>CM061752.1:128552949-128965366 GCA_030979885.1 Lolium multiflorum | reverse complement strand
AACTCTGGCAATGATGGAACAATCTCGGAAAGCGTCTGAACAAGAACAACTTGCTCTTCAACAAGCCGAAGAGGCTATGATTGCCAAAGATGTTGCTGTATTGGAAGCAAAAGGAGCTACTACCCGAGAAAATAGCATGCTCGAGCTAATGTTAGAAGCTAGCACGGATATGTTAGGTATGTTTTTCCAACCTCACAATGCCTCCTCTTTATTTTGCTGTGCCTTCTTCCAAGTTTCTTGCCTTGTTGCCTAATAGGCTCGGTTCTTGATGCTGCCGCCGAAGATCGAAGAGTGAACGAGAGAACGAATCTTCTTGTCAATCTTTTCCTTAACCATGGCTGTTTATTCTGGGCCACCCCTGAACGAACCCAGCAGATTGTCAGGTTCCAAGATCGTGCTTGCCAAGTACGTGGATTTCTCAATTTTTGCACGACAACACTAACCCTTGTTTTCAAGACTTTGTTTCCTCGGAATGAGGTTCCTGCAACTCTTCCTGAATTGCTGGAGACCTTCAGAGATGCTCCTCGTATTCATAATTTTGTGCGAGCTCAATTACTGCTGGAGCAAGATTCACCATGATTATGATAAATATTTGCCATCCAAAATTAGACCTGACGAAGATTGTCGTTGATTGCCTGGCGAAAAAATCGCGGCGGAAGAATGATATTGACACAATCAATGAGATGGTGACTCCTGTGGCCGAGTCTATGATAGATGAGCTTCTGGATGGACTCAGAATTCTTCGTCAAGGGATCTTATGTTGAGCATAAAACAACCAGAGGCTTGTCAATAGATAGTATTTTAGGTTTTGACTGATTTGTTCCATACTGCGAAACCTTGTCAAAGAAATTTGTTGTATATTGCAAAGTGCTCTATATTGTTGGAGCCCCCGAGCCTTTTGGCTAGAGTTTGTACTGTTTTTTCCCTTTCGAAGATTTCTCCTTCCGTTGTAATAAGACATCTTGATGGACTGCAAGCCCTCGAGTATCTTAGTGTCGGAGTTCTATATTTTTGTTGCAAGGTTCTTGGACCAAAGCAATGAGATTTTTGACGTGTATACTATATTTTTAATTATGACCAACTTCCGATTTATGTATTTGGCGAGGTATTATTGTACCAAGGCGAAATATTTTAAGTCTAGTTTGTCTGTATTGTACGTATTTTGAGACTTGAAGGTGTGGAGCCCCCAAGTGTGTCGACGAATAAGAAGTATATCTCCACTATTTTTATTATATTGCAGCACCGCGAACCCGCCTCATTAAAACCTTTCCGGCCCCACTCGGGTGCCCCTAAAAAGGAAAAGAGTGCGCCCGAAAATCCTCATGCGTTTTCAAGTACATTGTATGTTTACATAGGAGACTATATTTCGGCATCTAAGCGTAAAACGCCTGAGCTGCGCCACGTTCCAAGGCTCAAGGATTTGGCTCCGCAATCCCCGTCTTCTTGTCCTTTATTCTGTACGCTCCCTCCTTCGATTACTTCTGTGACGATGTAAGGTCCTAGCCATGGTGACTCTAGTTTTTCATGATTTGATTGAGTCGTAGAACCAGGTCACCAACTTGGAATGATCTTGGCCGCAATCGTCGATTGTGGTAGTTTTTCAGGTCCTGTTGATATTTGGCGACTCGTGACAAGACTTCGTCTCGAGCTTCATCAAGTGCATCAACATCGTCCTCCAAAGCTTTTCTCGAAGTTTTTTCAATATTCGTGAATCCCCTGAGAATCATGCTCTATTTCTATCGGGAGACTCTGCTCCATGGACCAGGAAAACAGCTGCCTCCCGTGTCGTCGTATTTAAAAGTGTTCGAATACCCACAACACGCTTTGGCAACTCCTCCCAAGTATGCCGAGCTTTTTCCAATGGTCCTAGCAGCGCTTTCTTGATACCATTGCGTATGATGCCATTGGCCTTCGACTTGGACCGTTGGTCCTGTGGATGTGCTACGTACGCGAACTCAATTTGATGCCCACTTCTCGCGTTACAATATGCTTTGAACTCCTTAGACGTAAAATTGCTGCCGTTGTCTGTGACAATGCTGTGAGGGACTCCAAATCTAAAGACGATGCTTTTCACGAACTTGATCGCTGACGCGCCATCCGGTGAATTTATCGGCTTTGCTTCTATCCACTTAGTAAATTTGTCGACAGCAACGAGCATATACTCATATCCTCCTGGCGAAGCTTGTGTAGTTTTTCCACCATGTCGAGACCCCATTGAGCAAAGGGCCAAGATAGTGGGATTGGCATAAGTTCTGCTACGGGAGAGTGAGGTTTGGCGGCAAATCTTTGGCATGCGTCGCAAGTTCTCACTATTTCCTTCGCGTCCTTGATTGCCGTTAACCAATAAAATCCTGCTCTGTGAAAACTTTAGCCGCGATAGCTCGGCAGCTCGCGTGGTGCCCGCATATTCCTTCGTGCACATCTTTCAGATGATTCTTCCTTCTTCGGGTGTAACACATCTCTGTAGCACGCCCGAAATGCTTTGTTTGTACAACTCCCCTTTTACCACAGTAAAAGCTTTTGATCTCCTAATTATTCGCCTTGCTTCAACTGGATCGTCGGTATTGTTTTCCTTAGGATGTATGATATATAGGCCTGCATCCATGGAATTTGCACCATCATGACTAGCTCCTGTTCCTCTTCTTCTTCTACTGGGTCTTTGGTGGTACTCGAGGATTTCTCTTTTTTCTCCTTCTTTATTTTCGCTGGCTTTGTTGATCTCTCGCTTATTTCTTCCCAAACCACGCCTGGAGGGATCGCGAGACATTGTGACCCGATGTTTGCAAGAACATCGACTTCATCGTTACAGCCTGCTGATATGGTTTACCTCACATCCGTCAAACAATTTTTCCAGCTCATTGTATACCTCTGCTATCATTGATCGCATCACATTGGTTCATAACTTGTTGTGCCACCAATTGCGAGTCGCCAAAAATTTTCAGTCGGGTTGCACTGCTTTCGCCATCTTCATCCCGCGTATGAGAGCTTCATATTCTCCTTCATTGTTAGACGCGTTTGGGAACGTCATCCGTAAAACGTATTTCAATCTCTATGGCCTTCGTGTGATACTATTATCACACCTGCTCCAAAGACTCCTTCAACCGCGTTTGGACCCACGTTCATGGTCCTCAAGTTCTCATAAACTGAGGCCCCGTGTTTTGTAGCTCCATCCACTCGCAATGAAATCTGGTAGAACCTGCAATTTTATTGCCTTTCTTTTTCATACGTGATGTCCCGATGAGAAAGTTCTATTCCCCAAGACACGACCCGTAGCTTCCGGGTTGTTCAATATGTTTGACAGAGGAGCTTCATTGACCACTATCGGGTGCGCCTGGTATAGTGTCGCAATTTCTTGCTGTCGCAATACTCCGTACGCTGTCCGAGCATTGCGGGTACCATCGTTTTGAAGGCGACAAAGATTTCACTGATGAAATATACGCTCTCCGAACTCCATGAAGCTTTCCTTCTTCTTCTCTCGACTACTAAGGTCGAGGCCGACCACCCGAGGTGTGGCCGCACGTATAAGAGAGGTTCTTCTTTAGGCGCCACCAAGATTGGTGGTGTCGAAATTGTCCGCTTGAGGTTCTCGAAGGCCCTATCCGCTCTTCTTCGTTCCATTGAAAATTTTCCCTTGTTTGATCAATGCGTAGAACGGCAAGTGCCTTCTCTCACCGGCGACGAATCGCTTTAAAGCCGCGACGCCCCGTTAGTCGTTGTATTTCTTTCAGCTTTGTTGGATTTCTCTCATATGACGATGGCCTGTATTTTTTCGTGATTAGCTTCAATCCCCCTTGATACGAAGAACCCGAGAAGTTCTCCGGCAGGAAAAGGAACACTTGTCGGGTTCAGCTTGAGGCGAAACTTGTCGAGGCCGAAGGTTTCCTTCAAATCTTCGATCAAAGTCGACCCCCTTCTTTGATGTTATCACGACATCGTCGATGTAGACTTGCACATTTTTTCCAATCTGTGTTGCTAGGCACTTCTGCATCATCCGCTGATATGTTGCTCCCGCTTTTTTCAAACCAAAGGGCATTGTTTTGTAGCAAAACACGCCGTAAGGTGTTATGAACGCTGTCTTGGCTTCATCTTCTTCTTTTTAATCTGATCTGGTTATAACCAGAGTATGCACCAAAAAGGAAAGACGTTCACATCCTGCCGTGGAGTCGATGATTTGATCGATCCTTGGGAGGGGAAAGTGATCCTTAGAACAATGTTTATTGAGACACGTGAAGTCGACGCACATGCGAAGGACTATTGTGTGTTTCTTCGGCACCATCACTGGGTTAGCTACCCATGTGGCTTCGGTAGAGATATCTCTTTGATGAAACCAGCATCTTTGAGTCGATCTATTTCCGATAACATGGCTTTACGGTTCCAAAAACGCCGCAAAGGTTGCTTGATTGGTCTTGCGAGAGGATCCAAGTTGAGGTGGTGCTCGGCAAGTTCCCCGGGTACCCCGGCATGTCAGCTGGACACCATGCGAAGATTTTCCGGTGCTCACGGAGGAACTCGACGAGCGCGCTTTCCTATGCGATATCCATGTTTGTTGCGATGGATGTCGTTTTCTTTGGGTCTGTCGGGTGGATCTTTACCTCTTTTTGAATCCTTGTTTGTGTTGAAAGTTGGCCTCTCAAGACCTCCTACTTCGGCAGCACACGTCATAGTCAGTGAACCTTGGCGCCGTATATTCTGCTTGCATCCCGAAAGTTTCTATAGTCGATGAAAATTCTTGTCGGATGTATCTGAGCAATCTGAAAGCTTCCTTGATTGTGATGGAGTCCCTTTGGGTCCCGGCAACCTCCACAATAGATACGTATAATGTGGTACCGCTAAACCTGGCGTATGCTGGTCGTCCCAACAAAGCGTGATATCGCGACGGGAATCCACCACTAACTCCAAATTCTCTATCCTGTAGTTTTCGTTCCAAATTGAACGTCGAGGTTGATCTTGTCCAATGGGTAACTTGTTTCTGTGTAATCCCATGGAAACGGTGTCATTGGTTTCAAGTTTGCCGTGGATATGTTCATCTTCTCAATGTATCTCGCATACATAAGGTTTGTCGCGCGCCATCTATGAAAACTCTCGACACGTCAAAACCAGCGATTATTGCGGGTAAGATGAGTGTCGATTGTCCTGGTCGAGGAACTTGCTCGGATGGTCCGCTATTGTGAAGCCAATGTCTTGCCCTGACCAATTTAAGTACTCAATCGTTGGTGAGGCATTTTTCTGCCATGAACACTTGTCGTGAGATTACCTTTTGGGCCTGCTGGATGGCCTAGCTTTCTCGAATCATCGAGACCGCACTCATTGGAGTTAGGACTAACATATGGAGGTGTGCAGCTGCCGCTATTCTCAGCCGGTGCCGATTTTCATCTCGGTGATTGCTGGAGGAGGTGGAAGGTGGATCTCGCTCCTTGGCCCCTGGGGGTTTCTGTTCATGGCTTGGGCATTTGCATCCTCGCAGCTCGCAACATTGCCCGAAAATTCGGCAAATGCTCGGAGATGTCCCGATCGCTTTTTCCGTTGTTGTTTGTGATAAAAATGCATTTGACACGGACCGTTCATCATCTCCTCTCCTCGGGAGACACGTAAGGTCTTTGAAACCTTGGTCCACTATTTTGCCCGTTGCCGCGGAATCTCCTCTATTGTCGCCTTGTTTCTCATTACTCCTTTGATAGCTCTAGTTCCATCATTCCCTCCGTGGATTTCCAGTTTCTCACCGATATATGGCCAGGAGCGCGTTGTTGTAGAACCGGCGAGAAAATCGCCTTCTATTTTGATAATTTCGACCACGATCCTCTTCTGGCGACCTGTGTCGCTTGTTGTATATTGCGTCTTCTCCATCTGCCCACTTATTGGCTATCTCCATGAGTGCTGATATGGTCTTAGGGTTAGTTCTCCCTAAGTCCTCGACGAAGTCTCCTCGCCGAATTCCCGCCACGAACGTGATCTATTGCTCTCTCGTCGTATATCTTCTCATTGAAGTTTTTAATGTTCCACCGTCGTATATATTCTCATCGACTCATCGTGTTTCTGTCGGCATGCCCTCAACTCTTCCAATGATGCAGGTTTCTTGCAGGTGGATCGGAAATTTCTCACGAAGATATCCTCGAAATTATCCCAGCTATCGATGGAGCCTGGGGGGAGTTTCTTTATCCAAGATCTTGCGGCACCACTCAAGTGAACTTGGATACTTTGCATAGTTGTTGCTCTGGTTCCTCCTACCATCACCATCTCGAGGTAATCTACGAGCCAATCCTCGGGATCTTGCAGGCCGTCGAACTTCTTGAAATTCTCGGGTAACTTGAACCCTTTTGGAACTCGAGTCTTTCGAACTCTTCTCGTAAAGCACTGAGTCCGCACATATCTTCAAGCCAAGAATCTCCGGTGAATACCGGCGTTCTTCTTCTTCTTCTTGTCGCATCTATCCACCCTTACTTGAACTGCTGTGTCTCTTGCCCCACTTGTTCTCGGTGGATCTTGTACTGCTGCAGTGGGTCGTGGACTATTTTGCCTAGGATTTCCTTCGGGAGGCGTTGTTGCGAACGCTGTTCCCATAACGCCTACTCCAGCCATTGCCATATTGAACAATGGTTCTCTCGGGCCCCCAGGAGGTGGTCTGGACGCCAAGATGTAAGCTTGTGTTGCCATGTAACCTGTCTCTGGCGTTTTTGGGATGATATTTCCCCTTTCATCGATCGTCATGAAGGACATGTCGAGATTTGAATTAGGTTTCCTCTCTTATTCGGGTATATTTTGCAGCGAGAATTCCCGATCTCCTTTTGAGCTCTCTCTATGGCTATCCGCTCGAGTTTCTGATTGTCGATCGAGTCGCTCGGTCGCCGACGCTTGTTGCCACTTTCTTCCTATTCAAGGATGTCATTCGTTTTTCCAACTCTACTTACTCGAGCAAGTCTATATTGATATGCTTGTAGTTCTTGCACAGTAGCGGGCGGTGGTCATTGGTTCTGAACTATCCATGGCTCTTGCAGCCCTATCCCACGCTGCTTGCGGGAGTTGGACTCTTTCGCTGAAGTCCCAGCATATTTAGTGCCTAAGCCTTTTCTGAGATCAGCGGGATCGATGTAAGGATTTCCCAAATCATCAAAAGCCTCTGACGTTTCTGGTTCTGATCGGCCTGCCTCTTCTATCGCATAGATCCGATGATATTTTGCGTATTGATTTTTGTCGTGATTGGTGACACCATCATATAGAGTGGTGAAGACCTTTCCGATGGCAGCAGACTTGTCGATAAAGTTGAAGCGTCGACGCTGTCGGAGTCGCTGCTTATAAAGGAGTCCGCAGACGACTCCAAGGATGTGTTGCTGAAGATCTTGGCGAGCTTTCCGCTTGCCTTGCTGTCAACTGAAGCGTGGCGACGAAAGCTCCTGTCACTCGACGAAAAGTTAGAATCGACCGCTGAAAATTCCGACGAGATCGGAACTTCAGACGGTAGGATCCTTCCTTGTTGACGCCAAATCGAATTCTCCGAACGTCATGATGATGGGCCCCTCCAGATAGGCACATGCATCCACACGGGAGGGCGGGTGAGGAATAAAATCGACTAGATCAGTTTTTCCCTGGTTACCTCGATCCATCGCATTGCTCACCACCGACGAAGTCGACGATTCTGGACGTGCCATCGAGATCAGCTCCTTGCAACCTCTAATTCCCACAGACGGCGCCAATTGACAATGTTTAATTTGTCAATGCCTACAGATTGTAGACTAGGGTTTTGCTAGAAGTAGAGGGCAAGTAGATCTCGAAGGTTTCGTGCGTAAAAGTACTGACGATTGTTGGAAACTAGGTTGTGTTGACTAGAGATCTTGATCTTTGTCAGTCTCCTCGACTCTTTATATAGAGGGTGGAGCCGAGGATTTCTCATACACAAGTTACAAAGTTCGGGAGGGTTTCGTACTCCAACCCGTAAGATTACAAATCTCTATCTTTCCTAATACAAACTATCTTTCCCTAACACTAAATGGGCTTCCAAGTCTTCTTATTCTTCGAGTCCTGGGCCTTTAGTATAAAGGACGTTATCTCTACCAGCAAGGTAGATCATCCCTCTTCTCTTTGTTTACACATGTACTTTAGTTTTATTTATTAGATGACACTCCCCCAACCTTTGCTCCAGCCATGGCTAACCGAATCCTCGGGTGCCTTCCAACATTCACATACCATGGAGGAGTGTCTATTTGCAAATTTAAGTTGCTTACCGATAGATCAGAGCAAAACATGTGAAGAGAATTATTAATGCAAGCAATTAATTGGGGCTGGGAACCCCATTGCCAGCTCCTTTTGCAAAATTATTGGATAAGCGGATGAGCCACTAGTCCATTGTGAAAGTCTGTTAGAAGTAAATGACAAGATCAAAAGATAAACACCACATACTTCCTCATGAGCTATAAAACATTGACACAAATAAGAGATAATAGCTTTTGAACTGTTTAAAGGTAGCACATGAAGTATTTACTTGGAATGGCAGGAAATACCACATAGTAGGTAGGTATGGTGGACACAAATGGCATAGTTTTGGCTCAAGGTTTTGGATGCACGAGAAGCATTTCCTCTCAGTACAAGGTTTTGGCTAGCAAGGTTGTTTGAAGCAAACACAAGTATAAACCAGTACAACAAAACTTACATAAGAACATATTGCAAGCATTATAAGACTCCACACTACACTGTCTTCTTTGTTGCTCAAACACTTTACCAGAAAATATCTAGACTTAGAGAGACCAATCCTGCAAACCAAATTTCAACAAGCTCTACAGTAGTTCTCCACTACTAGATTTAACTACATGATGCAAGAGCATAAACATGATTTATGAGAGCTCAAAACAATTGCCAAGTATCAAATTATTCAAGACCATATGAAGCATTTTCTGATTCCAACCAAATAGCAACAAGTGAAGCGATCAACTTTCGCCTTTTTGAACATTAAAAGCATAAACGAAGAACACTAGTGTTCATATGAAAAAGAGGAGCGTGTCTCTCTCCCACACAAGGATGAATTTATTCAGAGAATGAAAATAACAAAAACAAAACAAAAGCACACAGACCCTCCAAGCAAAGTACATAAGATGTGACGGAATAAAATATAGTTTCACGAAGTGACCTTATAAGTTGTCGATGAAGAAGGGGATGCTCTGGGCATCCCCAGAAGTGTGGATATGTTTAGACTTCTCTTAAATATGCATGGATGGAACCATCACACCCATGACCACAACTTTTTATCAAGAGTGTTATTGTCCTTCTATTGACCTTGAACCTTTCTCCACACCTAAACTCGGAAGAACTACTAGAGGTTAGGGCAGTAAACATATGTTCAGAGGTGACACAATTATTCTAACACCTCTGATATTGCAATGTTTCGAAAAGGTTAACAGAAATCCATTAACATAGGCATGTGAATGGCAATAAAGTAGGCACTTACTTTAAAAATAGAACAGTCCAAAAAGACAAATTGATGGGGCACTTAACTTGCTAAAGTTGGAACTAAACTAATGAAGCCATGAAACTGAGGGTATCAACCACGAATTATGATTTTCTGAGTTTTACCTATGTAGACTCTTCACATGAATTCAGACTAAGACATAAATTGTTTCACAAAAGAACTAACCTAGTAACATCTTTACAGACCTGACTTACACACATGATAGTGAGGTTACATAGTAAACAATTCCAGACTTTAAGAACATAATAAAGTGGCTGGTAAACAAAACATACATATCTCTAAGTTTCTTCTTATAATGTTAGTTAAGATAGCTTTAAGATTTAGTTGATACTCTTTGTAAGAAAAGTTAAGAGTTGTACAAAAGAGAGTACAGAAGTAAATTAAAACAATTTAAGCTTAACCCACTTCCTATGAAAAGGAATCTTGTAAGTACAAATAAATTCATGAAGAACAAAGTGGCAAGCATAGAAAAGCAACATAAGCGCAATTTCAAGATTCTCAACATAAAGAGGGGAAACTTAATATTATTAAGATGCATATAACCATGTTTCTCTCTCATAATAACTTTCAGTAGCATCATGAACAAACTCAACAATATAACTATCACATACAACATTCTTGTCATGAGCTACATGCATAAAATTATTATTATCCACATAAGCATAATCAATTTTATTAGTTGTAGTGGGAGAAAATTCAATAAAATAGCTATCATTATTATATTGCAAAGATAAAGGAATGAAATTTTAAAGGTAGCACTCAAGTAATTTACTTTGGAATGTGATACGTCTCCGACGTATCGATAATTTCTTATGTTACATGCTACATTATTGATGATATCTACATGCTTTATAACATTATATGTCGTATTTACGCATTTTCTCGGAACTAACCTATTAACAAGATGCCGAAGAGCCAGTTGCTGTTTTCAGCTGTTTTTGGTTTCAGAAATCCTAGTAAGGAAATATTCTCGGAATTGGACGAAATCAACGCCTGTGGTCCTATTTTTGCAACGGTTTCCGTAAGACCGAGGAAAGGGGCCACGAGGGCGCCGCCACACTCAGGCGGCGCTGCCCAGCCCCGGCCGCTTTCGGCCCCAGCGTGTGGGGCCCACGTGTGGCCCCCGCTGTCCTTCCGCCTCACTTAAAGTCTTCGTCGCGAAACCCTATGTACCGAGAGCCACGACACGGAAAACCTTCCGCAGACGCCGCGAATCCCATCTCGGGATTCAGGAGATCGACTCCGGCACCCTGCCGGAGAGGGGGAATCATCTCCCGGAGGACTCTCCATCGCCATGATCGCCTCCGGAGTGATGAGTGAGTAGTTCACCCTGACTATGGGTCCATAGCAGTAGCTAGATGGTCGCTCTTCTCCTAATTGTGCTTCATTGTTGGATCTTATGGGGCTGCCTAACATGATCAAGATCATCTATCTCTGTACTATATGTTGTGTTTGTCGGGATCCGATGGATAGAGAATACTATGTTATGTGATTAAACCTATTACCTATGTGTTGTTTAAGGATCTTGCATGCTCTCCGTTATTAGTAGAGGCTCTGGCCAAGTTTTTGTTCTTAACTCCAAGAGGGATATTTATGCTCGATAGTGGGTTCGTGCCTCCACTAAATCTGGGGACAGTGACAGAAAGTTCAAAGGTTGTGGATGTGTTGTTGCCACTAGGATAAAACATCTGTCTAAGGATGTAGTTAATGATTACATTACGTACCATACTTAATGCAATTGTCTAAGTTGCTTGCAACTTAATACCTGAAGGGGTTCTGATGATAACCCGAAGGTGGACTTTTTAGGCATAGATGCATGTCGGATAGCGTGTTCATGTACTTTGTCGTAATGCCCCGATTAAATCTCACTATATTTATCATATCATGTATGCAATGTTATGCCATTTCTATTTGTCAATTGCCCGACCGTAATTTATTCACCCAACATGCTTTTATCTTATGAGAGAGCTTTAGTGAACTGTGGACCCTGGCCCTATTCTTTACATCGCATAAAATCTACTGTTTTACTATTTTATTCGCAAACAATCATCTTCCACACAATACGTTAATCCTTGTTACAGCAAGCCGTGGAGATTGACAACCTCACTATGCTGGGGCAAAGTACTTTGGTTGTGTTGTGCAGTTCCACGTTGGCGCCGGAATCCCTGGTGTGGCGCCGCATCACATTTCGCCACCATCAACCTTCAACGTGCTTCTTGGCTCCTCCCGGTTCGATTAAACCTGGTTTCTTACTGAGGGAAACTTGCCACCGTGCGCATCATACCTTCCTCTTGGGTTCCCAACGGACGTGTACATCTACACGCATCAAGCCTGTTTTCTGGCGCCGTTGTCTGGGAGATCAAGACACGCTGCAAGGGGAGTCTCCACTTCCCAATCTCTTTACTTTGTTTTGGTCTTGCTTTATTTTATTGGGATTTCTATTTTCGTGCCCCTGGTTCGTTAGTTGTACTCAGTTTTCCCCAGTCCCTTAGTTTTTCCTCAGTTTTCCCCTCCCCCATGATGGCCACGTGGCACGGTAACGGGCGCGCGGGGCGGCTATAAATGCCCCCCGCGCGGTACCGAGGCAGCCTTCTTCTTCCTCTCGCCGCTGCCCCTTCGACGGGTAGGGTCGGGAGACACGTCGGAGCAGCCATCCATCTATCGCCGACTTGTGGGCCGTTTTATTTCATGATTTTATACGCGGTGCTGCCAATGACAAAGGGGCCGCTCTATAAGGCTGCCGCAGCCAATGACCAAGGTCGATATTTTTCAAGAAAGACATATATTACCGCTTCTCAGGCTGCCATGTACCCACGACTAGCGGGGTCGTCTATTTATTTAGGGAAACTCATATATTGCCGCCCGTGGGGCCTCCGCAGCCAATGACCCGTTGGGGTCGTTTATTTTTCAGGAAACATATATTGCCGCTCCGTGGCTGCCGCAGCCAATGACCACTGGGGTCGTCTATTTAGAGAAACTCATATATTGCCGCTCCGTGGGGCCTCCGCAGCCAATGACCAATGGGTCTCGTCTATTTATTTAGAGAAACTCATATATTGCCGCTCGTGTGGGGCCTCGCAGCCCAATAACCAAAGGGGGTCGTCGATTTTTCAGAAAAGACATATATTGTCGTCTGTAATATTACGAGCCAATGACTCAGAGTTGGTCGGCTTATTTATTTAGAGAGAAAATCATATTGCCGCTCTCGATATATGTCTTTAGAGAATATCATAGAGAGAAGCAACAAGTTCGCTAATTAATTATTCTTAAGCTAGACCGGAGAACCGATGGCAGCTCGTTCCCCACCGTTGGACGGAGCAGCCATCGCCGGCGCCTCGTCGCGCCGCCGGCTCTGTCCCCCGGCGGCGTCGGACGAACTGCGGCGCTGCACGTCAACCACGGCCCCAGCACTTGTTTCGTCCGCACGCATTGTACCCACCGCAGGAAAGTCCGCCGCAAGCAGATCCGCCGCCCACGACGACCGGGATTTGTTCCGCGCACCAATTGGTAGTACCCTCCGCTTCTGCCTCCCCCGCCCCCTAATCGATTCGGTTCCCGTAATTTATTGGAGTTTGCAGGTACGAAATAGTCCTCAATGTCTCGTCGTAGCGGGTACACCGGCGAGGGTGGGGATTCGATCATGTCGTGGCCACGTTCTACTTCTCCTACCTCGTCGGAAGTGCGGGTATATAGCTTCAGCTCTCTGTACTACCGTTGAATTTGAAGTTCCGCCATGGCTTGTTGGGGTGATTTCAGTTGTTCTTTTTTCCATTATTGTTACAGTTAGCCAGGCAAGCCGATGATCCATGGTACATTGCATACCAAGATGAATCAACCCAGTGGTGTAGCCAGAGGATGGATTTGGAGGAGAAGGTGGCCAATTTAGGTGATGAATTGGCCCGTAAAAACCTGATGATATTCGAGCTGAAGCGTATTGTGGAGGAAGAAAAGAAGAATTCAGAGCTTATTTGCAAGGAGAAGTTGAGAGTTGAGACAGATCTTGCCGTATTTGATCAAGTGGTAGAAAATCTAGAACATGAACTTAAAGTGATGGGAGAGGAGAAAAGTATATTCATCTGTAGTTTTATTAGGTGTCATCCCTGTCCTAGCAGTTATGTGGTTCTGGTAGACGATTTAGTATAGAATTGTTATCAAGTTGGGATAGAATTCAAATCATACATACGGATGTACATGGACACATCAAGAACGTGAAGAAGCTTTTTTTGAAATTTTTTATCCCATTTGGAAATTGAAAAATACAAATTTATAATAATTTATCCCAATTTGCGGCGTCGAACACGGCCTCGCAGCGATGGGCAAGAAAGGCCGGGACGACGGGCGGCTGAGGGGTGGTCATCTGCGCCATCAAACGTTGAAGCGATGTTATCGGCGATGGCTTCAATGTTCGTGGCATCGATGACCAGTCGGAACCGCCGCTCGTCTTGGTGTACTTCATCTGACGGATCCGGGAGGGGGATCGGCGGCTTTGCAGCGCAGTTGTAGACGATGGCTTCAATCGTCTTGGCATCGATTCACACTCTCGGCACCGGAAGTGAGACATCAACAGGCTGGGTCTGCGCCGTCGAAGTGATGTTGTAGGCGATGGCTTCAATGTTCGTGGCATCGATGACCACTGTCGGCACGGCCGCCGTCTTGGTGTTCTTCATCATTCAACAGATCTGAGAATAGAATCGAAAGTGAGACAGAGAGAGACATTTCAACTATTTCTGACGGTTAGATCCTCACCGGCACTCTTAGATCCACGGCGCACGCACGGTTAGATGCACGCCGCCGCACGCACGGTTAGGATCCGCGCGCGCACGCTGGCCGACGTGACGGGTTAGATTCGCGCGCGCACGCCGCACGCACAGATCCGCGCCGCCGCACGCACGGTTAGATCCGCGCCACCGCAAGCACGGTTAGATCCGCGCCGCGCACGCCGCACGCACGGGTAGATCTGCGCCGCACGCTGTTGCACGCACGGTTAGAGAGAGGAGGATGCACTGGAATATGCGACGCTGTGGTTGGTAGGTATGTGCTCTGCTCTTGTCTCCGTATGCGTCCATCGTGGTAGAGAGAGAGATACAGGCCGTCCGATCATAAATGATCGAACGGTGCAAGCGTTCGTTGAGCTTTCATCCAACCAAGATCCGTGTGACATACATCTCGACCAATCAGAGATCAGCCAGTGAGTACAAGTTAGGAAAACTGAGTAGAACTGAGAGAAGTGAGGAAATGTTTATCGGAAGGGCAAAACTGAGTATGACTGAGTAAAACAAGTGGGTCCGGAGGGGAAAACTGAGTAACACTAAGTAAAACAGGGGCACCCAAATAATAAACGGACTAAGGGAAATTGAAGCTTTTGGCATAAAATTGTAAAATTGTGTTATTTGAACAATATATTACATTTTGGCCGACTAGATATTGTTTGCAACTCAAAGATACACAAGTGTGACGAATTTGGACTCATTTGGACAAAGTTTGTAAGCATAGTGGGTATTTGGGAGGTGTATTGAGCAGAAAGCCCTGCATCTTCATATCTAGTAGCTCATGGACTAGAAGTGGTTTTGAAGCTTTTGGCATAAAAACTTCATATCTCTATATTTCCTTTTCCATTATTATTTCTCTAGGTTGTAGGTAACATAACAAGGCTCCATGGGAAGGTTCCACCATGTTTTGAATTATTTTGAATTGAACCCTAAAATGTTAAAACCCTAAAACCCTAAAACCCTAAAATGATAAATGTGGCTTAAATGTGGCATACAAATTGTTCATACAAATTCAAATTGTTCAACACAAAGGGATCCCCAATACAAAGGGAACCACAATACAAATTGTTCATACAAATTCAAATTGTTCAACACAAAGGCATCCCCAATACAAAGGGAACCCCAATACAAATTGTTCAACACAAAGGGATCCCCAATACAAAGGGAACCCCAATACAAATTGTTCATACAAATTCAAATTAGTTGTTCAGAATAAAATCTTTCTCTTGTTCTGGTGTGACTCTCGGGGCCACCACCTTACTCCGGTAACCCTACTGTGGATATTACCGTGTCTACCTTCCTTTTGCCCCTCTTCTTGTTCTTTCTTCGAAGCTTGTGCTTTTTATTCTGCCATGAGCTCTTCGAAGTTAGCATCTAACATGGCCTTACAACTATCGAGGCAATCTCGATCATACTGTTCCCTCTCCTCTGGACTCATCGGTTGAAGCCTTTCTACATCCATCCTGCTCCTCTCTCTCGATCCATCGGCTCAATCTCCTCATGTTGAACCGTCGCTTCAATCTCCTCGCATTTGCCGCTTCAATCTCCTCATGTTGAATCCGCTTTCTCAAGTTGAATTGCTGCTTCATTCTCCTCTGCATTTTCTGCTCCCGCCTGATCTTCCATTCCAAAAGCCGGATCAACTCCATTTTTACAAAGCCTAGCAATGTGTCCAGGGATTCCACAACGTTTGCACTTACGTTTTCGAATCGGTGCACCACCCTCTGCACTAGCTCTGATCCTATTCTTCCTCGGCCTACCTGCCGGCCTAGTCAATACTTGAGAGTACAGTTTGAAGCCTGGATCGACTTTCATCCATTGGTCTTTTCCCAACAAGGTAGGAACATTCATAGCATATGCAGCCCTAAATTTTGCAACAGAGAAATACTCTGACACATACTGATCAACTTCACCATCTTCACCCCCTATAACACTCATGAAAAACAATGCGTGTATGCAGGGTATCCCACGGATCTGCCATCCCCTACAATGGCATGTCCTATCAACCAAACTCACTGGATACCTCCACTGCTGTTTTTACTGTCAGTGTAGGTTACCTCAGCCTCCATTCCTTTTCTGATGCATTGCATCCTCAATTGTTTTGCCCTCTCATGCAAAGACTTAATCAAAGATGGGAGCATGAGATGGCCAACATAATTTGTGGATGCAATTCTTTGATGCAGATCGATCTTTATCATGATCATCTGCCTAATCTTATCAAATATTTGCCACAGCATAAGCCCTTTCAATGACTTGACCTTTGAGTTGAAACTCTCCGCAAGGTTACTTGTTACATAGTCTACCTTGCAAATTTCATTGAATTGGCTTCTTGACCACACCCTACCATGATGTTCATCCAAGTACTCCTTCACCCCAGGTTTTTGTTTATACAACACATCCAAATGAAACATATGCTTCCTAGAGCTGCATGTGTATGAAGCTGGCCATAGGTTGTCAGAAAAACTTTACCCTTGAATTTCTTTGTAAAATTCTGTACCAAGTGTCGCATACATTCCCTATGCTCCACCCCAGGAATACTGTTTCTACCGCACTCTCCAAACCTTTGCAAGCGTCTGTGTGGATAACAAGTCCTGGTGGATGACCTATAAGGTCGCGCAAATTCTGCAGAAACCAAGTCCAACTTTCCTCTGACTCAACCTCCAAAACTCCATAAGCAACAGGGAACATCCAATTATGTCCATCAACCGCAGTAGCAGCAACTAGCTGTCCTTTAAACCTACCATGAAGAGTTGATGCATCCACGGCCAAATAAGGCCTGCAACCGTCCAAAAAGCCTTTCCAGCAAGCTTTGAAACAAACAAAAGCCCTTCTAAAACATTCCTTGTGCATTACCTTCCCGCTTTTCAATTTGTAGGGAACTGTATGCTTGTCTATTGCTACAACACTGCCTGGACTAGCCATCTCCACTTCAGCTTTGAAAGTGTAAAGCAACTGAAAGCTTTCATTCCATGGACCATTGATCTTGTCAAGAGCCATTTCCTTTGCATAGAACATCCTCATGTAAGGTACTTTCATCCCTTTATACTTCTCAGCCACCTTTTTCTGGAGTGCCGTTGGACCAAGTGAAGGAGTTTCTCTCAGCCAATCTAGGATTATATCTGCCAACCACCTAGTCTTCGCTAGCTTTGTTTTCAGGTCTGGCTCTCCCCTAGAGGTGGACACCTATGGATCTCCTTATTATTCTTTATCTGAAACATAATGATAAGGGATGTCAGTAATAGATAACAAATTTTACACCGTGATCTAAATACACAACTGGTTGGCGTAGTACCTGAACCAAGCTGCTTCCGCGCATTGTGGATGCATGCAGCCTAAACCTACACCTTGGGTATGGGCATTTAATTGTGAACCTACCTGGCTCACTTTTAATAACCTCATAATTATTCTTAGTGAGAATGTGATATGTAGTAATTGCATTACGGCAGTCCATCATCGTTTGAAACACGGTGCCTTTTGCAAGCTGAGGATCCTCCCTGTTCCACTCAATTGTTGGCAAGTCTTCACCTTCGTAATCGGCTAAAACGAGGCTGTCATCGTTCTCATTCTTCTCTTCATCATCAGTCTCATCAAATCTGGCACCAAAAGCAATATCGTCCATGTATTGATCCTCCATTGCCTGCTTACTGCATCGATCTACCAATTCAGGAAACATTAACTCATCCTCATCATCTTCAGGAGACTGATCCCCAATCTCTGCATCGTCCTCCACATTGACCACAGGAACGATCTGGCTACCACTCGCACTGGGGACAGATGGTGCTGCTGGACCTACAAGGATCGCCGCGGCGCACACTATTAGCAGAGGCAGCAGTAGAGAGACATGATGCCCGACCACCTGATGATGCCCCAACACCAGATGATGCCTGGCCCCTGTCCACATGGACACGAATTTTACCGAAATGGCAAGAAGCATTCAAAGCAAAAAAGAATTCCCAGATCATCGTCGGAAATTAGTGGAACCAATCTTCGCTCCGTGCAATATTCGAAATGAACTGCATCGCGAGGGCTCCAGGAGTACTTATCGAAGATGTTAGCTTTCAAATCCCTCAACGAGATGGTGGTTGCAACCACCGCAGGGAAGTAAAACCCATTCATTTGGCGTTTAGAATCACGCGTAAAGCTAGAATCCAGCCTAACCACTAGCCGAAAAGCCAGCGCTGGATCAATCCTATTCGAAAAGCAACGCAGTTAGTTGAGCAACAACGATTGGCGCTCAAAAACTGCCTACTGTTAATTCACATAGGCAGACGATGCTTACCCAGATGGAATCCATGCGTTAGATCCCTCCGATTCCCAATCTTCTCCGCGGCTGACGGGAAGAGGCGGTACACCAGACGGATATACAAACTCTACCGCGACAGGGGTAGATCTAGATCTGGTGGAGGCGGATCCCTCTCCGCCTCCCGGGGGTGGTGGTGGGGGCGGGGGCGGCTTGGCGGCGGACGACGCCATAAGGTAGGAGGGCAGGACGGCGTGGCGCCGGAGGGGCGGTGTGTGAGCTCCTCCAGTATCGGGCGGAGTGGAAAGCTTTGGGTGAGCTCCTCGACTCAACAGTCAACATAGTTCGAAAGAAACGGTCAATTCAACACCAACGCGGCTCCCTAGCCGTCACCGGTAACGGTGAAGGCCTCTGACCAGACGGCAACCCTCCCGTCTGAGCGTCTGCGACGGGTTTCAAACTAGAGGGAGGGGAAACCGAGGAAAAACTAAGGGGCTGGGGAAAACTGAGTACAACTAACGAACCAGGGGCACGAAAATAGAAATCCCTATTTTATTTACTACTTTGTTTGCTGCACCTAAACAAAACACAAAAAAATTAGTTGCTAGTTTTACTTTATTTACTGTCTTGTTCTCTATATCAAAAACACAAAAAATTAGTTACTTGCATTTAGTTTACTTTTGTTATCATGTCTAGCTCTGTACCTGTTACTTCTTCACTGAGGAATTAGTTTTTACTTTTAAACAAGGGGATGAGGAAAGTTTTAAAGATGCTTGGTCCAGGATTTTTACTTCTTATCGTAAAGCTGAACCTCAAATGACTCTAAGTTTGCTCCTTAGTAATTTTTATTTTGGTCTTATGATTCGCTATAGATATGCCTTGGATGCTGTAGTGGGGGAGATTTCCTTCATTGTAATGGGGATCAAGCTTTTAACGCCATAAAGAAGTTGGTTGCATCACATGATTCAGCTAATAACTTTGATTCAGCCCTTATTAGCATTTATAATAGATTAAACACTCTTGAGACAAGTGCATCTCGCTTGAATGAAAATTATAGATATGTTCGTAACCGTCTTGATCAAGTTTTAGTGAACTCTGAACCTTCATTATGGGATCCTACTGTTAAAATTGTTATCGGTGACCAAACTCTTCATGCCAATTGTGATATTATGTCTGAATTTTGCTTAATGCCTAAGAGTATTCATGAATCTTTGCAACTTTGGGGATTCGTTGAAGGGGGAGAAGGAATAACTCTTATTGATAACTCTGTTATAATTCCTAAAGGAATAGCTGTGGGTGTGCATACAACCATTCTTGGTAGAACAATATCCATTGATTACCTTGTTATTGAATGTGCAGGAACAGGACAAATCACACTCGGAAGATCCCTGCTGAAACTATTGGGAGCAGTCATAGATATGGGAGAAGGAACCCTAAAGTTCACCTCTACACCCGGGGGTAGACATGTATTCCCTAAACCAAAGAGTAAGAAAAAGAACAAGAAAGGTAAAGGTAAAGCCCAGGGTAATGTTGATGCTTCATCTCTTGATGATACTTGAATTACACTTTCTGCGCCTAGCTGACGTTAAAGAAAAGCACTTCTTGGGAGATAACCCATGTGTTTATTTTACTACAGCAATTTTTGTTTTGTTGAGTCTTGGAAGTTTTTTACTACTGTAGCAACCTCTCCTTATCATGTTTTTGTGCCAAGTAAAGTTTCTATGTCAAAGTTGATGTTATATTTGGGATCGCTGCGCAGAAACAGCATTGCTGTCTGTCACGAATTCTGGCATAAGTCTCTGTAACAAATTCTAAAAAATCTGCAAAATTACGAGCGTGATCCTCGGATATGTACGCAACTTTCATTAGTTTTGAGTTTTTCCATTTGAGCAATTCTAGTGCCCCTTTCAGGTTCGTCTTTACGGACTGTTCTGTTTTTGACAGATTCTGCCTTTTATTTCGCATTGCCGTATTTGCTATGTTGGATGAATTTCTTTGATCTATTAATGTCCAGTAGCTTTGTGCAATGTCCAGAAGTGTTAAGAATGATTGTGTAACCTCTGAATATGTGAATTTTTAATTATGCACTAACCCTCTAATGAGTTTGCTTGAAGTTTGGTGTGAAGGAAGTTTTCAAGGGTCAAGAAAGGAGTATGATATACTAAGATCAAGAGGAGTGAAAGCTCTAAGTTTGGGGATGCCCCCGTGGTTGATCCCTGCATATTTTAAGAAGACTCAAGCGTCTAATCTTGGGATGCCCAAGGCATCCCCTCTTCATCGACAACATCATCAGGTTCCTCCCCTGAAACTATATTTTTATTCATCACATCTTATGTACTTTGCTTGGAGCGTCTATTTGTTTTGTTTTTGTTTTTGTTTGAATAAAATGGATCCTAGCATTCACTGTATGGGAGAGAGACACGCTCCGCTGTTGCATATGGACAAATATGTCCTTAGGCTTTACTCATAATGTTCAAGGCGAAGGTTGAAATTTCTTCGTTAAATTGTTATATGGTTGGAATCGGGAAATGCTACATGTAGTAATTCTAAAATGTCTTGGATAATGTGATACTTGGCAATTGTTGTGCTCATGTTTAATCTCTTGCATCATATACTTTGCACCCATTAATGAAGAAATACATAGAGCTTGCTAAAATTTGGTTTGCATATTTGGTCTCTAAGGTCTAGATAATTTCTAGTATTGAGTTTTGAACAACAAGGAAGACGGTGTAGAGTCTTATAATGTTTACAATATGTCTTTTATGTGAGTTTTGCTGCACCGGTTCATCCTTGACTTTGCTTCAAATAACCTTGCTAGCCTAAACCTTGTATCGAGAGGGAATACTTCTCATGCATCCAAAATCCTTGAGCCAACCACTATGCGATTCGTGTCCACCATACCTACCTACTACATGGTATTTCTCCGCCATTCCAAAGTAAATTGCTTGAGTGCTACCTTTAAAATTCCATCATTCGCCTTTGCAATAAATAGCTCATGGGACAAAATAGCCTTAAAAACTATTGTGGTATTGAATATGTACTTATGCACTTTATCTCTTATTAAGTTGCTTGTTGTGCGATAACCATGCTTCTCTGGGGACGCCATCAAATCTTTGTTGAATATCATGTGAGTTGCTATGCATGTCCGTCTTGTCTGAAGTAAGAGAGATCTACCACCTTAATGGTTAGAGCATGCATATTGTTAGAGAAGAACATTGGGACGCTAACTAAAGCCATGAATCATGGTGGAAGTTTCAGTTTTGGACATAAATCCTCAATCTCATATGAGAACACTAATTGTTGCCACATGCTTATGCATTAAAGAGGAGTCCATTATCTGTTGTCCATGTTGTCCCGTATGGATGTCTAAGTTGAGAATAATCAAAAGAGAAATCCAAAATGCGAGCTTTCTCCTTAGACCTTTGTACAAAGCGGCATGGAGGTACCCCTTTGTGACACTTGGTTAAAACATGTGTATTGCGATGATCCGGTAGTCCAAGCTAATTAGACAAGGTGCGGGCACTATTAGTATACTATGCATGAGGCTTTCAACTTGTAAGATATAATTTACATAATACATATGCTTTATTACTACCGTTGACAAAATTGTTTCATGTTTTCAAAATAAAAGCTCTAGCACAAATATAGCAATCGATGCTTTCCTCTTTGAAGGACCTTTCTTTTACTTTTATTGTTGAGTCAGTTTACCTATCTCTCTCCACCTCAAGAAGCAAACACTTGTGTGAACTGTGCATTGATTCCTACATACTTGCATATTGCACTTGTTATATTACTTTACATTGACACTATCCATGAGATATACATGTTATAAGTTGAAAGCAACCGCTGAAACTTAATCTTCCTTTGTGTTGCTTCAATACCTTTACTTTGATTTATTGCTTTATGAGTTAACTCTTATGCAAGACTTATTGATGCTTGTCTGAAGTACTATTCATGAAAAGTCTTTGCTTTATGATTCATTGGTTTACTCATGTCATTACCATTGTTTTGATCGCATTCATTACACATGTTTACAATAGTATGATCAAGGTTATGATGGCATGTCACTCCAGAAATTATCCTTGTTATCGTTTACCTGCTCGGGACGAGCAGAACTAAGCTTGGGGATGCTGATACATCTCCGACGTATCGATAATTTCTTATGTTCCATGCTACATTATTGATGATATCTACATGTTTTATACACATTATATGTCGTATTTACGCATTTTCCGGCACTAACCTATTAACAAGATGCCAAAGAGCCAGTTGCTGTTTTCTGCTGTTTTTGGTTTCAGAAATCCTAGTAAGGAAATATTCTCAATTGACGAAATCAACGCCCAGGGTCCTATTTTTGCACGAAGCTTCCGAAGACCGAGGGGGAAAGGAAGTGGGGCCACGAGGCGCCGCCACACTAGGGCGGCGCGGCCCCGGCCGGGCTGCCCCTAGCGTGTGGGGGCCTCATGTGGCCCCCGTTGCCCTTCCGCCTACTTAAAGTCTTCGTTGCGAAACCCTCGTACCGAGAGCCACGATACGGAAAACCTTCCAGACGCCCGCCGCCGAATCCCATCTCGGGATTCAGGAGATCGCCTCCCACCCCGGGAGAGGGAATCATCTCCGGAGGACTCTTCATCGCCATGATCGCCTCCGAGTGATGAGTGAGTAGTTCACCCCTGGACTATGGGTCCATAGCAGCTAGATGGACGTCTTCTCCTAATTGTGCTTCATTGTTGGATCTTGTGAGCTGCCTAACATGATCAAGATCATCTATCTGTAATACTATATGTTGTGTTTGTCGGGATCCGATGGATAGAGAATACTATGTTATGGTGATTATCAATCTATTACCTATGTGTTGTTTATGATCTTGCATGCTCTCCGTTATTAGTAGAGGCTCAAGTTTTTGCTCTTAACTCCAAGAGGGAGTATTTATGCTCGATAGTGGGTTCATGCCTCCATTAAATCTGGGACAGTGACAGAAAGTTCTAAGGTTGTGGATGTGCTGTTGCCACTAGGGATAAAACATTGATGCTATGTCTAAGGATGTAGTTGTTGATTACATTACGCACCATACTTAATGCAATTGTATGTTGCTTGCAACTTAATACTGGAAGGGGTTCGGATGATAACCTGAAGGTGGACTTTTTAGGCATAGATGCATGCTGGATAGCGGTCTATGTACTTTGTCGTAATGCCCTGATTAAATCTCACTATATTTATCATATCATGTATGTGCAATGTTATGCCATTTCTATTTGTCAATTGCCCGACCGTAATTTGTTCACCCAACATGCTTTTATCTTATGGGAGAGACACCTCTAGTGAACTGTGGACCCCGGTCCTATTCTTTACATCGCATACAATCTACTGCAATTGTTCTTTACTATTTTATTCGCAAACAATCATCTTCCACACAATACGGTTAATCCTTTGTTACAGCAAGCCGTGAGATTGACAACCTCACTGTTTCGTTGGGGCAAAGTACTTTGGTTGTGTTGTGCAGGTTCCACGTTGGCGCCGGAATCCCTGGTGTTGCGCCGCATCACATTTCGCCACCATCAACCTTCAACGTGCTTCTTGGCTCCTCCTGGTTCGATTAAACCTTGGTTTCTTTCTGAGGGAAAACTTGCCACCGTGCGCATCATACCTTCCTCTTGGGGTTCCCAACGGACGTGTACATCTACGCGCATAGGCGGCACCAAAAGACCACTATCATTATAATCATCATAAATAGGAGGCAAAGTATCATCAAAGAAAATTTTCTCCTCAATGCTTGGGGGACTAAAAATATCATGCTCATCAAAACCAGCTTCCCCAAGCTTAGAATTTTCGATATCATTAGCAACAATGGTGTTCAAAGCGTTCATACTAATATCATTGCTACTAGCATGCCAATAAGATTCCATAGGTTTTTTAATTTTCGCATCAAACAATCCATGTCTTAACTCAAGAAATAGAATAAGAAGCTCATTGTTACTTTCCATTATACCTAACTAGTGTAAACAAGAAACCAAAAGATGCAATTGCAGGATCTAGAGGAAATAGCTTCGAGTACTTAAAACGGCGCCGGAAAATAGCTTAGTAGCCGAGATCCGGAGTGTGAGTACCTTTTACCTTTCCTCCCCGGCAACGGCGCCAGAAAATAATAATCCCGTTCTAAAACTTGTGTAACATTTCCTCCATGAACATTCTTTAAGTTGCGTGTCAAAAACTAAGAGGGGACATTTTTTAGCATTGACAACTCATTTCTAACGCACGTCGTGTGTTACTCTCCCGCTTGTGTCTTATCTTGACAGCCTCACTGTTGCCACCGTTCCTCCCTCACCGCTCCTCTGCAATACGATGGTCATTGTTGCACCCCTAGCTCTTCCTTGGGTGTTGATGGCTTGATGCTCCTCCCTCGTGTGATGCTGCCACTTTTTTCCCCTGCGCGGTGCCACTGCCTCTCCGCCACACCATCCCCTGTCGGCCAAATTTAGTGCCCTCTACCTTCGTTCCTCCTCCGCGCATGCGCAACCAACACTGATCCTCCCACCGGAAGGAGGGACCGCCATGGAAGATAATACGATGATATGCCTGGAGAGCTAGACTATAGAAATGCACCCACACTCGACTATACCATAGAAGATATAATAAATCTAATCACTTCTCGTCTTGAAACATGTAATGAGGTGGTCTACCAAAGCTTCATCAATCAAGTAGCCACCAAGGTAAGTGATCTTGAGATGGAATATGCAAACCTATCTGAAAAATACATGTTAATAAATGATATATGTGAACCAACTATTAACATTAATGTTGGAATGAATGAGATAGCTGCACTTTGTGATCTTGGTACAAGTGTCTCAACCATTCCTAAAAGTTTATTTGATAGACTTAACCTTGGTTCCTTTGTGGTAACTGAGCTGAAATTGCATCTAGTTGATTCTACTTATAGGCAAGCTGTAGGCATCAAAGAAAATATTGTTGTTCAACTAAAATGATGTCTTGAAATTGCAAAGATATGATAATAATAACTTTATTATTGCCTCTCAGACATACCTCCAACAGTATAATATTTTGCATGTACTCTACCTACGCTAAACTTTCGGGTGAAGAAGTGTGATCAATGACTACCAACTATAAGTGAACTTGCCTTATCCTTATTGCAGTTTAAAATCCGAGTTCCTTATGATTTTGTCACCTTACTCGAGACGATCAAGGCTAAGCTTGGGGATGCCGATGAGTGGTAAAACACTAATATCTATCATTGTTTAAACCTTATATTGTTCATTGAAATGATGATAATGTCTCTTTGGACCGGATATTAATCACTAATTATCGCATAGATGTGCAAATCCAAGTGTTTATTTATTTCTATGTAGAAAAGAGCATTTTAGGAAAGAAACCAGAGGCAATTGAAGGAGAATTACGAGCAAGGAACTTCACATGATTAATTAGGTCACACAGACGCACCGCTAGAGACTTAATAACCAGCGGTACAGTCACCCCCACCCGTACTACCTATCAGCGGCCTTGCCTCGTGAAACCAAGTATTTAACGTGAAGGGGCCTAGGTCAAAACAGACATTGAGGACCACCGAAACTCCATTCCGTCATCACAAGTCAGATCTCCATCAACTCTGAAGCTCTATCACCACCACGATCATATCCATGACCATCCCCACTCCTCTCTACTTTGTAATCTTGATTCCATCGCAATTGGTGACATTTAAGACTATTACAATTCATCTATTCAAGATCCTTCATACAATGTTAATGATTGTTGATATAATCATGTGTGACTAGTCCTCACGGGATGAGGGCTGAGGCCCAGCCCGCAACAATAACTGCATCTTTATATTATTATTGGGATATCTATATATCTTATAAAGCAAAACCCCACTAGAGGGTCATTTAAGTTGTCTATCTCAACATGCAAGCTATCTGCATCATTCATTTTATTAGCCATCCAATTGTCCACGTCACCCCCCACTAACATTCATAAATACTCTACATGCAAGCCACATCATCTATTTTTGAGCCATCCAATTATCCACATCATCAACTTTTAGCCGCCAACTACATAACCATTTCAAGTCAGTTTTTTTTTTAAGTTAGCCTCTTGACTATTTACGCCAATTGAATCATACATGTTCCTACAAATAGCATCCTATTCCAATAAACTTATATCCATTTGTTTTTTAGAAAATAGAGTTATCAGAGAAATTCCCGCTGAAACGCGCGGGCTATCCTTCTAGTTGTGTGTTATGTTATAAGGGTCCATGTAGTAACGATTGTTTTTTTATCCCAATCTTCAGGCTTGTCAGGTACCCCAAGTCTCGTGAGGTTAACAACGGTGTAAAGGCAATGGTAGATTGTGATTCCAATATTTTGATGTCGGTGTGGTGAAAGTTGCACATGGTCGAATGTGTAGTTGCTATCTAGGGAGTAATGATGACATTACAAATCTTATGGTTATTTTCAATTTACTTAATGATCATTGTCGCCCAACGATGATCGGGGCAATGGTAGGATCATAGATCCATTGTGCATTTTGTATGCAGGATGTGCATCCTTTGGACGCACTGCCCCTTTAAATTATGTATCTTATTATCTTATACTTCACATGTGAGCTTATTATTATCTTTATAATCCCATAACCGTTTTCACAGATGCATGTGAAATCTTACACTACTAGCATTCTTCTCGTGGATTCGATAAATCTAGGGTCTCTTAGGGAAAATAACCGTACTTCAATTCGATAATCTAGATTGAAGGTATCATATGGCCTATGGGGCCTTTGAGAAAGCGGGGGACATGAGTATGCCACACTAACTCAAGGGCCCATAAAAGTAAACCTATATGTTACAACATTCTCTATAATACAGGGTACACTTGCTGTCTTGTCTAACCACGCCGATGCATTCCCCGATCTCGACTATGTAACTTAGATCTCACAACAATCCCCTTTGTTCAGACCCTAGATATTTCAGCACTCCAGTATAATCCACTTCGAACCATAGTTCCTCTCCCCACCTATACCTAAAGCTCAAGAGTTGTAGGTTGGCCTTTGCCGGTACAACCCAATATACTCATGGTGCACCGATGCCGGAGTCCTCCACCGGCATGCATGTTCTGCATGTATGTTATCATTCATCTTGTTCTTTGTGTTTCATCTTTATTCCATCTTGTTATTTCTTATCTTTGATTGACCTAATCTCTCTTACAGATCCACTGCATCAACGTCAACTTGCGTCGTTTGGATGATGCCGTGCAAATCCTTGATGAGAGCATCATTAAGATCTTCCAACCCCGACAAGATGGACCTATGGAGAAGACAAATGTGTTCAAATACTTCAAACACATCTAGGAGATTTTTCTTAAATAGGATTTTTTTAGTTGGCTTGATGTGTAGAGATTTAGGTAGAAGGTAAACACCCATATTTTATCTTAAGCAAGTCTTGTATCTTTAGGCATTTCCATTAGATGGCATGGAATTTTATATCTTGAAGCCAATGGATGCAATTAGAATTGTATATTTTAAATAAAATGGATTTGACCATATATTACTCCCTAATTGTAACTAAATGTTTCACGGTGCTAATGGTAACATAACTAACAGAAAAATATTGCTCCACTTGTCTATATCACGACACTAAATCTTATGAGGTGTGTTAATGTAACGAGGCGTTTCTATGTTGGTCCCACCCACGAGAATTCATGGGGCAGATATGTATTCATCGGGAAAAGAAGCATCGCGTCAGCACTTTCCCCGACACAGTTATCCCTTGTGACTTTTACTTTCCAGGTCAGTGCGAGTGCGGTGCTTAGACGCGTGTCTCAATGTTTAAACCCGAGAGGGCATGCGTAGTGTGATCGATCAGCCAGTTTGCTCCCTCGCGAACAATTCCTTCCTTATCCTCTCTCCATGAACCGTGTCCTTTTGTCTCTCTCATGTCTCTAGAGAGCAACTTTGCAAGCTCATGGGATAGATTGCCTAAGTGGGATACGCCACCTCGTGCCTCGCCCGAGGAAGCTCGCACGACTGCCACCAATGCAGGCTACACCCAACGATGCCAGCTCCTCCCCTGTTAGAGAAGACTGTTGTTTCTCATCCTCCGCTCTGGTGCGACCCTTGGGAGTTTGCTACCATGGAGACGCCATCAAGGTGGAGCCTCCTCTTCGTTGCAACCCTTGGTGAGCTTGTTGCCAAGATGCCATCAAGGTAGAGCTCGTGATCAAGAGGATCTCGATGGTGGATGTGGTGGGCCACAGGGAATGTGTCTGAGGTAGCTAGATCTGTCGCTCGCAGGGCTTCAACGAGTTGGATTCGTGGCCGATGAGGCCAGGGTGACTAGATCGGTGCTCCATTGTTGAAGGTGAAGGTCAATCATTTTTTCGAGGTTTTCAATATTGCAAATGGTATCGTGATTTGTTGGAGTCTCTTCCTTTTTTGTGTGTATCCACATGTAAAATGCTACAGATATTTCCAGGCATATGCTACAAAGAGTTTCTCTGAATGGTGCAAATGTAGTGTTTCAGTCATGTTGGATGCATTGATTTTTTTTGGTTGCAAACAACGACGCTTTTCTTTGGTTCTGCTAGAATCGAATTGGGAATTTTTTTTTTGCAAACAATGTTACATGGCAAAAATGTTGAGCTAGGATTTTTTGTGTTACATTTATTAATTTTTTTTACTTAACCGGATCCCCACCCCACCCATATCAGACGGCTGATTGACTTTGCCATTAGTTTGTCGGTTGTACAAAAAACAATTGTTGCCGGTTGCATGACAATAATCCAGCAACTAACTTATCGGTGAGCCCGTGGAATAATTATACAGTGGATACAATGTGTACTGCACCCCCTTATTTTATCAGCGTTGGCTGCTCCTGGTGACCATGTAATCGTTACTCATTGGCATGGTACCTAGTAGCAACGACCTGATCCGACGTACGACACGCTTTGCTTCTTGCTCCGATAAAATATAACTACGTAGTATAAATAATAAATTAAGATTATGAAACTATTAGTACAATCTGAAAGTTATCATGAATATATAATTATGAAATCGTGAATTAAAAGTGATTAGAAATCCCACTTTGAACCAGGCTTGCTCGTGATTTTGAATTGAATAAAAAGTATAGCATTTTGGGTGGCTTTGACAGGATGGCCCCACATGCCAAGCCAAGACAATGTGGCGCTCAGAGTTAGACACGTCGCACGACGACTAGGACGTGCATCTCGCAAACATGTATCCAATTGATCAAGATTTGTGTTGTTTAAGATATCGTCGCCAAAAACTATAAACGGATGATCAATCGGACTTTTGGTTTCAGATATATATAAATAATACAGTATTTGAATTTGAAAACCCACCAAACTATGGGTAGAGACAGTCAAAAGAAGTTGTTTGCCGTGGTTAACCCCAACCGGCTGGCTATGCTTATATATTATGATCAACTTGTACAACAAGGAATACAATGGTATAGAATACCGTACAGTATAGAAACCGTATATACAACTCTAACACTCCCCCTCAATCTAAACCGTCGTGAACAAGGTTAAGATTGGAACTAAAACGACGAAGCGCGAGCTGCGTAGCAGGCTTCGTAAACACATCAGCCAGCTGGTCGGCGGTGGAGATGAACCGAACATCAAGCGCACCAAGCGCAACTCTCTCGCGCACGAAGTGAAAATCAACCTCGATATGCTTCGTGCGGGCATGAAAAACCGGATTGGCAGATAAGTACGTGGCACCAACATTATCACACCATAAGACAGGAGGTCGAGGCTGAAACACTCCAAGCTCCCGTAACACAGACTGAATCCAAACAGCCTCAGCGGTGCCATTGGCCAGAGCCTTATATTCTGCCTCGGTACTGGAGCGAGACACAGTCGGCTGCTTGCGAGAACTCCATGACACAAGATTAGGACCAAGAAAGACTGCAAAACCGCCAGTGGAGCGACGATCATCAGGACAGCCAGCCCAATCCGCATCAGTAAAAATATTTAGGTCCATAGAAGAGGAGCGACGAAAACGCAGACCAGTCGACACAGTGCCACGAACAAAGCGCAGAATACGCTTGACCGCCTCATAGTGGGCAGTAGTCGGCTGCGACAGGTACTGACAAACCTTGTTGACAGCAAATGATAAATCAGGACGCGTCAATGTGAGGTACTGGAGTCCCCCAACCAAACTCCGGTACTTGAAAGCATCCTCCGAACCAAGCGGTGTACCGAGATCTCGTGTCAACTTGTCAGAAGTAGACATAGGTGTAGTGACTGGCCGACTTTGCTCCATGTTGGCCCGATGAAGAAGATCAAGGGCATAGCGATGTTGAGACAGCACAAGCCCTGAAGAGGAGTAGGCAACCTCGATGCCAAGGAAATACTCCAAGCGCCCAAGATCCTTGATAGGAAAAGAACCCGACAAGGTGGCAACAAGCTTCTCCACTGCAACGGAAGAGGATCCGGCCAGAACAATGTCATCGACATAAACAAGCATATAGACAACCACACCAGCATGATCAAAAATGAACAAAGAGGTATCCGCTGTGCTAGCAACAAAACCAAGCTGATGGAGCTTATCACTGAGGCGCGCATACCAGGCACGGGGCGACTGTTTCAGACCATAAAGAGCACGTTGCAACTTACAGACATGCTGCGGATACTGCGGATCCTCAAAACCAGGCGGCTGCTGCATATAGACATCCTCGGTGAGAAAACCATGGAGAAAAGCGTTACTCACGTCAATCTGACGCAGGCACCAACCGCGAGAAACAGCAAGAGATAGGACAAGGCGAACTGTGACCGGCGAGGGAGCAGGTGAGGCCGGCGAAGCACAGGACAGCTCGTCCACAGAGCCAGCGGGGAGCATGGGCGGCCCAGGAGGAAGCCCGGTTAGCCCAGATGTCGGCGAGGAAGGCGTCTGGCGCACGGGCGAGCAGGCAGGAGCTGGGCCGCTCGGTGCAACGCTACCCGAGCCGCAGGGGGCCTCTGCATGGGAAGACGCAGGCCCCGAGGCATGCACGTCGATCCGCTGGTCCAAAACCTGCACAGGAAAGCTTGCAACAGGAACAGGTGCATTAGCCGGTAACATAGTGATGTCATAACTACGCGTGTCGGTGCTCTGAGTAACTGGTTCAGTGGAAGGGAAAGACACAGGTAGCAGTTTAGAGACATCAACGACAGCACCCGGAGTGGAGAAGGGAAACACCTTCTCATCAAACACGACATCACGAGAGATGTATATGCGACCAGTGGAGCGATCAAGGCACTTGTAGCCTTTATGCATAGGACTATAGCCAAGGAAAACACACATCTTGGAGCGAAACTCGAGTTTGCGTGAATTGTACTTACGCAAACTAGGCCAACACGCACAGCCAAACGTGCGTAGGAACGAATACTCCGGAGGTGTGTTGAGCAGGCGGAAAACTGGAGTGGCGTTGTTGATGATGGGCGTGGGCATCCTGTTGATAAGATAACAGGCAGTAAGTTTGCCGTGGTTAACCCCAACCGGCTGGCTATGCTTATATATTATGATCAACTTGTACAACAAGGAATACAATGGTATAGAATACCGTACAGTATAGAAACCGTATATACAACTCTAACAGAGACGGCCGGTAGATTCCAGTCCTGTAGGTGGCATGCACGTTACGGAAATTCGTGCTCCCACGACCACCGCTTGTTGGAGGAGGCCGCCTAGCTAGCTAGGCCTCTGGTTGTTGCGCGCGCGTGCCTCTCTTCCCCGCCGCGCGCATCCCTCTCCCTTGTCGACGAAGCGTTCCGGCGGTCGGGGAGAATCCGGGAGCCGGCTCCGGCCGGCCGGACGTACGTTCCTACGCTAAATTATGGGCAGCCTCTGCTCCAAGGAGCAGGTCGTCGAGGAGGAGCCGGCTGTCCCGCCCAACCGGCTGCAGAAGGCGCCGAGCCAATCCCTGAAGCAGCTCATCACGGTCACCGCCAAGGAGGAGTCCGCGGTCGTCGTCGCGCCGGTCGTGCATCCCGTGATCGGCAGGTCGCAGTCCACACTCAAGGGCACCAGCCTGATCAAGGCCAAGCCGCAGCCTGCCGTCGCGCTGCCGGTGCCGGCGCCGGTGGCCGAGAAGAAGGCGCCGGTCGTCGTGATCGCGTCCCTCAACAAGTCGTACAGCACTGCCGGGCCCACGCACCACCGGCGCGCCACCGTCGACGCTGCCGCCCGGAATCCCGTCGATGCCGACGAAGAAGACGCCGACGCTGACGCCGCGGCGGACCCCGATGACCTGCATGGCGTGCCGCAGGGGTTCTCCGGGGAGCACGTGATCGCCGGTTGGCCGTCCTGGCTGACCTCCGTCGCCGGGGAGGTCGTCCACGGGTGGCTTCCCCGGCGCGCCGACACCTTCGAGCGGCTGGACAAGATCGGGCAGGGCACGTACAGCAACGTGTACAAGGCGCGGGACCTGCAGAGCGGCAAGATCGTGGCGCTGAAGCGGGTGCGGTTCGTCAACATGGACCCGGAGAGCGTGCGGTTCATGGCGCGGGAGATCCACATCCTGCGCCGGCTCGACCACCCCAACGTGATCAGGCTGGAGGGCATCGTCACCTCCCGCCTCTCGCACAGCCTCTACCTCGTCTTCGAGTACATGGAGCACGACCTGGCCGGCCTCGCCGCCACGCCGGGCCTCCGGTTCACGGAGCCGCAGGTCAAATGCTTCATGAAGCAGATCCTCGACGGGCTCCACCACTGCCACGGCCGAGGGGTGCTCCACAGGGACATCAAGGGGTCCAACCTGCTCATCGACGACAACGGCGTGCTCAAGCTCGGCGACTTCGGCCTGGCCACCTTCTTCGACCCGGCCAAGACGCGGCAACTCACGAGCCGGGTCGTCACGCTCTGGTACCGCCCGCCGGAGCTCCTGCTCGGCGCCACGGAGTACGGTGTCGCGGTCGACCTGTGGAGCACCGGGTGCATCCTCGCAGAGCTGCTCGCCGGAAAGCCCATCATGCCCGGACAGACCGAGGTCCCTAATTATGATCATCTTCTTCCGTTAATTTTGCTCTCTTGTCAAATGATCAAACGGCATTGACCTCATTCATTTCTCTCGGTGGTGGTGCTGGTGCAGATTGAGCAGCTGCACAAGATCTTCAAGCTGTGCGGGTCGCCGTCCGAGGATTACTGGGCCAAGGCGAAGCTGCCGGACGTGACCCTCTTCAAGCCGCAGCGGCCGTACCGGCGCCGGATCGCCGAGACCTTCCGGGACTTCCCTCCCACGGCGCTCGACCTCCTGGACACGCTGCTCGCCATCGAACCTTCCTACCGGGGCACCGCAGCTTCGGCTCTCGACAGCGAAGTAATTCAGCAACATCTTGTAGCATTTTGCTGTGCATAATTTTTGCAGCTACTGACAGACACATTGCCGCATTGCTCTCTGATCAGTTCTTCAGAACCAAGCCGCTGGCGTGTGAGCCGTCGAGCTTGCCCAAGTACCCGCCCAGCAAGGAGTACGACGCCAAGCTCCGCGGCAAGGAGGCCATGAGGTATGCACTCATCGCAATGCATAACCTGCTCCTTATCCTAGCGACCTGACCTGGATTGCGATCGACAGGCAAAACGCGGCGGCGGCCATGGGAGGCAAGGGCTCCTTGTCGGTGAAGCCGGGGCGAAACGAGCCCACCAAGGCGGTGCCAGCGCAGGACCCCATGGGAGCTGACTACCAGGTATTCTTCTCTGTCATCTTCTTTCATCCCACGAAGTTCCACGCCTGAAGGAATTCAAATTTATTTATCACCCGCGCACTCTGTCCTGTCCCCTTCCCTCCTGAACACACGAAATCTTTTGTCTGCAGAGGAGGCAGATGCGTAACAACCCGAAGAGCAGCAGCCACCACTACACCACGCTGGAGGACAGCGTGCCGGGGTTCCGCATGGAGCCGCCGGCGGCCGCCGGGCTGCCGTCGACGATGCAGAGCGCCGGCCAGTTCGGGTCGACGTGGTACCGGAAGGACGGCCCGCGCGGCGCCATCCCGCGCGCGACCAGCTCCTCCAGGCTGTCGGGCAATCCCGCGCACCTGACGTCGCAGCGCTCCTACGCGCCGTCCCGGGGCACCGACCTGCACCCAAGCTCGTCGGCGGCCAGGAACACCAACTCCAAGTACAATCGCCTCGACGTCGCCGAGCCCGCCAACGCGCTCGACAGGCCCGCCCCTACAAACGGCAACAACAAGAAGGACATGGGCATGGGCATGGGCATGGGCATGGGCATGGGCATGAGGGACGGTCCTTCAGCTGTAAGTACTGATCCTTCTGTAACTTCGCAGCATGCAGCAATGTCATTCTTCAGACATGGACTCACAATTTCCCCATTTTGCTTTGCTCTGAACTTGATCAGGGCCAGGGGTACGCTCGGAACCCTCGGAGGATGAACTACTCCGGCCCGCTGGTACCGCCGGGAGGCAACATGGACGAGATGCTCAAGGAGCACGAGCGGCAGATCCAGCAGGCGGTGCGCAAAGCACGCGTCGACAAGGAGAGGACGACCAACCGGCCGAACCAGTACTGATAGGCACAAGGGTCACCGTAGAAGGCGATCGACCACACGGTCATCCTCACAGCAACAGCCCTGTCGTGTGCGCGCGCAGAAAGATTCCCATGGATGGCACCGGAGGCGGCCTGCAGGATCTCCGATGGAAGAACCGGCGATCGATGGCGCCTTGCCGTACCCGGGCTCGCTGCTGCTACCGCCGCCGCTGCCACGGTCGGAGGGTCAGGCTTTCGCTGATCCATGTGTATAATAGCAGAGTTAGAGGGGTCAGGAAAGCCTGACAAGGGAAAAAGGGCTTGTACACCGGATTGTATAGATGAAAATTTTGTGTGCTGCTGCCGATCGACCTTTTTAGATAACAGGCCAAAGGCCCGACGATTAAAGCGGCGACAAGCTACATGGTGCTGAATCCAGCTTACAAGGACACACACCACACCCACTGAAATTATCAAGGAAGCTATAACAAGAAGCGTAAACAGCGGGCACGACTATTATGAAAACTATGCAAAGTCGGGGCAGAGACTGACAACAATAGTGTCAGGCCGAAGCTCACTCAAAGAGCAAGCCATCGAACATGCACGACGTCGACAGACCTCCCCGTCGCAGGCAACGCCACCAGAAGCCGACCACCACCAGGAGCCGACCAAAGCTGCCCACAAACCAACATGTAACACCAAGAAAGCTCGACGCAGGGGTAGAGCACTAAGCAAACTTTGCCGAAAGTCGCCTGACGCAGAGACAACGCCATCCGAAGAAGCACTGCACCTCCTCCACACCACCATCGGAGAGCCACACGCCGAGAGCTCCAAGACGGTGTTTTCAAGAAGAGCGCGACACAAGAGCGCCGCCACCGCCCGATCCGACGATCTTAGGCTTTCGCCCGGAGCACCAGGGAGAGCCGAGAGAAGCCGCTATGACGCCTTCAAGAATGGTACATCGTCTGTGGACGTCGCCGTTGCGGCTCGGAAAGACCCGAGCAAGGGTTTCCCCTCGGCATGACCTCTCCGCCTGACAAGGTATTAACTTGTCAATGCCTACGTATTGTAGACTAGAGTTTCGTTGAAAGTAGAGGGCAAGTAGATCGAAGGCCAAATACTCGATTATAAAACTAGGGTTATGTTGACAATGGATTCGATCCTCTCTTTGTCCCCGACTCCCCCTTATATAGGAGGCGGAGCCGAGGGATTCGTAATACACAAGTTACAGAGTCCGAGAGGGTTTCTAACCCGTCCCGTAAAATTACAAGTCTCAATATTTCCTAATACAACTCTAACCTTCCTTAATACTCACTGGGCTTCCGAACTTCATATTCTTCGACTTGTGGGCCTTCAGTAAACCCCACCATCTTCGGTAGGCCCATTGGGGATGCCTATGTCAGTAGCCCCCGAGATTTTACTTGAATCGAAGAATCAGGGAAAATCTCCAACTTTACAATCATCCAATAATTCTGTTGAATTTACCACATATCTTTAGATACGCAATTATATATTGTACAAGGATAATGGTAGTTGGGGCTAGTTCATCTGACGGATCAGGTACTAGTTAACTGCTCTAGTGGAAATCCGCAAAAACCTACTTTAAGATCACGTCCCTGGACATGATCTCAGTATACTGGTGTTAACTTCGATAGGTGCCGCTTAAGTTCTTACCATTCTGACGAGTCCCAGTCATGTTTTATCGGGTACCTAACGTGTCCGTTAGGATTTTTCTTCGTATCTGTTGATACGGAAAAAAGTAGTAAACCGACGTCGAGACGGTGCCACGCCGCTCAGAACGGATCTGGGGTCTTACCTTTGCAAATTTTTGCGGCATTCAGAGATTATTCGCGACTTTGGCGCTCTGAGAATATATTGTCGAGTGCTTTTTCGGCTGTTGGAATAACACATTTTATTGAGTCAACGGATGACTTATCTTGACTTCCCGATGGGAGTATATGTAGAGTTATTTGTATAACTCGAAATATGCTCACTTCTTTTTTATAATTTCATCGGGCACACGAACAGCGTTCCCGATGGGAGTAGCCCCTGAGGCTACAGCCAATGACTTGTACTTGGTTGTAGGCTCAACAAATTAGTACCTCATGTCGCTATATTGTTATTCTTTCTCGAGCTTTTCATATCTATCGGGTGCACGACCAGCGCTCCCGATGGGAGTAGCCCCGAGGCTATGAACAAATGCTTGTATTTGATCATAGGCTCTCGCCATTTCTATTTTGTCATACCCGAAATTTCCTTTTTCAAAAGTAGCCCCCGAGCATTTGAGCAAAAACTTTGTATTTGATCAAAAGCTCTCGAGATAACCAATAGTCTTTTCTTGTCGCCAATGTTCAAATGATCAAAGCCGATTTTTTTCCATTGATAAAGTGACGTCACTGCTGACGATAGCCACGCCCATTGTATCGGGAAGACGCGAGCAACGCTCTCTCTCTCTCTCTGTCTTGCGGGCCCAAAACCCTCATCAATTTGACATGTCGTGCAAGTGGGGGACACACGTCCTCCGCTTTTTCTGGCGCACGTACTGTAGCGCCTGTTCTGTTCCTTCACAATCAAAATACATTTTTACCCCTTAGCCACGTGGACAGCATCCATCCCACAATTATTCCATCCAACGGTGCGTCGTTCCGCCGATTCTCTATATAAGGTCGTCTTCTTCCTCCAGTCAATCTTTCGCTTGCGTCGCACCTCTGCTCTCCTCTGCAAAAATCCCCCATTACGACCAACACTTTCCGAGCTCAGCCACACTCGCACTTCACGCCTACACAATTATTGATGCCACCACGTGCGCGGCTCACCAGGCACAGCACTCCTAAGTCCAAGATGGCGACCGCGGATCTGGGGAGCACTGAGTGGGAAAGATCCAAAATCTCCGCCCAAGATATCGACTTGCTGAAAAAGCTTGGGATCAACAAGCAGAAAGACTTGCTGAAAAAGCTTGGGATCAACAAGCAGAAAGACTCGCTGCGCTTCCCCAGCGAGGAGAGCTATCCATCCCCTCCTATGGAGTATCGGGTCAGTTTCGTTGACCACCTCATCCGCGGCCTTTCTTCCCCCATTCACGATTTTCTGCGTGGGTTGCTTTTTGTGTACGGATTGCAACTTCACCATCTTACTCCCAACTCCATCCTCCACATCTCGATCTTCATCACTCTTTGCGAATCTTTCCTTGGAGTCCAGCCTAACTGGGCTTTATGGAAGCGCATTTTCCTCCTTCGCCGTAATGGCTCTCCCAACGTTGCCTATAACATAGGCGGCGTTGTTATCTGCGTCCGCCCTGATGTCGAATACTTTGACGTCAAATTCCCTGACTCAGTTCAAGGGTGGCGCAAAAAATGGTTGTATATCCACGAAGAAAACCATGAATCGGCGGAACACAACATTGTTGGAGATATGCCCAAGAGGCAATAATAAATTAGTTATTGTTATATCTTAGTGTTCATGATATATGTTTACATCCCATGTTATAATTGTATTAACCGAAACATTGATACATGTGTGTTATGTAAACAACAAGGAGTCCCTAGTAAGCCTCTTGTATAACTAGCTTGTTGATTAATGGATGATCATGGTTTCGTGATCATGAACATAGGATGTTATTAATAACAAGGTTATGTCATTAGGTGAATGATATAATGGACACACACCCAAATGAGCGTAGCATAAGATCAAGTCATTAAGTTCAATTTGCTATAAGCTTTCGATACATAGTTGCCTAAGTCCTTCGACCATGAGATCATGTAAATCACTTACACCGGAAGGGTACTTTGATTACATCAAACGCCATTGCGTAAATGGGTGGTTATAAAGATGAGATTAAGTATTTGGAAAGTGTGAGTTGAGGCATATGGATCAATAGTGGGATTTGTCCATCCTGATGACGGATAGATATACCCTGGGCCCTCTCGGTGGAATGTCGTCTGATTAGCTTGCAAGCATATGATTGGATCATAAGAGATGACATACCACGGTACGAGTAAAAGAGTACTTGTCGGTAACGAGGTTGAACAAGGTATGGAGATACCGATGATCGAACCTCGGACAAGTAAAATATCGCGTGACAAAAGGAATCGGCATCGTATGTAAATGGTTCAATCGATCAATAAGTCATCGTTGAATATGTGGGAGCCATTATGGATCTCCAGATCCGGCTATTGGTTATTGCTCGGAGAGGAGTCTCGACCATGTCTGCATAGTTCGCGAACCGTAGGGTAACGCGCTTAAGGTTCGATGTCGCATAAGTAGATTCGGAATATGAGTTGGAGTCCGAAGTTTTTGTTCGGAGTCTCGGATGGGATCCAGGACATCACGAGGAGGTCTGGAATTGTCCGGAGAATAAGATTCATATATGGGAAGTCAATTTCCGGGAAAAGTCCGGTGTTTTGACCGGAGCTTCTAGAAGATTCTAGAGGGCCACCAGTGGGCCCACCACCCCGGAGAGGCCACATAGGCGCCACATGGCATAGTGGGTCCTGCCCACCATGACATGTGGGCCCCCCCCTTAGAGATAAGATCTATCTCTAGTTTAAATGGTTTAAATCTAGAGATAAGATCTATCTCCTAAAATAAATGGTTTAAATTAGGAGATAAGGGGAATACTTGGGGGAGGAGTTTGCCCCCCATGTGGCCGGCCAAGGGGGCCCTAGGGGAACCCTAGGCCGACCCCCACCTATATAAAGAGGGGAGGGTGGCCGGCCAAGGCACCCATCCAAACCCCGGCCGCCCCTCTCTTCCTCCTCCATATGGCGCAGGCTTAGGCGAAGCCCTGCAGCCAATTTTCTCCACCACCACCACCACGCCGTCGTGCTGCGGGATTCCGTGGAGACCCACCTCCGCCCCCCGGAACGGGGAGAGGAAGGGGCTTCATCGACACCGTACGCGCGACCGAGTACGGAAGTGCTGCCGGATTGCAGCACCGGGACGATTGTCTACACCAACAACGAGATCTAATCTCGTAGGCTTTGCAAATCTTCGAGGGTTAGTCTCATATCAATTTCGTTGCTCCGATCTTGTAGATTAGATCTTGGATGTTCCATAGATTAGATCTTGGATTTATTCGTCTTTGCGGTAGGAAATTTTTTCTTTTCTATGCAACGAACCCCAACAAACATTCCCCCTTTCGATGGCAACGAAAAAATCTGTCGCCGCCGGTCCTGGGATGCAGAGGCTAGCGACGAAGAAAAAGCGGCGACAGATGCGCTGATGACACGTATCCATGAGCTTCAAAATACGTGTGGACAAGAATTGTCGGGTATCCAAATCACGGCATATTTCCTTAGGATTAGGGTGCAGCCTTTGCAAGCTCGCAAAAACCCCCTTTGGATATATGCTGGCGACGAGGATGTGGATCGCCTGTCGATAGATTTATCGGTCAAGGACTTAGAAAAACTTGTCCGAAAAATCTCGTCGCTTAGCAAGAAAGACACCGTTCCGTCATCTTGCCGTGTGACACCATATAGCGCCACCAACGCACTCCCGCAGGTAATATATTTTTATCATCTGCTTGTTCATGCACTCTCTTCTTTTCTCTTTTTGTATTGCTATTTCTTCGACTGCTGTTATTGATACAAATTCCTGTCGATACTTTTTCTATCTTGTCCAGAACCACAAAACTGCGTCGCCTCTTCCTCCCCTTCCCGAAGGTGGAGAAGTCGAAGAACGGGCTGTTGTCACCGCGACAACCAGGGTACTTCTCGCCCTGAGAGTGAAATCGCGGGTTCTCAAAAATCCGCGGCATCCTCTGAAAAAGAAGTTGAATCCGAGCCTACCGCATCGGCACACTCTCCTCCCTCAGCTGCTTCTCCAAGGAACAAGAGAAAGAGGGACGAAGTTGCCGATTCCGGCACCTCCAAAGCCGGCGCATCTCTTGCCGAAGAAATTGTTCCTGATGCTGAAAGGACAACTTTCAATCCTTATGAAGATGCTCTTGTCAGCTCGTAATTTCTTGTTGCTTTTTGTTGTTTGCTCCCGATGTTTTGTCTGCGTTGTTTCTTATATTGTCGCCTTACTTATTGTAGTGGTGACGAGGATGAAAATCCACCTATAGACGCGACTGCTCGAACGAGTACGTCTCATACTTTAGTTATCTCTGAAGCTCATCCTGATGGGGATGAAACCTCGCCTCCTCAGCAAGACACACAGCATCCTACTCCAGTTGCGAGCCCCCGAGCTTCTTCACCAAAGAGAGCTAGGATAGAGCCAGCCAAGGAGCCTGCCATGTTAGTTGGTGGTTCCACGACTCCTTTAATGGATGATGTAAGTTGTTTCTTCTTCCTATACTGATTTCAGTGCTTTGAACTCCCCTCTGGTTTTTGCTTGGTTCTGTCGAGCTTTCGCTTCCTATGATTTCTTCTCTTCAGCCTTTAATGAAGGAATTTATCCGCCTCGGTACCCAATTTATCGGGTATCGTGATTATGCCTCCAAGCTTGAAGGTAATATTTTTACCTGCCTCTTCTGCTGAATATACTCCTTCATTATTTTGTCATGATATTTTACTGTCGTTTATTATGCCAGAGACTCTTGCGAAATCCAACAAACGCGCTAACGCTCTTGCTATCGAGTTAGAGCAAAGCGAAAGAGCTCGCAAGAAAGCTGAAGCAGATGTTGCCGCCGTCGAAGATCTTCGAAAAAGACTTCATGACGCGGAAACTTCTCTGAGCGACAACATAGCTCACCAGTCTGCTCGTGAGAAAGAAATCCTTACTCGCTTGGAGTCGCAGAGTCGACGTTTTGTTAGTAAGTACTCATATCCTTGCTATTTCTTCGGGTCATCATATTTGTCCTTGCTTGCTTTTTCTTGATAAACTTCTTTATACTCATTTAGGGAAAACTCAGCAAGATTATGATCTGGAAAATCCTGAGGGTGATCGCCTTCTTGACGCGCTTTCCCTCCTTGAGATCCATGGAGATGAGGCACGCGAAGGCCTTGCCGAAGCCAGGACAGGTCTGTCGCGGCTTTTTCCCTACTTCTTCACGAAGATGGAGGAACCCACAACTTTTACTGCTCTCGCTAAGTGCTTCAATTCTCAAGATCTTGGGCTCAAACTTCGCCAAGAAGGTTTGAAAGTTGGTGTTGAAGGTACTATCACCTTAGTTGCTGACAGCCAAAAAGATGTCGACTGGGCGAGAGTTAGCGACACGAAGGAGATGGAAACGAAGAGGTGGCAGTCGTTGATTAAGGCTGCCAAGCCAAACTCAAAGAAAGTCCTCGCCTACCTCGGATGCAAACCAACTCCCGCTCCTAGTTCATCGAAGCTGGAGGTCAAGTAGGCCACCTTGTCTTCTCTTTTGTTTAGTTTCTCTTTTGATGCTGTCGCCATAGTAGTTTTGGCGACAACTGCCCCATTAGTTCATTATGAACCTTCCTTTTGTAATATCCATGTAAACACTTTGAAAATCAATGGAAAAACTATTTTTGCTTGATGATTCATGTCGAAAATTTTATTTCCAGTTGATTTTTGATAACTACACTTCAACTCCTCGTCCTTCCGATGCTTTTCCTGCTTCGTCCCATTCGAAGAAAACTCCTGTCGATGATGAACTTATTGAAGATTCCTCGAATAAGGGTTCAGCAGAAGACTTGGAGGAACTTCGCCAACAACTTCAGTCTATGAAGAAGCAAGCACTTATAATAATGGTGCAATCACGAAAATCATCAGAGAGGGAAAAAGTTGCGCTTCAACAGGCTCAAGATGCTATAGTTGTAAAAGAAGCCGCGGTTTCTGAGGCTGCCGAAGCTTCATCACGAGAGAATTACATGCTTCAACTGATGAATGACTCCAGCTTGGATATGACAGCCTGACAGGTATACTTCATTCACTTGATCGTAATTGATTTTATTCTTGTTGTTTTTCCTTCCTCGCTAATTCGTCCGCTGAAATAGGTTCTTTTTTTGGACACCGCTGCCGAGGATCAACGTGTTGAAGCTCGATCCAATGTGCTTCTTAGACTTGTAGCTGAGCATGGTTCTAATTTTTGGGTTACGCCTGAACGTACCCGCCAAATCGTCAGATTTCAAGATCGCGCGAGTCAGGTCCGTGATTTTCTCGACTTCTGCACAAGGACCTTGTCCTTAGTTTATAGCACCATGTTCCCGCGCAACAAGATGCCGAAACCCTTCCTGCTCTGACGGACAAGTTTCGGGATGCCCCTCGAATCCATGGCTTTGTGTGGGCCCAATTATCTGCTGGCGCGAGATTTGCTATGATTATGATACAAATATGCTATCCGAAGTTAAACATGAGTCGAATTGTCGCCAAGTGCCTGGCCAAGATGTCGAAAAGGAAGAGGTACATGGCAAAATTGATGATGTTGTGACCCCTGTAGCAGAAGAAATGATGGATGAACTTCTTCGGATGGATGCTGAGTTCTTCGTGAAAGGTAGCTATGCTGAACATAGTACTCGTGCTGCAAATAATGAGCGAATCACCATAGATGATATACTAGGCAGCAATTGAGAGTTTTTCCTTTATCTTGTTGAATTTTCTCAGTAGTTGCATCTTGTATGTTGTGAACATAATGTATATTGTAAAGCCGCTGGATATATTTTTCTTATTTTTTCTCATCAATCTCCCGCGCGTTTCGGCAGCTAATGTCTATACTTTTATTTCTTTTTGCGAGGTTTTTAAACCAAAGCAAATAATTTTTTAGTGAATGTATGCTGTATTTGCGGGTGATAGCCCCCGGGTGTATCGTTGACCTGTAGTTATCTCTTGTTTGGCGAACTATTTTTCTGCCGAGGTAAATAACTATATTGCGCAGGAAGTTATATACTTTGTTTATGAGCCCCCGGGCCTGTCGACGATAAAAATATAGGTCATCAATAGCTTTATTATATTGCAGCACCGCAAGCCCGCCTCATTAAAAACCTTTCAGCCCCACTCGGTGCCCTAAAAGGAAAAGAGTGCCCGGGAAGCTTGCGGGCGTTTAAGTACATTGTATGCTTACAAGGAGGACTATATTTCGACTCTAGGCATAGAAACGCCCGAGTTGCGCCACGCCAAGGATTTGGCTCGGCGACTCCTGTCTTCTTGTCCTTGATTCTGTATGCTCCTCCTTCGATTACTTCGTGACGATGTAAGGGCCAGCCACGACGACTCGAGTTTCTCATGGCTTTTGTGTGAGCCGAAGAACTAAGTCGCCTACCTGGAAGGATCTTGGTCGCAAACGTCGACTGTGATAATTTTTCAAGTCCTGTTGGTACTTGGTGACTCGGGACAGTACTTCATCGCGAGCTTCATCGAGTGCATCGACATCGTCCTCCAAAGCTTTTCTTGAAGCTTCTTCCTCATATTTCGTTAGTCTTGGAGAGTTATGCTCTATTTCTATCGGCAGCACGGCCTCAGCTCCATGGACTAGAAAGAACGGAGTTTCCTGTGTCGCTGTATTTGGTGTTGTTAGAATACTCCATAACACACTGGGCAACTCCTCTGGCCAGGTGTGTCGAGCTTTTTCCAATAGTGCTAGCAGACGTTTCTTGATTCCATTGCATATGGTACCGTTTGCTTTCTCGACTTGACCATTGGTCTGTGGGTGCGCAACGGAGGCAAAGTGTAGTTTGATGCCTACCTCTGCACAATATGCCTTGAATTCGTTGGATGTGAAATTACTACCATTGTCCGTGACGATGCTGTTAGGGACGCCAAATCGAAAAACGATACTTTTCACGAACTTGACTGCTGATGCCGCATCTGGTGAATTTATCGACTTTGCTTCTATCCACTTCGTGAACTTTTCGACAGCTACGAGCATATACTCGTATCCTCCTGGCAAAGTCTTGTGCAATTTTCCCACCATATCAAGACCCCATTGAGCGAAAGGCCATGACAGCGGTATTGGCATAAGCTCTGCTGCCGGAAAGTGAGGTTTTGCGGCAAACCTTTGGCACGCGTCACAAGTGCGTACTATGTCCTTTGCATCCTCAATTGCCATTAACCAATAGAACCCTGCTCTGAAAACCTTGGCTGCTATAGCTCGACTGCTTGCGTGGTGTCCGCACACTCCTTCGTGTACATCCTTCAGAATTAACCTCCCTTGCTCAGGTGTGACGCATCGTTGTAATACTCCCGAGATACTTCGTTTATACAGCTCTCCTTTTACCACAGTAAAGGCTTTGGATCGCCTGATAACTCGCCTTGCTTCAACTGGATCATCGGGTAGTTCCTTTCTCAAAATATATGCTATGTACGCCTGCATCCATGGAATCTGTATCATCATTACTACTTCAGGTTCATCCTCTTCTCCTGATGATATTTCTTTAGCCCCCGAGGGTTTCTCTTCCTTCTCCTTCTTCTGTTGTTTCTTCGGCTTGGTGGATCTCTCAGATATCTCTTCCCAAAACACACCAGGTGGTATTGCGAGACATTGCGACCCGATGTTTGCAAGAACATCGGCTTCATCATTACTTAGCCTGCTGATGTGATTTACCTCGCATCCATCAAACAGCTTCTCGAGCTCATTATACACCTCCTTGTATGCTATCATGCTATCATTGACTGCGTCACATTGATTCATGACTTGTTGAGCCACCAATTGCGAATCGCCAAAGATTTTTAATCGAGTTGCGCCACAAGCCTTCGCCATCTTCATCCCATGTATAAGAGCTTCATATTCTGCCTCGTTGTTAGACGCGTTTGGAAACGTCATCCGCAAAACATACTTCAATTTATCGCCTTGTGGTGATATCAGTATCACCTGCTCCCGCTCCCTCTAATCTCTTGGACCCGTCGAAGTTCATAGTCCAGGTTCTTGATAAGTCCGGGGTCCCGTATTTTGTAACTCCATCCACTCTGCGATGAAGTCTGGTAGAATTTGCGACTTTATTGATTTTCCTTTTTCGTACGTGATGTCCCGAGGGGAAAGCTCTATTCCCCACATGGAGGCACGACCCGTAGCTTCTGGATTGTTTAGTATATTGGATAAGGGCGCCTCATTGACCACTATTATCGGATGCGCCGAAAAATAGTGTCGCAGTTTTCTTGCGGTTGTAAACACCCCATATGCTAACTTCTGGTACTGTGGGTACCGTTGTTTGGAAGGTGATAAAACTTCGCTGACGAACTATACCGGCCGTTGCACTCCATGGAGTTTTCTTTCTTCTTCCCTTTCGACCACAAGCACTGTGCTAACCACCTGAGGTGTAGCTGCAATATATAACAGGAGAGGTTCCTTCTCCTTGGGCGCCACCAAGATTGGTGGTGTCGAGATTGTGCGCTTGAGATCCTCGAAAGCTCTGTCCGCTTCTTCTTTCCGTTGAAACTTCTCTCCTTGTTTGATCAATGCGTAGAACGATAATGCCTTTTCTCCTAGCCTGGCGACGAATCTGCTCAAAGTTGCGACTCGCCCAGTCAACTGTTGTATTTCTTTTAACTTTGTTGGCTTCCTCATTGTTACGATGGCTTGGATTTTCTCTGGATTGGCCTCAATCCCTCTCGCTGAAACTAGGAACCCGAGAAGTTCGCCCGCAGGAACACCAAAGGAGCACTTTGTCGGGTTTAACTTAAGGCAGAACTTGTCAAGGTTGTCGAAAGTTTCCTTCAAATCCTCGATCAAAGTTGACCCCTTCTTTGTTGTTATGATGACATCGTCAATGTATACTTGTATGTTTTTACCAATCTATGTTGCCAAACACTTTTGCATCATCCGCTGATATGTTGCTCCCGCGTTTTTTAGACCGAAAGGCATTGTTCTATAACAGAACACACCATACGGTGTTATAAAAGTTGTTTTGACCTCGTCATCTTATTTTAGTCTGATCTGGTTATAACCAGAGTATGCGTCCAAGAAGGAAAGACGTTCACATCCTGCCGTGGAGTCGATAATTTGATCGATCCTCGGGAGGGGAAAGTGATCCTTTGGGCAATGTTTATTTAGACACGTGAAGTCGACGCACATGCGAAGGACTTTCGTGTTTTTCTTCGGGACCAGTACTGGGTTAGCTACCCATGTGGCCTCCGTGTGCAATTCTTTGATAAAGCCAGCTTCTCTGAGTCGATTGATTTCTGACAGCATAGCCTTGCAGTTTGGTTTCGAAAAATGCCGCAAGGGTTGTTTGACTGGTTTCGCCACTGGATCCAAATTGAGGTGGTGCTCGGCAAGTTCCCTGGGTACTCCTGGCATGTCGGCTGGACACCATGCGAAGATTTCCCAGCTCACGGAGGAACTCAACGAGCGCGTTTTCCTATGCGAGATCCATGTTTGTTGCGATGGAAGTCGTTTTCTTGGGATCTGTCGGGTGAATCTGGACTTCGTTGGAATCCTTAGTAGTGTCGAAGGTTGGTTCCCTAAGTGGCCTCCCTGTATCTGGTAGCACATCATAATCCGTTGTTAGCCTTGACGCCATGTATTCCGCATGCATCCCGAAAGTTTCGATGATGAAAGTCCTTGTCGCATGTATCGGCGAGCGCAAAACGCATTTATCGTAATTGGTCCCTTGGGTCCAGGGAGCCTCCATAGCAAGTATGTATAGTGTGGTACCGCCATAAACCTGGCATACGCTGGTCTCCCCAATAAAGCGTGATACTGTGACGGGAAATCCACGACTTCGAACTCCAATCTCTCTATCCTGTAGTTTTCTCGGGTTCCAAACTGAACGTCGAGGTTGATTTTTCCCAACGGATAATTTGGCTTCTCTGGTGTAATTCCATGGAAACGTGTATCAGTTGGCTTTAAGTTCGCCAGGGATATGTTCATCTTCCTTAGTGTATCTGCATACATAAGGTTTAAACTGCTGCCTCCATCTATGAATACTCGAGAAACGTCGAATCCTGCGATCACCGCTGGTAAAATGAGTGTTGATTGCCCTGGTCGAGGAACTTGCTACGGGTGGTCCGCTATGTTGAAACCAATGTCTTGTCCCGACCAGTTTAAGTACTCTATTGTAGGTGGCGGCATCTTCTCTGCCATAAAAACTTGTCGCGAGATCACTTTCTGAGCTCTATTGGATAGCCTAGCCTTCTGAATCATCGAGACCGCGCCGTTGGTGTTGGGATCGATATATGGAGGTGGGTGTGGTGGCCGCCGCTATTCTGAGCTGGTGTCGATTTTCGTCCATAATCGCGGGAGGAGGTGGGAGGTGGATCTCACTCCTTGGCCCCTGGGAGTGTCTATTCATTGCTTGAGCATTAGCTTGCCCTGCAAATCTTAACATTGCTTGAAAATTCCGACAGTCCCATGCAGATGCCTGACTCTCTCTTCCCGTTGTTATCAAGATAAAAATGCATCTGACACGGTCCATTCATCATATCCTCGGGAGACACATGGTCTCCGGAACCTTGGTCCACTATTTTGTCTATTATTACGGGATCACCTCTGTTGTCGCCTTGCTGCTCGCTACTTTTTGATAATCATCTCGATTATTTCCTCCAATATTTCCTAACCCAGCCGATATTTGGCCAGGAGCATCATAACTCGAGAACTGTCGAGAAAATCGCCGTCTATTCTGGAAGTTTCGATTGTTGTCTTCCTCTGGCGACCTATGTCGCTTGTTGTGAACGGCATCTTCTCCATCTGCCCACCTGTTCGCTATTTCCATTAATGCTGATATCGTCCTTGGATTGGTTCTCCCCAAGTCTTTGACAAAATCTCTTCGTCGAATTCCTGCCACAAACACATCTATTGCCCTCTCGTCAGATATATTCTTTGCCGAGTTTTTGATGATATTCCACCTCTGGATATATTTTCTCATTGGTTCGTCATACTTCTGCCTGCAAGCCCGCAATTCTTCTAGTGATGCGGGTTTTTTGCATGTAGATCGGAAATTCTTCACGAAAACGTCCTCGAAACTATCCCAACTGTCGATGGACCCCGGAGGTAACTTCTTTATCCATGGTCGTGCTGCTCCATAATACACGCGAAGCACACGTCCGTTGGGAACCCCAAGTGGAAGGTATGATGCGTATAGAAGCAAGTTTCCCTCAGTATGAAACCAAGGTTATCGAACCAGTAGGAGCCAAGAAGCACGTGAAGGTTGTTGGAGGAGGAATGTAGTGCGGCGCAACACCGTTGAAACCGCGCCAACGTGGAACCCGCACAACACAATCAAGATACTTTGCTAACGTAGCAGTGAGGTTGTCAATCTCACCGGCTTGCTGAAAATAAAGGATTAAACGTATCGAGTGGAACATGGTGTTTGTTTGCAAAGAACAGTAAAGAACAATGATTGCAGTAGATTGTATTCAGATGTAAAGAATGGACCAGGTCCACAGTTCACTAGTGGTGTCTCTCCAATAAGATAACTAGCATGCTGGGTGAACAAATTACAGTGGGCAATTGACAAATAAAGATTCAATACATATCAATGATGATTACTATGAGATTTAATCAGGGCATTACGACAAAGTACATAGACCGCTATCAAGCATGCATCTATGCCTAAATAATCCACCTTCGGGTTAGCATCCGCACCCCCTCCAGTATTAAGTTGTAAACAACAGATAATTGCATTAAGTATGGTGCGTAATGTAATCAACACAAATATCCTTAGACAAAGCATCGATGTTTTATCCCTAGTAGCAACAACACATCCACAACCTTAGAACTTTCTGTCACTGTCCCAGATTAAATGGAGGCATGAACCCACTATCGAGCATAAATACTCCCTCTTGGAGTTACAAGTATCAACTTGGCCAGAGCCTCTACTAGCAACGGAGAGCATGCAAGAACATAAACAACACTTATATGATAGATTGATAATCAACTTGACATAGTATTCTAGATTCATCGGATCCCACCAAACACAACATGTAGCATTACAAATAGATGATCTTGATCATGTTAGGCAGCTCACAAGATCTAAACAATGATAGCACAAGCGGAGAAGACAACCATCTAGCTACCGCTATGGACCCATAGTCCAAGGATGAACTACTCACGCATCAATCCGGAGGCGGGCATGATGATGTAGAGCCCTCCGGTGATGATTCCCCTCTCCACGGGGTGCGGCGATCTCCTGAATCCCGAGATGGGATTGGCGGCGCGCGTCCCTGGAAGGTTTTCCCTGTCGTGGTTCTCGGTACATGTGGTTTCGCGACGAAGGCTTTAAGTAGGCGGAAGGGCGGAGTCGGAGGGTCACGGGGGCCCCACACGCCGTGCGGGCCCCCTCAGGCGCGCCGCCCTAGTGTGGCGGCGTCCCGTGGCCCCACTTCCTTTCCCCCTCGGTCTTCTGGAAGCTTCGTGGAAAAATAGGACCCGGGCGTTGATTTCGTCCAATTCCGAGAATATTTCTTTGTAGGATTTCTGAAACCAAAACAGCAGAATACAGGAATGGCGCTTCGGCATCTTGTTAATAGTTTAGTGCCGGAAAATGTATAATAATGATGTAAAGTATGTATAAAACATTCAAGTATTGTCATGTAGCATGGAACATAAGAAATTATAGATACGTTTGAGACGTATCAAGCATCCCCAAGCTTAGTTCCTACTCGCCCTCGAGTAGGTAAACGATAACACAAATAATTTCTGAAGTGACATGCTACCAACATAACCTTGATCAACATTATTGTAAAGCATATGAGATGGATGGAGTGATCTGAAGCAAAAGATTGCTAACAAAAGATGATGACTAAACAAATGAATCATATAGCAAAACTTTCATGAATAGTACTTTCAAGACAAGCATCAACAAGACTTGCATAAGAGCTAACTCATAAGCAATAAATTCTTAGTAGAATGCATTGAAGCAACACAAAGGATGATTAAGTTTCAGCAATTGCTTTCAACTTGTAACATGTATATCTCATAGATATTTGTCAACATAGAGTAATATAACAAGTGCAATAAGTAAACATGTAAGAATCAATGCACACAGTTAACACAAGTGTTTGCTTCTAAGATAGAAAGAAGTAGACTGACTCAACATAAAGTAAAAGAATGGCCCTTCGCAGAGGGAAGCATGAATTACTATTTTTGTGCTAGAGCTTTTATTTTGAAAACATAGAAACAATTTTGTCAACGGTAGTAATAATTCATATGTGCTATGCATAATACTTCCTACAAGTTGCAAGTCTCATGCATAGAGTACTAATAGTGCTCGCACCTTGTCCTAATAAGCTCGGATAACACGGATTATCATTGCATGACATATGTTTCAACCAAGTGTCACAAAGGGGTACCTCTATGCCGCCTGTACAAAGGTCTAAGGAGAAAGCACGCATTGGATTTCTCGCTTTTGATTATTCTCAACTTAGACATCCATACGGGACAACATAGACAACAGATAATGGACTCCTCTTTTAATGCTTAAGCATTGAACAACAGATAATATTCTCATAAGAGATTGAGGTTGTATGTCCAAACTGAAACTTCCACCATGGTACATGGCTTTAGTTGGCGGCCCAATGTTCTTCTCTAACAATATGCATACTCAAACCATTTGATCATGAAATCACACTTACTTCATACAAGATGAACATGCATAGCATCTCACATGATATCCAACAAAGATAAAAAGTTGATGGCGTCCCCAGAAACATGGTTACCGCTCAACAAGCAACTTATAAGAACTAAGACACATAACTACATATTCATCACCACAATAGTTTTTAAGCTATTTGTCCCATGAGCTATATATTGCAAAGATAAAGGAATGAAATTTTAAAGGTAGCACTCAAGTAATTTACTTTGGAATGGCAGAAAAATACCACATAGTAGGTAGATATGGTGGACACAAATGGCATGGGTTTTGGCTCAAGGTGTTTGGATGGACGAGAAGCATTTCCTCTCAGTACAAGGTTTGGGCTAGCAAGGTTGTTTGAAGCAAACACAAGTATGAACAGGTACAACAAAACTTACACAAGGACATATTGCAAGCATTATAAGACTCTACACTGTCTTCCTTGTTGTTCAAACACTTTACCAAAAATATCTAGACTTAGAGAGACCAATCATGCAAACCAAATTTTAACAAGCTCTACGGCAGTTCTCCATTAATAGATTAAACTACATGATGCAAGAGCTTAAACATGATCTATGAGAGCTCAAAACAATTACCCAGTTATTCCAAACCATATGCAGCATTTTCTGATTCCAACCAAATAGCAATTTAACGAAGCAATTTCAGCCTTCGCCATGAACATTAAGGCACAATTAAGAACACAAGTGTTCCATATGAAAAAGCGGAGCGTAATATCTCCAATATAAGGATGGTGGGATCCAACTTTATTCAAACCATAAACAAAAATAAAATCAAACAAACGCTCCAAGTAAAGAACATAAGATGTGATGGAATAAAAATATAGTTTCACTAGAAGTGACCTGATAAGTTGTCGATGAAGAAGGGGATGCATTGGGCATCCCCAAGCTTAGATGCTTGAGTCTTCTTAAAATATGCAGGGATGAACCACCGGGGCATCCCCAAGCTTAGACCTTTCACTCTTCTTGATCATAGTATATCATCCTATTCTCTTGACCCTTGAAAACTTCCTCCACACCAAACTTCAAGCAAACTCATTAGAGGGTTAGTGCATAATAAAAAATTCACATATTCAGAGGTGACATAATCATTCTTAACACTTCTGAACATTGCACAAAGCTTCTGAAAGTTAATGGAACAAAGAAACTCATTCAACATAGCAAAAGCGGCAATGCGAAATAAAAGGCAGAATCTGTCAAAACAGAACAGTCCGTAAAGACGAATTTTGCAGGGGCACTTAACTTGCTCAACGGAAAAACTCAAAACTAATAAAGTTGCGTACATATCTGAGGATCACGCACGTAAATTTGCAGATTTTTTGACTCTTCTACAGAGAGTTCTGCGCAATTCGTGACAGACAGCAATTCTGTTTCTGCGCAGCAATCCAAATCTAGCATCAACTTTACCATAGAGACTTTACTTGGCACAAAAACATGATAAGGAGAGGTTGCTACAGTAGTAAACAACTTCGAAGACTCAACAATACAGTAAATAAAATGAAACATGGGTTATCTCCCAAGATGTGCTTTTCTTTAACGCCTTTCAGCTAGGCGCAGAAAGTGCAAATCAAGTATTGTCTAGAGAAGAAGCATCAACATTATTACCTCGGGAGTTGGGAGTTTTCTCAACTATGCATTGTATCTTATTTATGTATGGAACTCCCTTTTCAATACCCTTGGCTTACTATCCTCCTCAAATAAATTTTCAGGGACAATCCAATCAAAATTCTTTTCTAATGCCTCGTGCATTCCTATGAGTTTATGAGGTATTGGTATTTTAATCTCTCCCTCATAATTGAATTAATTAGTGTATCTTAGCCTATCTTTTTCCCTTTTTTAAAGGATATTTGCAAAATTGGTACACAAGCCTAGCATCTTATATCAAATAAAGACTTTCCTAGCTTCTCTAGCTACATCACCAAATTCTCTAAGAAGGGTTTCTAGAATAAAATCTTTCTTTTCTCCTTCTTCCATATCACCGAGTGTAAGAAACATATGTTGCATTATGGGATTAAGATTAACAAATCTAGCTTCCAACATGTGCACTAGAGAGGCAGTAGCAATTTCATAATCAGGAGCAAGTTTTACCAAGGATCTATCTTCAAAATCTTTAGTCTTACTAACATGAGTGAAAAATTCTTCTATATTATCTTTTCCAATGATAGACCCACTACCTACCGGTATATCTTTCAAAGTAAACTTAGGATGAAGCATGATGAAATAAACAAAAGGTAAATAAAATAAACTAAGCAAGTAGAACAAAGTAAAGAGAAGTAACTAATTTTTTTGTGTTTTGATATAGAGCAAGTAAATAAGACAGAAAGTAAAGTAACTAATTTTTTTGTGTTTTTAATATGAAGCAAACAAGACAGTAAATAAAATAAAGTAAAGCAAGACAAAAACAAAGTAAAGAGATTGGATGTGGAGACTCCCCTTGCAGCGTGTCTTGATCTCCCCGGCAACGGCGCCAGAAATTTAGCTTGATACGCGCGAAGCACACGTCCGTTGGGAACCCCAAGTGGAAGGTATGATGCGTATAGAAGCAAGTTTCCCTCAGTATGAAACCAAGGTTATCGAACCAGTAGGAGCCAAGAAGCACGTGAAGGTTGTTGGTGGAGGAATGTAGTGCGGCGCAACACCAGTGAAACCGGCGCCAACGTGGAACCTGCACAACACAATCAAGATACTTTGCCCCAACGTAATAGTGAGGTTGTCAATCTCACCGGCTTGCTGAAAACAAAGGATTAAACGTATCGAGTGGAAGATGGTGTTTGTTTGCAAAGAACAGTAAAGAACAATGATTGCAGTAGATTGTATTCAGATGTAAAAGAATGGACCGGGGTCCACAGTTCACTAGTGGTGTCTCTCCAATAAGATAACTAGCATGCTGGGTGAAGAAATTACAGGTGGGCAATTGACAAATAAAGATTCAATACATATCAATGATGATTACTATGAGATTTAATCAGGGCATTACGACAAAGTACATAGACCGCTATCCAGCATGCATCTATGCCTAAATAATCCACCTTCGGGTTAGCATCCGCACCCCCTCCAGTATTAAGTTGTAAACAACATATAATTGCATTAAGTATGGTGCGTAATGTAATCAACACAAATATCCTTAGACAAAGCATCGATGTTTTATCCCTAGTAGCAACAACACATCCACAACCTTAGAACTTTCTGTCACTGTCCCAGATTAAATGGAGGCATGAACCCACTATCGAGCATAAATACTCCCTCTTGGAGTTACAAGTATCAACTTGGCCAGAGCCTCTACTAGCAACGGAGAGCATGCAAGAACATAAACAACACTTATATGATAGATTGATAATCAACTTGACATAGTATTCTAGATTCATCGGATCCCACCAAACACAACATGTAGCATTACAAATAGATGATCTTGATCATGTTAGGCAGCTCACAAGATCTAAACAATGATAGCACAAGCGGAGAAGACAACCATCTAGCTACCGCTATGGACCCATAGTCCAAGGATGAACTACTCACGCATCAATCCGGAGGCGGGCATGATGATATAGAGCCCCTCCCGGTGATGATTCCCCTCTCCGGCAGGGTGCCGGAAGCGCTGAATCCCCGAGATGGGATTGGCGCGGCGGCGTCTATGGAAGGTTTTCCGTATCGTGGTTCTCGGACAGGGGTTCGCGACGAAGGCTTTAAGTAGCGGGAAGGGCGGAGTCGGAGGGGTCACGGGGCCCCACACGCTAGGGCCGCACGGGCCCCCCTTAGGCCCCGCCGCCCTAGTGTGGCGGCGCCCCGTGACCCCACTTCCTTTCCCCCTCGGTCTTCTGGAAGCTTCGTGGAAAAATAGGACCCTGGGCGTTGATTTCGTCCAATTCCGAGAATATTTCCCTTGTAGGATTTCTGAAACCAAAAACAAGAAAACAGAACTGGCGCTTCGGCATCTTGTTAATAGGTTAGTGCCGGAAAATGTATAATAATGATGTAAAGTATGTATAAAACATTCAGGTATTGTCATAAAAGTAGCATGGAACATAAGAAATTATAGATACGTTTGAGACGTATCACTCCACTCAAGTGTACTTGGATGCTTTGCATGGCTGTTGCCATGGTTCCACCTATCAACTTCACCATCTCGAGATAATCCACTAGCCAATCCTCGGGATCCTGTAGACCATCAATTTTTTTAAAATTATCGGGTTACTTAAACCCTGACGGGACTCGAGTTTTTCGAACTCGTCTCGTGAAACACGGAAGCCCACATATCCTCATCGACTTCTGGTGAATGCCGATGTTCTCTTCTGTCCTGTCGCGCTCTATCCACCCTTTCCTGAGTCGCTGAATCTCTTGCTCCACTTGCTCTCGGTGGATCCTGCACTACTGCGGTAGGTCGCGGACTATTTTGCCTTGCAGCTCCTTCGGGAGGTGTAGTTGTGAACGCTGTTCCCATGGCTCCAACTCCTGCCATTGCCATGTTATACAACGCTTCTCTCGGATCCCCAGGAGGTGGTCTGGACGCGAGGATGAAAGCTTGCGTTGCCATGTATCCATCTTCCGGTGTTTTAGGGATAATATTTCCCCTTGTGTCGATTGACATAAAATACATGTCGAGGTTTTGAACTAAATTCTCGTTCTCTACTTCAGGTATATTTTGCAGCCGAGATCTTGCTCTCCTTCGAGCTTCTCTGTGACTATCTCCCGAATTTCCTGATTGTCGACTTAAATCTGCCCTTCGCCTGCTTGACGCGGAAGCTGCTTCCTTTCTTCTATTTAATGCAGCTGTTTGTTTTTCTAATTCTCTGCTAACACGAGCGAGTCTGTATTGATAAGCTTGCAGTTTTTCTACCATAGCGGTTGTGGTCATTGGTTCTGTACCATCCATGGCTCTTGCAGCTCTGTCCCACGCTTCTTGCGGGAGCTGAACCCTTAGACGTGGTGTAGGCCCAACATATTTAGTGCCTAGACCTCGCCTGAGATCAGCGGGATCGACATATGGGTTTCCCACATCGTCGAAAGCCTCTGACGTCTTCGGCTCTGCTCGGTTTGTTTCCTCAATTGCGTAGATCTGATGATATTTTGAATTTTGATTTTTGTCAGGATTGGTGACACCATCGTATAGATTGGTGAAGACCTTTCCAATAACAATAGATCTATCGATGAAATTGAAGTTGTCGACGCTGTCTGAGTTGCTGCTTATATCAGAGTCCGCAGACGACTCGAAGGACATGTCGCTGAAGATCTTGGCGAGCTTTTCGCTTGCCATGGTGTTGATGAAGCGTGACGACGAAATCTCCTTTTCGCCTGATGAAAAGTCGGAATCGACCGCTGATAATCCCGACGAGATCGGAACTTCGAGAAGATATGATCCTTCTTTCTCGACGCAGAATCGGAATTTTCCAAACGTCATCTCCATGGGCTCCTCTAGATAGGCATATGCATCCAAATGGGAGGGCGGGTGAGGAACAAAATCGACTAGATCAGTTTCGACATGTTTACCTCGATCCATCGCGTTGCTTGCTACCGACGAAGTCGACGATCTTGAACGTGCCATCGAGATCAGCTCCTTGTCGCCTCTAGTTCCCACAGATGGCGTCAATTGACAAGGTATTAACTTGTCAATGCCTACGTATTGTAGACTAGGGTTTCGTTGAAAGTAGAGAGCAAGTAGATCTCGAAGGTTTCAGCCGAAAAGTACTCAACGATTATAAAACTAGGGTTATGTTGACAATGGATTCGATCCTCTCTTTGTCCCTCGACTCCCCTTATATAGGAGGCGGAGCCGAGGGATTCGTAATACACAAGTTACAGAGTCCGAGAGGGTTTCTAACCCGTCCCGTAAAATTACAAGTCTCTATATTTCCTAATACAACTCTAACCTTCCTTAATACTCACTGGGCTTTCGAATTTCATATTCTTCGACTTGTGGGCCTTCAGTAAACCCCTGGTACCATCTTCGGCAGGTCCATTGGGGATGCCTATGTCACCGCCTCCCGCACAGGGAATGGAGCACCGCCAAGACGGCAAACACACCGATGTCACGTAGCAGGATTTGTCTCTTTTCTATCGATGTGCAAATCGAATTTAAATTTGAAATTGTGTGGGATTTTAAACATATATTTTTTGGGATTTTTTTCGAACTCAAGTGGGGCGCTACCGAGCATTGTTGGTATCAAAAATGGTACTAAAGTGCCGAAAATGTGTTTCTAGTGGAGCTGCTAGCTCCACGTGTCCCCGAAAACAAATCAGAAGCTCACACATCACGGTGGGTGTTGGGGTTTACCAAAATTTCAGATCCGGTAATTCGGGTTACAGAAAATCTAGGTTTCCAAAAACTAATACCCGACATTTGGCTGAAAATTTATATACCTAATAATTCGAGTTCAGGTTCAGGTAATCCCAAATTTCCCCAATTAAAACATGCAGGAAGGGGCATCTTTTCTGTCAAGTCGAAGACTATGTCCTCGCGGAACCTAGGTTGCGACGTCCACCTCCATCGTGTCCTGCTATCACCCTGTGAGACCCTCAAGGGCGAGCCATGGCCTGCTGAGTCACGAATGAAATATGCATGAAACCTCTAATATATACTTAAATATTTGATTTTAAACTATTTCAAAACATGTCCTGGTTTCATCTTGTTTTGAAGATTTTCTTACACGGAACTCAAAAGAAATCAAAAAATGGAACTTTGGTTAAAAATGATAAAAGAAAGTATAAAATGGGAATCAAACTAAAAAATAATGGGTGGATCGATAGCAAAACTGCACTTTTCAATGCAAACACACTCACCACTCAAACTTCACTATTATTGCAGTGTAAAACTGCACATGTTCCAAAGGCGTTTACAAATTTTTGGTGACCTTCATTTTCAAAAAATCTGCGTAACCGGAGGTGCTCATAGGGGTAGGGTGTGCGTGTGTGCGTGTATACGCGTGTGTGTGAGCGTCTGCGTTTGTACTGTGTTTCTCAAAAAAAAAAATCTGCGTAACCAATAATTACAAAAAAAAATGTTAATATAAAGCTATGAAATGAGGCTATCTCATTTACGTCTAAGTAAATTTGCCAAAAAAAAAGAAGAAGAAAAGTGAGATGAGCTAACTAGCCCATCTGATTGGGTTCTTAAGAAATGTAATGTCATCTGATCTGAACTACCGTAGAGCTAACTACATGAAGACTTATTATCCTATTGATGAAGATTGATTTTGCTAGATCTCAGCGCGCGATGTCTGATACTCCGTATAACGGAAGACTAGAGATGCAGCATCTTGCCTCCACCACTAGGCGTCTAGGCGTCTAGCTATGTAGTAAAAACGGCGCACTTGACCTTTCTGAAGGTGGCCGGCGACGTGGCCGTAGATAGAGCCAACTCCAGTGGACAGATCGCCTTCAGCCTGTGCACGTGGTGGCGCGGCGGGTACTTGATATCCCCCATGACCTTCAGCTCCACCTGGAAGACCCCCGCCGTGCTCTCGCTGATGAACTCGGTCACCCTGGCGCTCCCCAGCGGGACGCCCGCGCTGTCGGCCGCTGCCGCGGCGTGGTACACCTCACTGTGCCCCGGACGGATCACGCTGCCCTCGCTCGCCAGCGGGACACCGGCGAAGCGCGCGCCGGCGAAGAGCAGCTCCGCGTGGAGCGGCGTGACGTGCTCGGCGTGCATCAGCCAGTTGCGGTTGCGCACGGCGACGGCGACCGAGACGTCGTAGGCGAGCGACGTGGCCGTGGCGTTGCTATTGTCGGTGAGGGCGAGGCGACCGAGGACCGCGTCCTCGACGGCGACGCCGGCGGGGCGCGCGACGAAGGCGATGACGACGAGCGTGACCGCGGTCGCCAGGACGGCGAAGATCAGGAGGGCGCAGACGATGCGGAAGAGCACCTTGCCGCCGACGGCCTCGCAGTACGACACGGCGCACCCGCAGCAGAAGTCGCCGTCGTCGTCGCTCATCGCTGCAGATATGGTAGGCGGCAGACCGGATCAAGTTTGTTCGACGCGAGCACCACCATGGGACTGGGATGGAATGGAGGGCATATATATCGCCGCGACGATCGAACATGCAATGGAACCGGATCGGCGTAACAGACATCCAGTACGCCTACGCGTCATAACTCATAAATGGAAAATATAAACTTTGTTCTCGTCAAGTCTGATTTGGGACGCGACACGCGTCATACTCATACCTGAACCGGAACGGGAACCGGCCGGAACCCTAGCTAACTTTGAGATTATGTGCGTATATATAAACCCTCATCATATCGCCGGGAAGCGCACCGCCGCACGCACGTCATCGGCCTGCAATTGCAGCATTCATTGATCCCGCGCTGCGCCGATAACACCCGATCGATCGAACCGGATGGCGTCGGTGGCGGCGGCGTCCTGTGCCTGTGTTTGCGTGACTTGCGTCGACTGCGTCGTGTCATCTATCCTCCTAGTCTCCGTGATGCTCCTCGCCGCCTACTCCGTCGTCCTCCCCCTCCGCATCACCGCGGAGGACGCGTTGTTGAAATATTGGGCCCACTTTTAGTGGCCCAAATTAGATTTCGCTTATATGCTATGGCAGCGCTCATAAGCTGGTGGCATGGCTCACTAGTGAGTGGCAAGAGGTGGGAAGTTTAGTCCCACATGGAAAGTTGGGAGGAAGTTAGACCACCTTATAAGGTGGGTTGTTTCACCACTAGTAAGAGTGAGAATAGGAGTGCTACACACGCGCTCCTCCTCCTCCTCGCTCTCGCTCGTCTCGACTCGACTCGACTCGACTCGACTCGACACGTCACGTCACGACGCGCGCCGCGCTCGTGGTGAGTGGATTGAGCCTCGAGCCGAGAGCCTATATAATCTCTTGCCCGGCTACCGCAGAAATATACCCAATACCGAATACTCCATCCCGCGCGCCGACGTGCATCGGCGAACGGGAGAGCAGGTCTCCGGAACCGCTCGTCCTTGCGATCCTGTACGGGAGAGGGCGAATTAGGTTTTTGGGAAGCGCTCTGCGCGACTGCTCAAGTTCTTCATCACGGGTCGCCTTCCGTCCAAGTCGGGCGGTGCTGCCTTCCGTCGTCTACTTCGACCCGTCGTCCCTGTCGTCAACAACGTTGTCATCAACAACGTGACTGCTGCGACATCATCTGCTACACCTCCACCGCCACCTCCACCAGATCGGTACGTGCGACATATCTCGATCTGTTTAGCGATGGATGCTTTATCGTTTGTGCTGCTGCTACTCATGTTGATTAATGCATCTAGTATGTTCGAGTTTCACATGTTAGTAGTTGCTGTCATCATGTTTTATATTCTGGAATTAATCATGGAAATTGTGCCTAATTATCCAACAATCCAAAAACCTAATTGTAGGCAATTTCCTGAGTTAACTATGGCTGGTTTTGCTGATGCACTGAGGCCGGATAAGTTTACCGGTGTGCACTTTAAGAGGTGGCAGATTAAGGCCACGCTCTGGCTTACTCATCTGAAAGTGTTCCATGTGAGTAATGGTCTTCCTGAAGGAACTATATCTGACCAAGATCAGAACAAGTTCAAGGAAGACAATACTCTCTTTGTCGGATGCGTACTGAGCATTCTTGCTGATCGTCTATGTGATGTGTATATGCACATAGTAGACGGTAAAGAGCTCTGGGATGCACTGAATGCTAAATTCGGTGCAACCGATGCAGGCAGTGAACTGTACATCATGGAGAGCTTCCATGACATCAGGATGGTGAACAACCGTTCTGTAGTCGAACAAGCTCATGAGATACAATGCATTGCGAAAGAGCTTGAACTCCTTAAGTGTGCCTTACCTGATAAGTTTGTGGCTGGATGCATTATCGCTAAGTTGCCCTCTTCCTGGAGGAACTTTGCCACAACTCTCAAACACAAGAGACAGGAGATATCAGTTGAAAATCTGATAGCGTCTCTTGATGTTGAGGAGAAAGCTCGGGCTAAGGATACTACTGAGAAAGGAGAGGGTCAGTCTAGCGCCAACATGGTGCAGAAGAAACCCTACAGCAAGAACAAAGGGAACAACAAGCCCTCCTTCAATAAGCCTATGAAGACTACAACCTTCAAGAAGAAGAAGATGATAAACAAAGCAGATCTGAGCTGCTTTACCTGTGGAGAGGCTGGCCACTTTTCTAAGGACTGTCCAGAGAGGGCAGACCGCAAGAAAAAGGCGAAGCAAGTCAACACGGTGACCGCTAGCAATGCTGATGGGTACGGTAATCTCTTTACTGTTCTTTCGGTATTTCAATCTCCATGTTGGTGGATTGATACGGGTGCTAATGTTCATGTGTGTGCTGACATATCCATGTTCACTTCTTACCAGGTCGCCCGGGATTCTTCCGTCTTGATGGGGAATGGGTCACATGCTTCTGTTCGTGGTGTTGGCACGGTAGATCTGAAGTTCACTTCGGGGAAGATCGTGCAGCTGAGGAACGTGCAGCATGTCCCTACTATGAACAAGAATCTCGTTAGCGGCTCCCTTCTATGTAGAGATGGGTTTAAGGTTGTTTTAGAGTCGAATAAAGTAGTTGTTTCCAAGTTTGGACAATTTATTGGTAAAGGCTATGAGTGCGGAGGCTTGTTCCGCTTTTCGCTTTCTGATTTCAGTAATAAGTCTGTGAACCATATTTGTGGCAATGTTAGTGATGATACCAGTGTTTGGCATTCTCGTTTATGTCACATTAATTTTGGTTTAATGTCTCGGCTATCCAGTTTAAGTTTAATTCCGAAATTCACCATTGCCAAAGGTTCTAAGTGCCATAGTTGTGTGCAATCAAAGCAACCTCGGAAGCCTCACAAGGCGGCCGAGGAGAGAAACTTGGCACCTCTAGAACTCATACATTCTGATCTATGCGAGATGAATGGTGTGTTGACAAAAGGTGGAAAGAGATATTTCATGACACTGATTGATGATGCGACTAGATTTTGCTATGTTTATTTGTTGCGAACTAAAGATGAAGCCTTAGACTACTTTAAAATTTATAAGGCCGAAGTTGAAAATCAACTAGAGAGAAAGATCAAGCGTCTTAGGTCTGATCGTGGTGGTGAATATTTTCCTAAAATCTTTGATGAATTCTGTGAGGAACATGGTATTATTCATGAGAGGACGCCTCCCTATTCGCCCCAATCAAACGGGGTTGCCGAGAGGAAAAACCGCACGCTGACTGACTTGGTGAATTCCATGTTAGCCACTGCTGGTTTATCAAAGGCATGGTGGGGGAGGCTTTGTTGACTACATGTCATGTCCTGAATAGAGTTCCTAACAAGAATAAAGATAAAACCCCTTACGAGGAGTGGTCTGGGAGAAAACCATCACTTTCGTATTTGCGCACATGGGGATGTTTGGCGAAAGTCAATATTCCAATTACTAAGAAGCGCAAACTCGGACCAAAGACAGTGGATTGTATCTTTCTAGGTTATGCTCCGCGGAGTGTAGGCTATAGATTTTTAGTAGTTCAATCTGAAGTACCTGATATGCATGTTGACACTATTATGGAATCTCGTGATGCAACATTCTTTGAGAATATGTTTCCTATGAAAGATATGCATAGCTTTGCTAGAATTTCTACTGAGATAGTTCCTGAATCTAGTACATCTAATGAATATTTTGAACAATCACATGAGATTTTTATTGAGAAGGATGACAATGAAGCTCCTAAACGGAGCAAGAGACGAAGGATTGAAAAATCCTTTGGTGATGATTTCATTGTGTACCTTGTGGATGATACTCCCACGTCCATTGCAGAGGCATATGCATCTCCAGATGCAGATGACTGGAAAGAAGCTGTCCATAATGAGATGGACTCGATTCTTTCTAATGGAACTTGGGAGCTATCAGAACGACCCCATGGATGCAAGCCTGTGGGCTGCAAATGGGTGTTCAAGAAGAAGCTAAGACCTGATGGTACTATTGAGAAGTACAAGGCGCGGCTTGTAGCGAAAGGCTACACACAGAGAGAAGGCGAAGATTACTTCGACACCTATTCACCTGTCGCTAGACTTACCACCATTCGAGTACTACTATCCATGGCTGCCTCTTATGGTCTTATCGTTCATCAAATGGACGTAAAGACAGCTTTTCTTAATGGAGAGTTGGAAGAGGAAATCTATATGGATCAGCCTGATGGGTTTGTAGTAAAAGGTGAAGAAAGAAAGGTGTGCAAGTTGCTAAAATCTTTATATGGCCTAAAACAAGCACCTAAGCAATGGCATGAGAAGTTTGACAGAACTTTAACTTCTGTAGGCTTTGTTGTCAATGAGGCTGACAAGTGCGTTTACTATCGCCATGGTGGGGGCGAAGGTGTTATATTATGTTTGTATGTGGATGATATTCTGATCTTTGGTACAAACATGAAAGTAATACACGAGGTCAAGTCTTTCTTGTCAAAGAGCTTTGATATGAAAGATCTGGGAGAAGCTGATGTGATTCTGAACATCAAGATTAAGAACGAGAGTGGGATTACTCTAACGCAATCTCATTATGTTGAGAAGATCTTGAGCCGGTTCGGCTATATTGATAGCAAGCCTTCTTCAACACCTTATGATCCCAGTGTGACATTACGCAAGAACCGGAGAATCGCCATAGATCAATTGAGATATTCTCAGATCGTTGGCTCACTCATGTACTTAGCGAGCGCGACTAGACCCGACATCTCTTTTGCTGTTAGCAAGTTGAGTAGGTTCATGTCAAACCCGGTACGATCATTGGCATGCACTTGATAGGGTCATGCGCTACCTATGTGTACAATGAGTTATGGGATTCACTATTCAGGGCACCTGTTGTGCTTGAAGGATATAGTGATTCGAATTGGATCTCAGATGTAGCTGATCTGTACGCCACAAGTGGGTATGTATTTACCTTTGGAGGTGGCGTAGTGTCATGGAGATCTTGCAAACAAACCATATTGACGAGGTCAACTATGGAAGCAGAACTTACTGCTTTAGACACAACCACTGTTGAATCAGAATGGTTGCGTGAGCTCTTGATGGACTTGCCTGTGGTTGAAAAACCTGTTCCGGCAATCCTTTTGAATTGTGACAATCAAACTGTAATTGTCAAAGTGAACAATTCTAAGGATAACGCGAAGTCATCAAGACACGTCAAGAGACGTTTGAAGTCTGTCAGGAAATTGCGAAACTCCGGAGTAATAACTGTTACATATATTCAAACAGACAAAAACCTGGCAGATCCCTTTACAAAGGGACTATCACGTAATGTGATAGAAAGTGCATCGGGAGATGGGTTTGAGACCCGTTGATGTTACACCATAGTGGTAACCCAACCTTTGTGATCGGAGATCCCGTGAATTAGGACATGGGAAGAACAAACTAGTGGTTTAATTGAGGAGAGTATTATGTAACCCTCTCTATGTGAAGATGCACAACTCTCAATTGCTGTAAGGCAGGTTGGCGACAAGCCTTAATGTGTTTATGTTGGCTATTATAGCAAAGATGCTGTCCTACAGAGCATTCTTGAAATAACACACCTATATGAGTCCGATTGTTAAACGTCGCAATCTATGAGATTTGGGTGATCTCTAGTAAACTCATGAAGAGGCCATGAAGTATGACGCATATGCTTCACCCGCGGGGTAGGCTACTGGCAGCCATGTACTGGTCATGACTTTGAGTGAAACCCTGTTCACGCAAAACTTGCAATTCAAGGCTTAGTCCATTGTTCAAGTGTGAATGGATGTAGCTTAAGGTTCTAGGCGGAAGTTCAACTTAACAGTCTCCGCTGAAACACTGGTATATAAACAAGCAGCGAGTATTGGTAAATCTCTAAATGGGGATTTGAGATCTGGTGGGGGATTGTTGAAATATTGGGCCCACTTTTAGTGGCCCAAATTAGATTTCAGTTTTCCCTATAAATCTCAAAGCCCACATAGTGGCAGCCTTGTGAGTTTGAGCCCAAGTTGGTGGCAGCTCACTAGTGAGTGGCAAGAGGTGGGAAGTTTAGTCCCACATGGAAAGTTGGGAGGAAGTTAGACCACCTTATAAGGTGGGTTGTTTCACCACTAGTAAGTGAGTGAGAATAGGAGTGCTACACGCGCGCTCCTCCTCCTCCTCGCTCGCCTCGTCTCGACTCGACTCGACACGACACGTCACGACGCGCCGCGCTCGTGGTGAGTGGATTGAGCCTCGAGCCGAGACTTTCCTTACTTTGCAGCTCAGGAAAACGAACGAGTTCTAGACGGACGCTTCACGTTAGTCGGTCGGGTCGCTCCTGGATCGTGGGCTATCCGTAACCGACTCGAAACGTTCGTGCGACGTGGGCGTGGCCCACGTTGCCTAGGGTTTCCGAGCCTATATAATCTCTTGCCCGGCTACCGCAGAAAATACCGAATACACGAGTTAGGGTTTCCACCTCTCTGCTTGCGCCGCCATCGTAGCCTACTCCATCCCGCGCGCCGACGTGCATCGGCGAACGGAGAGCAGGTCTCCGGAACCGCTCGTCCTTGCGATCCTGTACGGGAGAGGGCGGGTGGGTTTTGGGAGCGCTCTGCGCGACTGCTCAAGTTCTTCATCACGGGTCGCCTTCCGTCCAAGTCGGGCGGTGCTGCCTTCCGTCGTCTCAACGCCGTCTACTTCGACCCGTCGTCCTGTCGTCAACAACGTTGTCATCAACAACGTGACTGCTGCGACATCATCTGCTACACCTCCACCGCCACCTCCACCAGATCGGTACGTGCGACATATCTCGATCTGTTTAGCGATGGATGCTTTACCGTTTGCGCTGCTACTCATGTTGATTAATGCATCTAGTATGTTCGAGTTTCACATGTTAGTAGTTGCTGTCATCATGTTTTATATTCTGGAATTAATCATGGAAATTGTGCCTAATTATCCAACACGCGTCCCTCAGCCACTTCGCACTCGCCGGGCCCAACGGCACGGCGCTGGCGTACAACCTCTCGTTGACTGTCGGCTTGTTCAACCCCAACTGGGCCATGCGTGCCGAGCTCACCGCGCCGCTCGAAGCCGAGCTCACCTTTGCCGGCGAGCGGTTCGACGGCTCCCGGCTATCGGACGCAGGCAGGAGGATCGAGATCCATGAGACCGCCAGGTTCCGCGTGGTGGCAGCGGCAGAGAGCGCGGAGGTGGCGCTCGGGAGCGACGAGTTGGCAGAGTTCGTGAAGGAGAGCGCCGCGGGGCTGTTCGAGACGCTGGAGCTGAAACTCACCGGGAGACTCAGGTACAAGCCGGTGCATGCCGGCGGGACCAGGAGGCTGGAGGCGAGGTGCCCGCTGAAGCTGCGGATGGTGCCGCCGCCGGGGACGCAGATGCTTGTGTTGGACAGGGTTATCAAGTGCCACCCACTGTAGTAGATTTATTTGCGATCAATAGGTTTCGTCATTGCAAAGATTGCACACTGCGTAAAGATGGCCGAATAAACTGCATATGCAATTAACTCTCGCACGGGGCTAATAAACAACACGACTTTCTTAAAAACCAGATTTGGTAACAAGGCGCGACTGAGCCGCCGCCTCCAAAGAAAAAACCCTAGCCGCCTCCCTTCAGCCTCCTCCATAGATCGGTTCCCCCTCCTCCGGCCGGCTTCGCCGGCGTCGGGAGGAGTGGGGAACCCGATCTATGCGTGGAGTTTTTAATAAAAGTAGTTTTTTCAGTAGTCTATGTTAGGATTTTGGTCGTCGTTTTCTTGTTGGTTTCCCCGCAATGAAGATGACATCTTCTGCAATAAGTGATCTTCAGCCTTTCGTTCGACGACGAGATCTTCTTCCCGACGTCAATGGTGGTGTTGAAAGATTACAATTATCTAGGTATGTTCAGATCGTTCGCCAGATCGATCTTGGATCTTTTCTCATGGTTGCCGAGGAGGATTATCCTCGCAGTTTTTATCTTGCTACGTCCTCGATAATGGTGATTCATACTCTCGGCTCTCCATCAACGTCGACAAGGCAGATCGGTTTTTATTCCCTGACATACTGGTGTTGGTACTCTTGCCGATGTTGATTGACTACTCTAATGGTTGTGTGCGTGCACGCAGCCTTGGCATTGCGGCTCAAATTAAAATTATGGGAGAACCATCGTTGGTATTCACAGGTTTATGGTTTGTTATCTATCTTTGGCTGTCTTCAGAAAAGTACAAGATTATGCTTTGGAAGAAGAAAGAGTTTGAAGACCTCGAAGATTTGCTAGTATCTTTTAGACTTTATTTTGTAATCGCTGAAGATAGCTCGTGTATCTCTACCATGTACTATTTGTTATTATGAATATATGTGGTATTGATCGTCAAAAAAAAACAACACGACTTTCTTCTCATCACTGAAATTTCTTTGCAACTCTGTCTGAATTAAGCATTATTGACATTATGATGATTTTCTCAATGCATAAGTCGAATTTAGAGTTGAAATTTTAGGTGATGGAAATATAGCATGTTGCAAACACATTCCATTGTTATTTGTGTGATGATGGAAACATAACATGTCACAAACCATGTGGTCCTCTCTATTTCCATGTCGTCGTTGCTCCCCTCCTCCTCTTCAACCCAATCGACACCGAATCGTCCCCTCATCTACAACATAGCTTGCCATTGCCCCTATTTCCTCCACTTGCACATACGTATTAGTATCATCGATTCACTTCTCTCGCCTCGTTGTCATCGCCCACGTGACGTTTACCCCAATCCCATCGAGAAATGGCGCTCAAAAACACTTGGACTCTATTTCACCCCTTGAACAGAAGCTAAGTGAGCCTTTTTTCTTGGAGATGGTCATTCTAGGAGCATGGCTTTTTATCTTTCAAAATATCAGACCTCTACAAGAGTAGACATTTATTCAAGGAGATACTTTGTTGGATCAAATTTCAGGCTATGAAGCAGATTTGTACCATTTTTCTCTTCTTAGATAGCTTTCTTTAAAACTTTGTTTCTCATTTACAAATCTCTGTACATTTATAACACAAACACTAGACAATTATAAGTACATGCAGTAGAAGGTACATGTTTTACATAAATGTTCATGGAGCCAATGTTGCAACTACTCTAAGCCTAGGGTAGAAGAATCGACCATTTACCGGTCTGATCTTGGTGAGCTCACCTTGTTTGATCAAACACTTAGATAAAGGGCATGTCCAAAAAAAAAGGTTCAGTCTCTAGCTTGTTGGTCAACCTTCTCCCCTTTGTTTCACACATTCCTTGCCTTCTTCGTACGTGTTTGAATTAAACAAACGAGACTATATCCTAGTGTTCACTCCCTAAGACCAAGTAGTGCAAAATTTGCTATGTTTTTGGAATAAAGCAACGGATTTGCTAATAGACAGCTGACTAATTTACTATTTTCCATGAGTCAAATTTTTTTGCTATCAATTTTTGAATTTATACTTTTTTAGAGCCTAAGTGAAGGGGAACACCCAATTGAAAACAGAAATATTCTCTCCGCCTCGGATAAAGAACTAAGATCTAACCTAAGGTAGATGCGAGTAACGAGAATAGATGGTCGTCATACCCTTGATGAATAGGAGCAGAAAACTTTTCGAAAACGTTGGTTGATGCAATCCTCGTTGCGATCCAATTGATCAAACACCTCAAAGAACGGTTCTTTCGAGATGAACACATGTACAACTCGGTGATGTCTCCTTCTTGATCCAGCAAGAGAGAGGGAAGGTAGATGGGATCTAGGCTAGAAGCACGACAGGGTGGTGGCTATGCTGGAGGTTCTCGCAGACAGAGATTCGCTAAGAGGTGTGCGGAAAGGAGTAGCAACAAGATGGGGCAGTTCAATTACCATTCCCCATGTGCCTTGTCCCACTCTATATAGAAGGGACAACCATCTAGGGGGGGCAGCCTTCCCCCTAAGGCTCCCATGCGGCTAGGAGTGAGAATTGCCTCCAAAGGCATCTCCCGCTCTTCCCATATATTTGAGGCTTAATTTAGGGTCCACCCGGCCTTCCATGGCCGCATGGGCCATTATAGGTGTGGCGCCTGGCCCATGTTAGGATGGGGCGCCCCATCTAGTCCATGTAAACCCTTTGGGGCAGGTGGGCCCCACCATAGGAACCCTCACAACAATCCTGAACATTTCGGGTACTCTACTGGAAAATTCCGAAACTTTTCGGAAACCCTAAAATCAACTTTTCTTATCTGAAACTATATCTTCGAACCATTCGAGATCTCCTTGTAATATCCCGGATCCTATCCGAGACTACAAACAAACTTTTAACTCACCTTAATAATATTCAGAACTACCATAGCGTTACCAAATGTTAAGTGTGTGACCCTACGGTTCGAGAACATGTAGACATAACCGAGACTTCTCTCTGATCAACAATCACCAACGCGACCTGGATGTCCTTAATGACTCACATATATTAAACGAAGATCTTTTGTCGAAACATGATGTTGTGGATTGAAACAATCTCGTATTTCATTCCCTTTGTTTCATGATATTTTACTTGTGTGAGATCTGATCGTTAGTATCGCCTTACCTAGTTCAATCTCGTTATCGGCAAGACTCTTCCATGTACCGTAATACAATATCCACATGCCCAAACTCATCAGCGGGGTGATTGCAAGCTAGCTGTGTAGGATTTTGTGTTACCGAGTGAGCCTAGAGTATGTCTCTCCATCACATAGATGGACAGATCCCAGTTTTGATTCATGCAACTCAAAAAGCATCTTTCGAAGTACCTGAATGACACCTTTACGATCACCCTGTTATAGTGTGTTGGATGATGCCCCTAAAGTGTTCTTTTGGTTCCATTGAGTAACACAATCTCGTGGTCTAAGAATTAGGTTGCTTGACATATATTAGCTTTGAAAATATGAACTTTGTGACATGATCTAACTGCTTTCCTTATTTGGGTATGTCAGTGCAATGAGACGAGAGGTCTTCTCGATTAAGCCGTGGCGCACGGGCCTAGCTCCACTGGTCAGGGACTGAGCTAGTGCCTAGGCTAAGGCTCCAAGCATGCCACGCAGCAAGAGTCATGGTGGACAAACAACAGGTACGAACTGTGGTGAATCGCATGTAACATTGCTAAGTCTTGCCTTTGACGTAGGCACCCTTGTGGTGGACAAGCATTGTTGGACAAGAACAGGCCAAGACGACGAGTTGGGACAAGGAGAACAGGGCAAACGGAGCAAAGAGCAACCTTTGGTCACCCTCCCGTGTCAGCCCCCGAAGGAGGCCGAGGTGCGGTGAAGTAGGGCAACTAGGCCAAGCGGTGGCCTGGACTGCTCCGAGAAGGACCAGAAGACCACCTTTCCTTGGCCAGGCGCGGCCCAGGAACGGAGGTCAACCGAGCCTGACAAGGCGTGTTAGGCTCAGCCTTGCGAACATGCGATGAGCCTGCGCCCCTGCATCTCATCATGGCACAGGTAGGCAGAGGCATGCGCAGCAGACAGGGGTGACAGCTCGTTGCCCAAGCTATCACACGGCGATCGAGTACCTCGGCACACCGCCCGTGGCCATCCATTGGCCACCTGCTCCACCCACCTTCCCAACGTCTTCGTGGCTCCGAGAGACTGAGCCCGGGAATGCCCTTGGGAGGTGCTCGGGCTAGGCGTTGTAGTGGCCCCTTGTGGTATAAAAGGAGGCGCCTCTCCGGTGTAGGTGGGTTTGGTTCATTTTGGGGTCGGTTTATGTTTGGTTCGTTTTGGCTGAGACTATTTCAGTTCAAGTCAGAAGAAGCTTGGTGCTGAGAAAGGAGAGATCGGGAGTTATGTAGAAGGAAAGAATACGAGAGGAAGAGGAAGCCCGGGTGGTGTAGAAGCTAGATAAAGCATCCTCCTAGCACCCAAGTGTTCATATCTAGTACACTTTCCACTCCAGAGAATCCACCAAAGCAGGACCTAGGGTTGTTAGCCACAGGGAGGCCCAAACCTAGGTAAAAAATGCTCGCGTGTGTGATTTCTGCTCCTCTTATCAGGTTCCTAAGGCGGCGTTGAGGCCGGAATGCCTTCGTGCCCACTACCGAACAAAATGAGGGTGTGTGATGGGTTCGTTGCATGGAAAACAAAATTTTTCTACCGTGAACATGAACAAGAACCAAGATCCAATCTAGGAAGAAGCAAGATCTAATCTACCAAGATCGAAGCAACGAGATGTATGTGAGACTAATCCTCGAAGATTCCAAAGCCTACGAGATTAGATCTCGTTGTTGATGTAGTCGATCGTCCAGTGCTGCAATCCGGCAGCACTTCCGTACGCGGTCGTGTGTACGGTGTCGATGAAGCCCGTCCTCTCCCTGTTCCAGCGGGCAGCGGAGGTGTGGTAGATCCCCTCGGAATCCCAACAGCACGACGGCGTGGTGGTGCTGGTGGAGGAGAAAAGCTGCAGGGCTTCGCCAAGCCAGTACAACACTATGGAGGAGAGAGGGGGCGGCCAGAGCTTGGTATGATGGGGTGGCTGCGCCACTGCCCCCTCCCCTCCTTATATAGGGGGGGAGGTCAGTTGGGGTCGTCCCCCTTGCCCATCTAGGGCTAGGGCCGGCGGCCAAGTGGGGGGAAGGGGATTTCTTCCCCCCAAGTTGATCCCCCCTAGGGTTTGGGGAAACCCTAAAGGGGTTGGCCGGCTGGGCCTTGAGGGGCATGTGCCCCTGGCCCATTAGGCTAGGGTCCATCCCCTCGGCCCATGCTAGCCCTCCTAGGGTCGTGATCCCACTAGTGGGACCCCCAGAACCTTGTAGAACCTTCCCGGTCTCTCATCGGAAAAATCCCGAATTTTTCCGAAATCTAGAAATCAACTTCCCTTATATGAATCCTATTGTCCGGACCATTATGGACCTCCTCGTGATGTCCTGGATCCCATCTGAGACTCCGAACAAACTTCGGTCTCCATCTCATATTCTGAATCTACTTATGCGACATCGAACCTTAACCGTGTCACCCTACGGTTCGTGAACTATGCGGACATGATCGAGACTCCTCTCCGACCAATAACCAATAGCGGGATATGGAGATCCATAATGGCTCCCACACATTCAGCGATAACTTAGTGATCGATTGAATCATTAACATACGATACCAATTCCCTTTGTCCTGCGATACTTTACTTGTCCGAGGTTCGATCATCGGTATCTCCATACCTAGTTCAACCTCGTTACCGACAAGTACTCTTTACTCGTACCGTGGTATGTCATATCTTGTGACCTAGTCACATGCTTGCAAGCTAATTAGATGACCTTCCACCGAGAGGGCCCAGCGTATATCTATCCGTCATCGGGATGGACAAATCCCACTCTTGATCCATATGCCTCAACTCATACTTTCCGAATACTTAATCTCACCTTTATAACCACCCATTTACGCAATGGCGTTTGATGTAATCAAAGTATTCTTCCGGTGTAAGTGATTTACATGATCTCATGGTCGAAGGACTAGGTAACTATGTATCGAAAGCTTATAGCAAGTTGAACTTAATGACTTGATCTTATGCTATGCTTACTTTGGGTGTGTGTCCATCACATCATTCACCTAATGATATGATCTTGTTATTAATAACACGCAATATTCATGATCAGGAAACCATGATCATCTATTAATCAAAAAGCTAGTTAAACGAGAGGCTTACTAGGGACTCTGGTTGTTACACAACACACATGTATTAATGTTTCCGGTTAATACAATTATAGCATGGGGTGTAAATATTTATCATGAACACTAAGATATAACAATAACTACTTTATTATTTCCTCTTGGGCATATCTCCAACAGTGTGCTCATCCCCGATCCCCGATGTTAGCGTAGGCGAGACACAAGAGGGCGTGTCCATCACATCTCCTAATAATATGATCCCGTTATAAATTGACAACTTGTGTCCGTGATGGCGAAACCATAACCATCCCTGATCAGTGAGCCAAGTAGAGACTTGCTAGGGACACATTGTTGTTTTTGGAACCACATATATATTATGTTTCAGGTTAATACAATTCTAGCATGAGACACAAACATATATCATGGACAAGAAATATAATAATAATATTAATATTACCTCAATCTAGGGAATATTTCCAACACTGAGATGTGCACTCTCAACCCACATCATGCAAGGCTCAGAAAAAGTAATTGTTAGCATGCATGTAAGTTGTTATTCTTGGGTTAGATATCTTGCCCGAATAATATTTATCTCGACACGAATTTGGCTATATTTTGAAATTATAAGAGCTAAAGGTTGCATTAGTTATATGGAGCAGTGGAGAACCTAGGGGACAGCATAGGATCCTTGCCCCAACCCCCCCGCCACACACACCCCAAGGCATGGTACACCAAGATATTTTGTATACATGATCCTGATCAAGAACATATTTTTGTTGGAGATAGTGCCCTAGAGGCAAATAATAAAGATTATTTGTTATTGTATCTCAATAGTTCATAATTAGTTTATGCCATGCTATAACTGTATTAATCGGAGACATTGATACACGTGTGGTACGGTATGTAAACAAACCAAGATCCCTAGTGAGCCTATGTGCGAACTAGCTCATTGGTCATCCGACGATCGAGGTTTCCCGATCATGGACATTTATGTCAATTGACAATGGGATCATATCATTTGGTGAATGATATGATAGACATACCCAATATAAGTATTGCAACAAGATCAAGTCACAAAGTTCATCGAGAAAGATGTAGTAACCTAATCCTTAGACCGTGAGATCATATCTAATCGTTACCACCGAAGGCTTCCTTGAATGCATCAACCACCAACAGGGTGATCATAAATATGTGTATCAAGTATTTTGAAGGGGTAGGGTGAGACGTATGTATCAATATCGGGATTTGTTCATCCACATGACAGAAAGATACTCTGGGTCCACTCGGTGAGATTACATCCATTAAGTTGCGCAGCGTATGACTATGTCATGAGTATGGAATACCACGGGAACGAGTTGAATAGACTTATCGGTAATGATATTAAACTATATATGATGATATATATGATCAGATCTTGGACAAGTGTTGGTGTCGAAGTAACAAAGGGAATATGACTCAACGTTTATGGGCATTCAGGTCCCGCTGATGATCATTGATCAAAGATGCGTCACGATCATGTATCTAGTATTCCCGAACCGTAGGGTAACACACTTGAGGCTTCGGTAACGCTTGGAGATCCTTTTGGTATCATTGGAAAACTAGAGAATAGAGAAGAGAGAACCAGAAAAGTTCAGAGGGGATCCGAAGGATGTTCGAAGTGATTCAAAACGTGTTTCAGATCATAGGAAATTAAATAATATGTATTATATATTAATTAAATGAATTAATATTAAATATATACTTTTATTTAATTAAAATGTTGCAACCCACCTTAATGGGCTCCTCCCGGAGGGGGGCCCATTAAGGAGGCCGGCCTCCCCCCAATGGATAAGGCTTGGGGGCGGCTAGGGTTTGGGGGGGCACCTTGGCCGCACCTCCTCCCCCTTGGCCAGTCACCCCTACCCCTATATAAGATGGGGAACAATGGTTGGAGGCACCCTAGGAATTTTGGAGCGGTGAGAACTTCTTCATTCCCTGTGGTGACCCTGCATACCACTGCATGTTGTAGTATGCCAGTCGTTGATATAACATTCGCGAAGTACCAATCCGCAAATATTACATCCCTCAGAGTAGTACAACAGAACATAGCAGGTCCATAACTCATTCATACATTATTACAAACCATATATGCATATCATCTTGGAGCTCCTCTTGGGTCCTAAGAGGTTTACTCCTGGGTTCGAGGCGAACCCAACTTAGCTTACAATACATAAGTCTTACTAGGTTATACATTTATTCTCTCGAGCAGCTAAGTATTAAGAGTTCGTGCTACTCGGCTACTACTACTACTACTCGATACTTCTAGGCTTGGTCTCCTCCTGAAGCCTCCCCGGTTCCGTAGACTATGAGGTAGTCTACGCCTTCAATACCTCCAGAGAGGTCTGGTTCTTCGTAGCCGATGATGTCGGCTCCTTCAGGGTTGTCGTTGTCCTCCTCCGGATGGGTCTAAGCAGGGGATTTAAGAGTAGTATGAGTACGAGCGTACTCAACAAGTTCATATTAGGAAAGAGGTGTTTAATGCACTAACTACGGCACCAGACCAGAAAGTCTGATACCATGCAGGTTTTGATAACCATTTCTTCAAAGGTTGTTTTTATTCAGAAGAACTATGTCCGTCAGCCTTCACCGGTTGACTAGAACTTCATGGAGTGCCTTTCCGGCAGCGCAGTTCCAAATCCCGGAACAAGGAGTGACTGGTCACAATTCTACACTCTGCAGAGGTGTGTTTCTTTACCCATAAGAGATCTTAACCTTGGTGCCAACCGGGCAGCTTTCCCGTCCACACTTCCTTTGGTGTGAGGCCCGGTATAAGGTCATAGTCAATCATATTCCTCCGCTACCTCGCACACCCACCCTTTGTTGCATGCCCCGACCCTGGGTCCTTGTCGGTCCCATTATTCCCACTCACGGGTGGACCCCGACCACGACAACAGTTCTGGGCTCTTACCATGAACTCCTTCGCCGGTAGATGCAACCCCTCATAGACCGCAATACCGTGGGGACTTTAGGCTTCCCCAGCCACCAAATGCTCCTCGGGCTGCAAGTGTCTACGGAAAATGCCGTGGGGACTTTAGGCTTCCCCAGCCACCAAATGCACCTTTGGATAACAAGTGTCTACGGTAAAGCGCGTCCGTTGATGTACAAGAGGTGGAAATACAATTGACTATACCGTCCCATTCCAGATCTTATGGTTAACACGGGTATTACGGCACAAGAATCACTGGACGACATTTGTTATTTAATCCTAGATGGATATAAACCCTTGCAATGGAACCTCCACCATATCAACACAATTCATGGTTCCATTGCCCACCACATAGTCATATTCATAGTTATGAAAATAGTGGTTTTGCTTTTTATGCAATAGTGATAAACATAGTACTTTGCAAGTAATTTGGTAAAAATACTCAAATGACATGAGCAAGCGATGAACTTGCCTGAACACTGCAAAGTGTTGCAGTTGGATGGTGTGGACTGACCCTTGTCTTCTGTTGCTGAAAAATAGCATCATTGTCCGATAAGGGCAATGGTTAAAGAAGCAATTATGCATGATTCAGCTTTTAGGGTTGTTTTCCCCTTTTTTCCGGTGTTTTATTATTTTATGTAGAAGGTTAATACTAAGAACCATTTAGGGATACTCTGTTTAGGATAAAATACAACCTTGAAATGTCGTCAAGGTGTTTTTATAGTCCAAAGGCATTAATGGACTTATTTTTATTATTGAAAATAAGATGTGTGATTTAAATGATTATTTAAATCATCAAATTAAGACTTATTCTTAATTGTCTTTAAAAATTCCCTTTGATATTTTATTTAGGTAGAGAATCTTATGCTGATCAATTTTCATAGTTTTAATTATTTTTTTAGAGCTATCTTTAATTTTCTATGAATTTTTAAAGTTTCAGCATTTTTTGTTTATTTGTGAAAAGACACAATTGCCCCTGGGCCCACCTGTCGGTGCAACCCAGTGGGTTTGGTCGAACCGACCGGCCTGGTCCGGCTCGACCAGCCTCACTTCTCCCTCTCCTCTCACGCGCGACCAAACCCTAACTCTCTCGCGTCTCTCTGGCGATCCCGCGTCGCCGCCTCGCCGGATTATCCGGCCAACTCCGGCCATCCCCGGCGGCGTGATTGGCGGATCTGGTCCGCCTCTCGACGGCGCACCAGATCCTCCGGCTCGATCTACTCTTCGCCACCATCTCCGTTCGCCCCCGACGCGTTCACCCGCACGGTGATGCGTTGCTCACCGGCGCCTCAGGTGCCGTGACGCCGCCGGGGTGTTGCCGCGGCGGTTTCGCCGCCGCCGATGTTCCTGGCGCTGCGGTGCGGCTGTGTGCCATGCCGTGGTTGCTGGTAGCTTCAGCGCTGCTGTGGCTTGGCTTGGCCTGGCGCTGTCGTGCCCCCGGCGTGTGCCGCCGTGGCCGCCATGGCCGCGCCCTTCGTCACACACCACCAGTGAGTACTCCTTCGCCTCCTTCTCTCCCTCTATGCTCTACTCTCTTCTCTTCTACGTCTGGCTCGGCCACTGGCCTCATCCTCCATGTGGAGATGCTTGCCGTGCCGATGCGCTGCTGCTGCGACTTGCTAGCTTGTGCTCATGCTGCTGTGCTGTGTGGCTGAGCTATTGCGCTGCTGCTGCTATGCTGTTGTTGTGTATCTGCTGGTCTTGGCCATTGCTTCAATGGCCATACCATTGCTTGTGATGCTGATGTGTGTAGCTCTGCTGCTATGCATTTCTTGCTTGAATCTCTCCCTGTGCTTCTGTTCTTGTTACTACTCTTGTTAGGCTCTCAAGTGTATTCAATTATCTTGCCCTGGCTAGATGGCTATGTGTAAATTCTTGCAATTTTGCAAAAACCAGTGCCATCTGTGTGGTGCTCTTGGGGCTTTGCTTCACTGTAAATCTCGGTTGAGCTTGTGCATTGACTAACTAACTCCACATCTTGTTGGTGTGCTACTGGATACAATTGTAAATCATGTATTTGCTTATCTGTGATGCAATTGTTCATGATCTGTGGCTGTTTAATTTATATGATCTATGGTTGGTGCTAGGCTTGGCTCTAGCATGTATTTTCATGCTCTGTCAAGCCCTGATGATCAACTGATCATCAGTTGCTTGATGCTGGACTGCTGTTCCAACCCCACTAAGGCTTTTCCTAGTGGCTGTGTGACCTACTGGCTTGTGTTGGTGTATGGTGATGCTTGCTCAAGCATAACCTGATGCTTGCAGTGATCCTCTGGATCATATGCAAAGCTCTGGTGTGTTGATTTCTTGTATATTCATTTATCTGTGTTATTTTGCTTGGCTAAGTGGATAAATGATGTGAACTGCTGAGCAGTAATGATCATATAGATTTAATTTGCTTGGGCTAGAGGGATGCCAACCTTTGTTGGGGACCCTAGCCCACTCTGAACCCTTCTGGGTGATGATGTGCTGGCTGGAAGTGTTGGCTGTGGTTGAGGTGGCCTTGACAGCCACTTGGTGCTGTCAGGGTAGCTCCCCCTTTCTCTGTGGCTAGCTGTGGTGGATTATTGCTTACTGGCCTGACCATCTTTGGTTGCCAGCTGCTCTTGGTGTTGATAAATCTAGATAGACACATGATAGTCTATCATGTCTGATGGCTTAGCTAGCTATAGGTTGTCAGGTGAACTTGGTAGCTAGCCAGGCTTTGAATCCATGATGGATTTCTCTGGTTATGTCCCAGTGTGGACATAACCAGTATTCCCTGGATGATTTCTACTGGCTGTTTTCTCTGTTTGCTTCAACCAAATGACTGGATAGCCAAATGATGACACAAACAGGGTTTCCTACCCTTTTGGTGTGCTTGAGACCATGCCTGTGCAATTTATGAACAAAACCATTTGGTCTGTTCATGATCATATGTATACCTCACTCCAGCTCCTAGGGTTTGGGTGTTGGTGTAGAGGTTTGCTTCTGTTTGATGACTTAAGCTTGCCCTGCTCCTCCTGGCTGGCTTGAGCTTGCTCTACTCCATCTTGTGCTTGTTCACAGTTGACAGTTCTTGGTGAAACTGTCCCTGGATGATTTCTGGTGGTGTGCTGTTCTTCCTGTTCTAAGTGTTCTTGTGTTCCTTGATGCACCTACCCAGCTGCTTGGTCGATGAATGAACTAGGGTTCACTGTTGAGGAGGCTTTTACATGACTGGCCTTTGTTTCCCTGGTCGACAGCTCCACCTCTCCCCTTGGTGACTCACTGTGTGTGTGTGCTGCATGCACACAGCCATGTGAGCAGGCTGTGTGTGTGTGTCTGTTGATACACAACACTTGGCTGTGAGAGTTGGATCAGCTCGGCAGACCTGTTATTATCCACTCTTTTCCATTCTTTTTAACCTGCCAAGTGGCTATGCCACTTGGCATAACATTTCCTTTGTTGTGATTGTGTGCAGGAACAAGGTGATGATCAAGATGAAGATGATCTAGTAGTTTAGGATGTATTTTATTTCCTTGTAATTTTCTTTTTATTTTACTATTTAAGTAATTCATGTAATGTGGTGTAATATTCCTTTATTTTCATTATGAATATTGTAAAGACAATATATAATGTGTGTTAATCAATAAAGCTCAAGGTTTTCTCTAATGAGCTTTATTATTACTTATATATCTCATTATGTGTACTATTATTGTTTACTTAATGAACTTCCTCACAATTGGATTAAGAGATATTTATTTAATGTTTGTGTTTTGAAATTCAAATTTCAACTTTGAGTTGAATTCAATCATGCAACTTAACTTTGATGTAATCTCTCCCCCTCTCTTCTCAAAACCCTAAACTAATTAAGTGAGGTGCAAGTTTGTCGCACTCTCAAAACCCTAACCCTGTAAGGTGTCGAGAGAGAAACTTGCCCCCCTTCGATGCAGTTTTGTTTAAAAGCGCGAAATTTCCCCAGAATTTGTAATGCAATGCACATCCCTTTCTAAAATCTACCCTCGATCGTCTCTAAACCTGGGACATTACAGCCTTTCCCCCTTAAAGAAAACTTCGTCCCGAAGTTGTGGTTGTAATACCTAAACAGTTCGGGGTATGTTTTCCTCAGGTCTTCTTCCCAGGTGGCTTCCCTCTCGGGGTGATGCTTCCATTGTATCTTGCAGTACTTTATAGCTTTATTTCTGAGTTGTTTCCAGCTCTCTTCGAGAATCTTCGGCTTCTCGATATATGTCAAATCTGGTTGTAACTCGAGCTCATGTGATACTGGCTCATCCGGGGTCTTTAAGCATTTTCTGAGTTGTGATACATGGAATACATTGTGAACTTGAGCTAGCCTTCCGGTAGATCCAATTCAAAGGCTAAACCTCGATTCTGACTCAGTATCTTGAAAGGTCCGATGTATCTAGGGCTCAGCTTTCCCTTTACTCCGAATCTCTGAAGACCTTTCATCGGGCTCACCTTAAGATATACCATATCCCCAACTTGTGGCTCCCAAGTCCTTCTCTTTTGGTCTGCATAGCTCTTCTGTCGACTTTGGGCTATCTTCAGTCTATCTCTTATAATGTCAATGATATGTTGCTTTTCCTTGACATAATCTGGGTTGAACTCTTTGCTTGATCCAGCTTCATACCAACATATTGGTGATCTACACTTTCTTCCATACAGAGCTTCGAATGGTGCCATCTTGATACTGCTTTGATAACTATTGTTGTATGAGAACTCTGCTAATGGTAAGTGTTCTTCCCATGATCCTCCGAAATCTAGAGCACAAGCCCTAAGCATGTCCTCTAGGATCTGGTTAGTTCTCTCGGTTTGTCCACCTGTCTGGGGATGATAGGCGGTACTATAGTCCAACTTGGATCCTAAAGCTTCATGTAGTTGCTTCCAGAATGCTGATGTGAACACGGATCCTCGATCCGACACGATCTTCTTGGGCACTCCATGTTTACTCACGATCTCTTTGATGTAAAGATCAATGAGTTTCTCTCCTTTGTCTTGCTGATTTACCGCTAAGAAGTGTGCACTTTTTGTCAACCGGTCCACGATTACCCATATCATGTCCTTCTTTTTATTGGTCATGGGTAGTCCGGTGATGAAATCCATTCCTATCTCCTCCCATTTCCATTCTGGAATGGGTAAAGGTTGTAACTTTCCTGCCGGACTCTGGTGTTCGGCCTTCACTCTTTGGCAAGTATGGCATTCCGCCACATACTGTGCTATTTCTCTTTTCATGTTGTTCCACCAGAATAGCTCCTTTAGATCCATGTACATCTTTGTACTTCCCGGATGAATGGAGTATGGTGTTTGATGGGCTTCTCAGAGTATTACTTCCTTTATCTCAACAATATCCGGAACACAAATCCTCTTCTGGAACCATAATGATCCCATCTCACCTCGGTGAAATTCTGATGGTCTTCCTTCGTCAATCCTCCTCATCTCCTCTACAATGAATGGATCATCTAATTGACCCATGATTATCTCATTCTTGAGATTGACATTCATTTCATCGGCTACTTGCAAAGCTGATAGTCCTTCATGAGCCTCTTTCTCCCAAAGTTGGATTTGGGCTTGGCTTATTTCCTTCTTCAACTCCGGTGAAATTTCTGGTTCTGTTCCTCCAGTACTCTTCCTACTCAAGGCATCTGCTACAACATTAGCCTTTCCTGGAGTATAATTGATGGTCAAATCATAGTCCTTAATCAATTCAAGCCATCTTTTCTGCCTCATATTGAGTTCCTTTTGAGTGAAGAAGTACTTGAGACTCTTATGATCAGTATAGAGCTCACACTTGGCTCCATAGAGAAAATGTCTCCAAGTCTTAAGTGCAAAAACAACTGCTGCTAACTCTAAATCATGGGTTGGATAGTTTACTTCATGAGGTCTGAGTTGCCTCGATCCATAAGATATTACTTTCCGGTCTTGCATGAGTACACATCCCAATCCATGTTTGGATGCGTCGCAGTACACGGTGTAATCCTTGCCATCTTCCGGAACTGCTAACACCGGTGCTGTGGTGAGTTTCTCTTTCAGAGTCTGAAAACTCTTCTCACACTCATCAGACCACACGAAAGGTGTGTTCTTCCTTAGCAACTTGGTCATTGGCCCTGCTATCTTGGAGAATCCTTCAATGAATCTCCTATAGTATCCTGCCATTCCCAAGAATCCTCGGATTTCCTTGACGTTCTTGGGTGCTTCCCAGTCCAAAACTGAGGCTACTTTGCTTGGGTTTACTGCTATCCCATCCTTACTAATGACATGACCAAGAAATTCTACTTGATCTAGCCAAAACTCACACTTACTGAACTTGGCGTACAGTTGGTGTTCCCTTAGTGTTTGCAACACTATCCTAAGATGTTCAGCATGTTCAGCTTTGTCCTTGGAATAGATCAAGATATCATCGATGAATACGATGACAAACTTGTCAAGACATGGCATGAAGATCTTATTCATGAGATTCATGAATATTGCTGGGGCATTGGTTAGTCCAAAAGGTACTACGAGATACTCATGATGTCCGTACCTCGAAACAAAGGCTGTTTTTGGAACGTCTTCCTTCTTGATCTTTATCTGGTGATAACCGGATCTTAGATCAATTTTGGAGAAGACTCCCGCGCCTCTAACTTGATCAAAAAGATCTTGGATTCTAGGAAGTGGGTACTTGTTCTTGATAGTAACATTATTCAAGTTCCTGTAGTCTCCGCACATCCGTCGACCTCCATCTCTTTTATCCACGAAAATCACAGGTGATCCCCATGGTGAGATACTCTCCTGTATAAATCCTTTCTGTTCCAGGTCATCCAATTGTTTCTTGAGTTCTTTCAACTCTTTAGGCCCCATCTTGTATGGTGCTTTAGCAATGGGTGCTGTTCCTGGAATTAGGTCGATAGTAAATTCTATCTCCCTATCTGGTGGCATTCCAGGTAATTCCTTAGGGAATACATCTTGGAATTCATTGACCACTGGAATGTCCTCGAGTTTCACCTCCTTCATACTGTTCAACTTCAACTCCACTTCAATCTGAGTATGCTTATCTCCTTGGTAAATGATTCTATCTCCACCTGGGCTTTTCAAAGACACTGTTTTATGGGTACAATCTATAAGTGCGCCATTTTCCTCTAACCAGTTCATACCAAGAATGACATCAATGTCCTTCATCGGTAAAATGAACAGGTCTGCGTCAAACGCACACTTATTGATCATGATGACTTGTCCAGGTTTAGTGTGGGTTACTAATATCGTTCCCCCCCGCAGAAAGTATGGTTATTGGTTTATCTAGTTTATTGCATCTAATCCCATGTTTGATGATGAATTGCTGGGAAATGAATGATGTAGTTGCACCAGTATCAAAAAGTACTTTGCCAGGATGAGTGAGTATCTGGAGCGTACCTATCACTGCTTGATCGGAGTTTACCACCTCCTCCAAGCTGGTGCAGTTTAGCTTGCCGAAGGGTTTCTTGTTCTTCCAGTTCCCTCCGGTGTTTCCTCCTCGGCTTCCTCCTCCTCCTGACTGACCTCCTCCATTCTTTCTCTTGGGGCAATCCTTCAACATGTGCCCTTCCTCTCGGCAGCCAAAGCATATTATCCTTGGTTTTTTGCAATCTTTGGAAAGATGTCCTGGCTTCCCACAGACTCGGCAACTAATTTGGTTTCCAGGCTGAAATCCTTGGTTCCTCCTGTTATAGTTGCTGTTGTTGTTGTTGTTGTTGTTGTTGTTGTTGTTGTTGTTGTTGTTGTTGTTGTTGTTGTTGTTGTTGTTATACCTTGGTTTAAAACTTAAACTCATGTTTGGCTTGTTGCTGCCAAACCTCTTAGGCTCAAATTTGGCCTTCTTCCGTTTCTCTTCTTGCAGTTGTTTGAAATCATCTTCCAGAGTGATGGCTGCATCCACCAACTCTTGGAACTCAGTCGCTCTCAGCATCCTGAGCTGTACCTTGAACTGAGGATTTAATCCTCGCATAAACCTCTTCTTTTTCTTGTCCTCGGTATTAACCTCCTCCACGGCATACCGAGACAATCCAGAGAACTCCCTGACGTAAGTCAGGATAGCCTTATCCTTCTGCTCGAGACTTTCAAATTCTCGACGCTTTAGTTCCACTATGCTTTCAGGGACATTGGATTCCCTGAACTTCCTCTTAAACTCTTCCCAGGTAAATATCTTACCAGCCGGATAAACGGCTACTATATTGTCCCACCAAGATGCGGCTGGTCCACATAGCAAGTGTGTTGCATACCGGACCTTTTCCAGGTCATTGCATCCAACTGTATTGAGCTTACGCTCAGTATCCATTAACCAATCTTCCGCGTCCATGGGTTCGGGCGCGTATGCAAACGAGATTGGCTTTGTGTTCTGGAAGTCTGACAAAGTGACTCCCTGATTCTCAGGTCTCTCAACTCTGTTCTGTTGCAGCAGCTCCTGGAAGAATCTATTCTGCTGCTCCAACGTCACACGTTGTCTTTCTTCCATCATCTGCATGTACTGGACAAAGTTCTGCTGCGTCATGGGTGGTGGTGGTGGTGGAAACTGAGTCCTGGCTGCTTCATCAGCCTCAGCCTTCTGTCTGGCCTCGCGCTCGATGCGCTGCTCTTCACTCTCCTCACTCGGCGCTCCCGACATATCCCCCTAGTTCTGCAACACAAAGTGGTACTCATAGTTACTCCATGCGCAAGTTTTCTGAGCTCAACTTTGTGCACAGAACTAGTCACGCAATGGAAATCAAGAAGCAAATGCAAATCATACAAAACATATACCCTATATATACATACATAAGTGGTCTTATTACAATACTCAGTAGCGATGTGAGTATGCAAACTCACTTATTAAAGTATATGTACAAATTTATACAAATATTACATACTACAATACATGTGGTACAACTGTATTGTAGTCTCGCCTCCCATGGTGGTCTCTAGTCGTGCTTCACTCCCGGTACATCCCAGGCTTCCATCCGGTCGAACGTGAAGTCCTCCTGACAGAATCTGGAACATAGGGTCTTCCCGTAGGCTTGTAGTCGGAATCGGATGATGTTCCGAGGGCAAAATCTGTGTTCATAAACTGGTCATTCAGTGCATCATAGTCCACCCATCGGGTGTACTCCCCGGTGACTCCGCCAAAGGAATTTCCTCCTTCAGTATCAGACTCAATCAGCATCGGATACCCCTGAATATCTCCTCTATTATACTGATCGTCCTGAAACTGGGTTGTGGCATCATCATTCATCTCAGGATTATTCCTAACCGAATCACTAGGGTTTCCAGTATCTGATCCCCAACGCCAACCTGTTGAGTTTTCTATAGGAGTCACGGAATGCTGATGGTTTCCGGATTCCTCGCCACCTTCATATCCTCCATAGGAGTTACTAGGAAAGTACCTAGGTGTAATAGGTGTGGTTTGCTGTTCTGGATGGTCAATGCTAATGTAATCACCAGCTGAGTAAACTGGTGTATGAACCACTCCCTCCATGGGTTCCTTTCCTTTTGTCTCCTCCTTGGGTTCGGTGAACTCTTCTAGCATTATATCAATTGCTTCCGTCAAATGACGGTTCAACTGAAATAACAATGATAGTAAGTTACGGCTATTGTCCATGTATTTTGCCGCTTCAACTGGTTTGCGTTTGGCATATTTAAAATGGTTCAGCATGGGATCATCCTCTTCCTCCATATGAGGAATATGGGTGAATTCGGAACCCATAAGCTCTTTCGTCTTATGCTCCCGGATATCGGTTATGGCTCTCATAACAGCTATATGGTAGGCTGTGTTGGTGGTTCTGGCTTCTCCTGCGGGCATAACTACGCTCATTCCCAAAGATTCGGGAAGTCGTAGCCCTACTCTACACTTTGCCAATACAGTACCATCATAGTACATGTATTTCTTTACTTGAATCTGGGGATCACACCCAAATTCAAGTAGCATGGCACGAAGAATATCTGCGAGTCCTCCTTCATATTCACTCAATGTGGAATCCATCACTTTCACGTTTCGTCCCGGACGTGAACTTGCCATTGTTGGCTGTAGAAGAAAGAATATAAGATTAGTAATAATGCATCATAATAGAGATAATAAAGAATTATCACACTAAAAGATATGATTGTTGTATTCTCAATTGAATATACACCATATTTTTAGAGAATTCTTTACTAGTCCTATTTGACTCCTAACGTTATCGTCCCATTTACTAGGTTCCAACCTAAGGTCAAAGCTTTTGCTCTGATACCAACTGTGGTGACCCTGCATACCACTGCATGTTGTAGTATGCCAGTCGTTGATATAACATTCGCGAAGTACCAATCCGCAAATATTACATCCCTCAGAGTAGTACAACAGAACATAGCAGGTCCATAACTCATTCATACATTATTACAAACCATATATACATATCATCTTGGAGCTCCTCTTGGGTCCTAAGAGGTTTACTCCTGGGTTCGAGGCGAACCCAACTTAGCTTACAATACAGAAGTCTTACTAGGTTATACATTTATTCTCTCGAGCAGCTAAGTATTAAGAGTTCGTGCTACTCGGCTACTACTACTACTACTCGATACTTCTAGGCTTGGTCTCCTCCGAAGCCTCCTGTTCAGACTATGAAGTAGTCTACGCCTTCAATACCTCCGAGAGTTCTGGTTCTTCGTAGCCGATGATGTCGGCTCCTTCAGGGTTGTCGTTGTCCTCCTCCGATGGTTCAGATGTCTAAGCAGGGGATTTAAGAGTAGTATGAGTACGAGCGTACAACAAGTTCATATTAGCAAAGAGGTGTTTAATGCACTAACTACGGCACCAGACCGAAAGTCTGATACCATGCAGGTTTTGATAACCATTTCTTCAAAGGTTGTTTTTATTCAGAAGAACTATGTCCGTCACCTTCACTTGACTAGAACTTCATGGAGTTCCTTTCCGGCAGCGCTCCCGGCCAAATCCCGGAACAAGGAGTGACTGGTCACAATTGCTACACTCTGCAGAGTGTGTTCTTTACCCATAAGAGATCTTAACCTTGGTGCCAACCGGGCAGCTTTCCCGTCCACACTTCCTTTGGTGTGAGGCCCGGTATAAGGTCATAGTCAATCATATTCCTCCGCTACCTCGCACACCCACCCTTTGTTGCATGCCCCGACCCTGGGTCCTCGTCGGTCCCATTATTCCCACTCACGGGTGGACCCCGACCACGACAACAGTTCTAGGCTCTTACCATGAACTCCTTCGCCGGTAGATGCAACCCCTCATAGACCGCAATACCGTGGGGACTTTAGGCTTCCCCAGCCACCAAATGCTCCTCGGCAAGTGTCTACGGACAATGCCGTGGGGACTTTAGGCTTCCCCAGCCACCAAATGCACCTTTGGATAACAAGTGTCTACGGTAAAGCGCGTCCGTTGATGTACAAGAGGTGGAAATACAATTAACTATACCGTCCCATTCCAGATCTTATGGTTAACACGGGTATTACGGCACAAGAATCACTGGACGACATTTGTTGTTTAATCCTAGATGGATATAAACCCTTGCAATGGAACCTCCACCATATCAACACAATCCATGGTTCCATTGCCCACCACATAGTCATATTCATAGTTATGAAAATAGTGGTTTTGCTTTTTATGCAATAGTGATAAACATAGTACTTTGCAAGTAATTTGGTAAAAATACTCAAATGACATGAGCAAGCGATGAACTTGCCTGAACACTGCAAAGTGTTGCAGTTGGATGGTGTGGACTGACCCTTGTCCTCTGTTGCTGAAAAATAGCATCATTGTCCGATAAGGGCAATGGTTAAAGAAGCAATTATGCATGATTCAGCTTTTAGGGTTGTTTCCCCCCTTTTCCGGTGTTTTATTATTTTATGTAGAAGGTTAATACTAAGAACCATTTAGGGATACTCTGTTTAGGATAAAATACAACCTTGAAATGTTTTCAAGGTGTTTTTATAGTCCAAAGGCATTAATGGACTTATTTTTATTATTGAAAAAAAGATGTGTGATTTAAATGATTATTTAAATCATCAAATTAAGACTTATTCTTAATTGTCTTTAAAAATTCCCTTTGATATTTTATTTAGGTAGAGAATTTTATGCTGATCAATTTTCATAGTTTTAATTATTTTTTAGAGCTATCTTTAATTTTCTATGATTTTTTAAAGTTTCAGCATTTTTGGTTTATTTGTGAAAAGACACAATTGCCCCTGGGCCCACCTGTCGGTGCAACCCAGTGGGTTTGGTCGAACCGACCGGCCTGGTCCGGCTCGACCAGCCTCACTTCTCCCTCTCCTCTCACGCGCGACCAAACCCTAACTCTCTCGCGTCTCTCTGGCGATCCCGCGTCGCCGCCCCCTTCGCCGGATTATCCCGGCCAACTCCGGCCATCCCCGGCGATGCGGCGGATCTGGTCCACCTCTCGACGGCGCACCAGATCCTCCGGCTCGATCTACTCTTCGCCACCATCTCCGTTCGCCCCCGACGCGTTCACCCGCACGGTGATGCATTGCTCACCGGCGCCTCAGGTGCCGTGACGCCGCCGGGTGTTGCCGCGGCGGTTTCGCCGCCGCCGATGTTCCTGGCGCTGCGGTGCGGCTGTGTGCCACGCCGTGGTTGCTGGTAGCTGCGGCACTGCTGTGGCTTGGCTTGGCCTGGCGCTGTCGTGCCCCCGGCGTGTGCCGCCGTGGCCGCCATGGCCGCGCCCTTCGTCACACACCACCAGTGAGTACTCCTTCGCCTCCTTCTCTCCCTCTCTGCTCTACTCTCTTCTCTTCTACGTCTGGCTCGGCCACTGGCCTCATCCTCCATGTGGAGATGCTTGCCGTGCCGATGCGCTGCTGCTGCGGCTTGCTAGCTTGTGCTCATGCTGCTGTGCTGTGTGGCTGTGCTATTGCGCTGCTGCTGCTATGCTGCTGCTGTGTATCTGCTGGTCTTGGCCATTGCTTCAATGGCCATACCATTGCTTGTGATGCTGATGTGTGTAGCTCTGCTGCTATGCATTTCTTGCTTGAATCTCTCCCTGTGCTTCTGTTCTTGTTACTATTCTTGTTAGGCTCTCAAGTGTATTCAATTATCTTGCCCAGGCTAGATGGCTATGTGTAAATTCTTGCAATTTTGCAAAAACCAGTGCCATCTGTGTGGTGCTCTTGGGACTTTGCTTCACTGTAAATCTCGGTTGAGCTTGTGCATTGACTAACTAACTCCACATCTTGTTGGTGTGCTACTGGATACAATTGTAAATCATGTATTTGCTTATCTGTGATGCAATTGTTCATGATCTGTGGCTGTTTAATTTATATGATCTATGGTTGGTGCTAGGCTTGGCTCTAGCATGTATTTTCATGCTTTGTCAAGCCCTGATGATCAACTGATCATCAGTTGCTTGATGCTGGACTGCTGTTCCAACCCCACTAAGGCTTTTCCTAGTGGCTGTGTGACCTACTGGCTTGTGCTGGTGTATGGTGATGCTTGCTCAAGCATAACCTGATGCTTGCAGTGATCCTCTGGATCATATGCAAAGCTCTGGTGTGTTGATTTCTTGTATATTCATTTATCTGTGTTATTTTGCTTGGCTAAGTGGATAAATGATGTGAACTGCTGAGCAGTAATGATCATATAGATTTAATTTGCTTGGGCTAGAGGGATGCCAACCTTTGTTGGGGACCCTAGCCCACTCTGAACCCTTCTGGGTGATGATGTGCTGGCTGGAAGTGTTGGCTGTGGTTGAGGTGGCCTTGACAGCCACTTGGTGCTGTCAGGGTAGCTCCCCCTTTCTCTGTGGCTAGCTGTGGTGGATTATTGCTTACTGGCCTGACCATCTTTGGTTGCCAGCTGCTCTTGGTGTTGATAAATCTAGATAGACACATGATAGTCTATCATGTCTGATGGCTTAGCTAGCTATAGGTTGTCAGGTGAACTTGGTAGCTAGCCAGGCTTTGAATCCATGATGGATTTCTCTGGTTATGTCCCAGTGTGGACATAACCAGTGTTCCCTGGATGATTTCTACTGGCTGTTTTCTCTGTTTGCTTCAACCAAATGACTGGATAGCCAAATGATGACACAAACAGGGTTTCCTACCCTTTTGGTGTGCTTGAGACCATGCCTGTGCAATTTATGAACAAAACCATTTGGTCTGTTCATGATCATATGTATACCTCACTCCAGCTCCTAGGATTTGGGTGTTGGTGTAGAGGTTTGCTTCTGATTGATGACTTAAGCTTGCCCTGCTCCTCCTGGCTGCTTGAGCTTGCTCTACTCCATCTTGTGCTTGTTCACAGTTGACAGTTCTTGGTGAAACTGTCCCTGGATGATTTCTGGTGGTGTGCTGTTCTTCCTGTTCTAAGTGTTCTTGTGTTCCTTGATGCACCTACCCAGCTGCTTGGTCGATGAATGAACTAGGGTTCACTGTTGAGGAGGCTTTTACATGACTGGCCTTTGTTTCCCTGGTCGACAGCTCCACCTCTCCCCTTGGTGACTCACTGTGTGTGTGTGCTGCATGCACACAGCCATGTGAGCAGGCTGTGTGTGTGTGTCTGTTGATACACAGCACTTGGCTGTGAGAGTTGGATCAGCTCGGCACTGTTATTATCCACTCTTTTCCATTCTTTTTAACCTGCCAAGTGGCTATGCCACTTGGCATAACATTTCCTTTGTTGTGATTGTGTGCAGGAACAAGGTGATGATCAAGATGAAGATGATCTAGTAGTTTAGGATGTATTTTATTTCCTTGTAATTTTCTTTTTCTTTTACTATTTAAGTAATTCATGTAATGTGGTGTAATATTCCTTTATTTTCATTATGAATATTGTAAAGACAATATATAATGTGTGTTAATCAATAAAGCTCAAGGTTTTCTCTAATGAGCTTTATTATTACTTATATATCTCATTATGTGTACTATTATTGTTTACTTAATGAACTTCCTCACAATTGGATTAAGAGATATTTATTTAATGTTTGTGTTTTGAAATTCAAATTTCAACTTTGAGTTGAATTCAATCATGCAACTTAACTTTGATGTAATCTCTCCCCCTCTCTTCTCAAAACCCTAAACTAATTAAGTGAGGTGCAATTTTGTCGCACTCTCGAAACCCTAACCCTGTAAGGTGTCGAGAGAGAAACTTGCCCCTCTTTGATGCAGTTTTTGTTTAAAAGCGCGAAATTTCCCCAGAATTTGCAATGCAATGCACATCTCTTTCTAAAATCTACCCCTCGATCGTCTCTAAACCTGGGACATTACATTCCCCATGCGCCTCCACCCCTCCCTCTCATGTTTTTTCTCCCGCGCGCGGTTCCTCGAAGATCTGCGCACGTGAGGGTTGACTCCATCCCAGTATGTCATTGTGCTAATGGTGTTTCGATCCAGAAGATATACTTTCGCATTCTTGGCTATCTCAACAAACCGGGAGTCATTCTTGAGCATCGCACATGTGCGAAACCACAGAGGCGCTGCCATTTGTGGCGCCTTTCGTTGTACGAGGATCATCACGATCCTGAGGTCGGCGATGAAGTACGACTATATCATCCATGTTCTAGCGGAACGTTGAACGCTTTCGGTCTAGGAGATTATGTCACCAAAACACTCTCCATTACAACATTACTCCTAGATAGACCTGGGCAATGGGAGTACACTAGTTCGAAAATTTATTGTTTTCTGCTGCGAGTCCCTGCAGTGGTATTAGAGATGATATATGCGTATTTATGCTTGTACGGTTAGAACACAGGTTTAATGCGGTCATTTATTTTATAATTGTTACCCTCTCATGGGCGTTTGTTCATATCGCGGCATGGTTTGATGAAGCGGCCCCGACCGACCTTACACGTACTCTTACGCGACTGGTTCCGCACTTGACATATGGTTTGTACCATATATGTGGATGGGGGTGTCTTTCTCTCTTACCTTAGTTGATATTGCATTCACAACAGAGGTCCCCGGAAGGGGTGTAATAGATACTGAAAGTATAGAGATGGTAAACCTAGGGGGGGGGGGTGAATAGGTTTCTACAGATTTTAATTCTTTCTTTGCAATATTAGGCTTTGCGGAATATAAAGGTGAGCCTAATGCAAACTAGGTGAAGCAACCTATATGAGGATACAACTAACTCGAGCACGAAGGCTCTCACAGGCAGTTAAATCACAAGTAAGGAGTTCGGTTAGAGATAACCGATAGCACGCGGAGACGAGGATGTATTCCCGTGTTCCCTTGCTTTGCAACAAGGTACGTCACGTTTGGAGGAGTAGAGGTCCCACGAAGGATTCCCCGCGCCACGAAGGCTCACCCTATTCTCCGGAGCCTATCCCACGAAGGAATAGCTCCCTCACTTGTGGTAGACTTTGAGGTAGCCTCCAAACCTTCACAATCTTGCCCGGAGCAGATCCACAGCCCGGATGCTTCCGGACTCTTCTTGCCCACCTAGGGTTTCCAAGGAACCCTAGGAAGCAAGCTTCTTGATGAATACAAGGGGGAATAAGATTTGGCTTGGTAGAACGGTAGATCGGGTCCTCCTCTATCGTTTCCCCGGAGGGATTTGAGTTTGGGTGGAGGAGGAGAGAGATCTGAGGCTTTTGGTGTTTCTAACAATGGAGCATGGAAGAAGGAGCTCAAGAACAGCTTGTAGTGTAGTGCCTAACTGTTCAGAGGTAGAAGAAGGCCTATTTATAGTGTACTTCGAAATATGGCCGTTGGTCACTTGCCACATCAGCAGATTCCTCGAGGAGCCCGGTCGACCGGATCGCGCCGGGCCGGTCCACGCCCGGTCCGACCGGCCACCGACCGGACAGGCCGGTTTCCAACCGGAGTTGGGACCGGCCTTGACCGGGGCGCCATTCTTCGGATAGTGCCCGGATGGCACAGCGCAAAGGCCGGTTGCCGACCGGGACGCCGGTCGAGCCCGGTCCGACCGAGCCAGGAACCGGAGCAGCCGGTTCAACCGGGCTGGCGACCGGACACTGACCGGGCCAATCTTCATTCTTTACTGGATCTCGTCCGGATGGCACCGGTCCTGGTCCGGGTGACCGGGTCGTCCGCCAGGGCCGGTCCGACCGGATCTGGGACCGGCTAGACTCTGCAAACCTTGCTGATTCTTCATCAAATTGGGGGGTCTCCCGTTGCCTTCTTGTTCCATCGATACACCATTATACCTCTTTGGCTAATACCTGTGAATTATCTTGTAGGCATGTATTAGTCCAAATACTCTAGCACGGTGTCATAGTTACCAAAATAATGGATAAGGGTAAAATACCCTTACAATCTCCCCCTTTTTGGTATACGATGACAAACCGAGCTAGAGTCACATATAGATATTATGATAAGTTCTAAACCTTGATTCCATATAAGATATTACGACAGCTCCCCCATAATGTGTGCACTTGGAGAATTTGCGTTTGAATGCAAAGTGCACCATTTGTGGAATATGAGAAGCTCCCCCAATATCTTTAGGAAACAAGCATGGTATGGACAAGTATATCAAGATATATAAGCATAAAGCATGATTATCCTAACATAGAGTAGCACACATAATAGTCGTCCATACATATCCATACATGAATTATTCGAAGTAGCAAATGGTTCTTGAGAAATCAAAGCAAATACGCACAAGCCATATAAAATCCAAATAAAGCAACTCCCATGGCTTGTGACAATCAAAGAACCCCGTGATTCTAGACTCTACTCTCTTCTCCCCCTTTGGCATCGGAACACCAAAAAGGCGAAGAAAAGAGGAGAGATGCTAGCGTCCCATCAATAGAACTCGTGCCCCGTGGATGGAGAGCTGCCATCACCATCCTCATCGTCGGCTTCTTCATCATCATCCTCACCATTGTCATCCTCATCACCTTCATCCTCTTCATCATCAGCATCAGCAGTAGGTGCACGGGCAGGTCTAGGAGGGGGAGCACCAAAGTACAAGGAGGGATCAAAGTTCTGGAACATCTCATCAGAGAGGAGAGGCATCTCCCAGTTTGGTGCATGGACAGGCTCCAACTCAGCGCCAGGAGGAGGAACAGGTGCATTCCTAGAAGCCATGAACTCATTTTGGCGCCGCCTCGTCTCTTGGTTCAAAGAAAGACTTTGATGTGCAACATCATTGGTGTTCTTGCACATCTGCCATAGGCTAGAGAAGAACCGTGAGACACCATGCTGTGGGCGCCTAGAGTGGCTGGAGCTAGCATGGTCATGGCGTTCCTTGGACCGGCGCTCAGAAGGCCTCATGGCAGCGACTTCCGGTCTATCACCTTGGGCAGGTACCCTGAAGGCTGCCATCCTGACCCGTTCACCTTGCGTATTGAGAGGTGCTGGCACAACCTTGTTGATGAGCAGCTGAACATACTGGGCAAGATTAGGAGTCAATCGTTCACGAACACAGCGCCGTAGCTCACAATAGATGAGATCACAGCCGTCAATAGTTTGCTGATGCTCAGGATGGCAATAGTACATCAAGTTCAGATGGTATGCACGACATTCACTTGTGTCGCCAATCTTGCTAATGAGACTCTCTCGGAATAGCTTGGCAATAATAAGGTATGAGTAGTACATGCCAGAGATGGTGGGAGGTCCAGATGTGGGATTCGGAGGATAGCAAAAGGCAATGTCCCCTCTGGTGAATGTCTGCTGAGAATAGATCTTGAAACCACGAGCACGGCCTCCACCAAACCCCAAGGCTTCACAGAGATCAAGATAGTTGCAAGTGTATTTCTGTTTGCCAGTCATCCAAGTCATAGTCCTAGCTGCATCATCATGGAAAAAGACTGTGCAATGAAACTGTCTCACCAAGATTGGACAGTAGCATCCATCAGAAGGTGTCAAACACATGAGGTCATACAACCCCATCCGCCTCAAGGTCTCAACCACAAAGCGAAACTTGGTGGTTTCATACATTCCAATGACATCCTTGATGGCCTTGGGCATAACAATGGTGCCAGACTTCATATGCTCTTGGGAGTTATAGTAGTCGTTCCACATGACTTCCTGTGTCTTGGTCCAGAAAAACTTATCTCCCCCTTGGTAGGTAGGTGCCTCATACTGATAGGGGTTGGACTCTCTGAGTCTTCTCCATGCCCCAACTTGCACATCACCAACATGGTACTCTGGCAATACCTCATCACCGTCTTGTGCTACATGTTTATCTTTCCTTTTATTTCCAGATGTCTTGTTACGGCCCCTAGCTGAGCTGCCACCAGTGGTCGGAGCTGCACGGCCACTTGCAAGCCTTCCTCTCTTGGCGGTAGTGCCACGATCCTCACCGCTCCAACTTCCTGTGAATCAGCAAAATAGCACAAGAGGGAGCAGGGGGGATAAGTGTACATGTCATCAGTATATATGAGGAAGCCAAAAGCATAGCCTATATCCAAGTGTCTCGACGAAGTTATGCGAAAAAGCTGGGCTGGCCGGCGCAGGGGCCGGTCAGACCGGACGGTGGACCGGACCAGCCGGTTGTCCATCCGGTTGACCGGACCTGGCGCCGGACCGGCCGGTTGAGAGGCCGGTCGACCGGGCTGTAAGCCGGGTTATGCTGAGGTGTGATGTTTGCCCAGAAATTCGACACAAAATCATGCAAAAACTCACAAACTTGAACATAGACTATACTAGGAGAGTGAACAATGTGCATAGGCATGTGAGACACTCTAGGTGGCATGAGGACTTACTAACCCTAACCCTAACCCTAATTTTTCTCAAAGTTCCTCAAAATGTGGCAATGTGAGAGGAAAAGTAAGAGGGAGAGGGGTAGGGAGAAGGAGTTACCCGAAGACATTGTCCTCTTTGCCCAAGTGAGCAGGAGGAACACGTGAACAAGAGGTTGAGGACCAAATCCCCAAGATCTCCCAAAATAGCTTGGGAGGAGCCAAATCCTTTGGTGAAGAGGCTTGAGGGATCCCGATCTATGGTGGAGTGAAGTTTGGGGAGAAACTAGTGGGGGGAAGGGCCTAGGGCGTGGTGGAGCTGGAGGGGGCGGCGGCCATGGAGTGTTTGGAGGTTGGGGAATAATGAGGAAGAAGACCCAAGGGGTATCCTTCTCCAAATTATAACAGCCGCCCGGCCGGTCGTGCGTCCGGTCGACCGGACCTGGCGCCGGCTGATCCGGCCCAGGGGCCGGTCCAACCGGGCCAGTGACCGGCCTCTCAGTTGAGCCTCGTTTTTGCCTCGTTTGGCCCCTATTCTTTGTGTAAGTGTGTATGAATGCTCATATGATGATGACATGTACATATAGATAGATAGAGGATGATGAGATGAGCATAGACATGGGGTGGGGAACACAAAATTCTCTAGGCATACCCATTGGAGTGAAAATCCAAACAAGATGTAAATAGCAACAATGGGCATGATTCGAAGTATAAATCAAGAGTCATAAGTCATTTTTGAAGTGTTTTTTGCAATAAGATCATTTAGCCTTGTATAGTCAAAACAAGTTGCAATTTGAGACTAAATGAGGGGCGGGGGATTACTCCCCCTATGTGAAAGCGCAAATGTCATGTGACCTCGAAGAGACGTGCTTGGGTCCATATAATGACATTGGGTCTATTTATGTTGCACACATGGGTATGCATCATACCAAGACATGGTAAGATGACTATCCCCATATGTGCTATGCCTCTAAGCTAGATAGTTAGATAAATGCAAGAATATGGTGCAAGAAGTTGATTCAATCCAAGTTTTTAGGATCAAGAATACCAAGTTCTCCTCTCAAGTTCACAAACCGGGCTTCATCCAAAGGCTTAGTGAAAATATCCGCCAATTGGTAGGTTGTTCCCACATGAGTGAGATCAATATCCTTATTGGCAACATGGTCACGTAGGAAGTGATGGCGAATGTCAATATGTTTGGTGCGACAATGTTGAACCGGGTTATTGGCGATCTTTATTGCACTTTCATTGTCACATAGAAGAGGCACCGTACCAAGAGACACACCATAGTCTTTCAAGGTTTGCTTCATCCATAACAATTGAGTGCAACAAGATGCCGCGGATATATATTCGGCTTCGGCGGTGGATAAAGCGGTGGAGTTTTGTTTCTTGGATGACCAACTCACCAATGACCGGCCAATAAATTGGCAAGCCCCGGAGGTAGACTTCCGGTCAACCTTATCACCGGCCCAATCGGAGTCCGAGTAGCCAATGAGTTCAAAGGTTGACCCCTTTGGATACCATAGCCCGAGAGTAGGAGTGAGAACAAGGTATCTTAGAATCCGTTTGACCGCCATCAAATGGCTCTCCTTAGGAGCAGATTGAAAACGAGCACACATCCCTACACTTAGCATGATATCCGGCCTAGAGGCACAAAGGTAGAGCAAGGATCCTATCATGGAACGGTATACCTTTATGTCCACATCCTTCTCACCGTCACATGAGCCAAGTTGCCCCTTTACGGGCATGGGTGTCTTCATTGGGCTTGCATTGGTCATGTTGAACTTCTTGAGCATGTCCTTCACATACTTTTCTTGAGAGATGAAGGTGCCTTTTGCAAGTTGCCTCACTTGGAAGCCGAGGAAGAACTTCAACTCCCCCATCATGGACATCTCAAATTTCCTAGTCATCAATTGCTCAAAAGCTTTGTTATGATTGGGGTTAGTTCCACCAAATATAATATCATCAACATATATTTGACATATAAACAAGCCACCCCCTTTAACCCGCTTGGTGAAAAGGGTGGAATCGACCGTACCCATGCAAAACCCATCTTGTAGTAGAAAATCCCTAAGGAACTCATACCAAGCACGTGGAGCTTGCTTGAGACCGTAGAGTGCCTTATGGAGTAAATACACATGGTTGGGTCGGCATGGGTCTTCGAAACCCGGGGGTTGAGCTACATATGCGGTTTCTTTTAGAGGACCATTCAAAAATGCACTTTTCACATCCATTTGGTATAGTTTGAAATTGTGGAAAGATGCAAATGCAAGCAAAAGACGAATAGCTTCAAGACGGGCTACCGGCGCAAAGGTATCCTCAAAGTCCATACCTTCTATTTGGGCAAACCCTTGCGCCACTAACCTTGCTTTATTTCTAATGACAATGCCATCCTCATCTTGCTTGTTCTTGAACACCCATTTGGTCCCAATGACATTGATGCGATGATCCTTGGGTCTCTCAACTAGAGACCATACTTCATTGCGAGTGAAACACTCCAATTCTTCTTGCATGGAAATGACCCAATCCGGATCAACCAAGGCTTCATGTACCTTGAGTGGCTCAAAACTAGAAACAAACGCATGATGTTGACAATAAGTCATAAGTAATGCATGGTGTCTACGAGTTACCACTCCTTTTGAGATGCTACCGAGGACAAGATCCACTTTCATGTCACTTGCCCTTGTAGCCGCCTTGATCTTCCGAATGGTTCCTTCATGATCAATGAATTCATCTCTTGCTAACACTAGTAGGAAAAGCCTCATCAGTGGCGCACCAAAAATGGATTCTGTGGCGCATGGGAGGTGCGCCACAGAAACGTCGCCACAAAAATAAGGTTTATGTGGCGCACCTGCCCATGCGCCACAGAATTAAGGTTTCTGTGGCGCACTGGTTATTAGGTGCGCCACAGAAAAGCGTGCGCCACAGAATTGGTTTTTAGTGCGCCACAGAATTTGCTTGTATTATACACGATTTTGTGCTGCCTGCTATACACATGCAGTTTATAGACAGCAATACAGATACACAGGTTATATACAGCAACATTCAGATATAATATAAATATCATGTACATTGCACAGATATAACATAGACATCATCATCACATTACTTAGAGCCCGATCGAATACATATATAGTGGCAATTAAGTGTCAAATGTTTTGCATACAACTCTTAATTCATACAAATTTCACAATTTCGAGATACAAAGTAGTCTTCATCCGGTTCCTCCTTTGCTCCCTCATCTCTACCCACCAGGCTCGCTTGCATCGGGGTCTTCATATCCAGTTCCTACTATGATGAAAATGGAAGAAAGTGAGACCAACAAGTCCGATGCATAAGAGAAATGGAATAAATGCCTCATACATTGTTGGTCAACACAAATATTAACATTTAGGGATGGCGTAAGTGAGACCAAGTCCGATGCACAAGAGATTGATATTTGTGCTATCTTACCAGGCTCACTTACGCCACCCCCAAGTGTACGGGGACCAAACATTTTAATCATCGGCATTTTGAAAATCTCAAAGCAAATGGAATGACAAAATGGAATAAGTGCCTCATACATTATTGGTCAACACAAATACTATGGTCAGAAACCATAGTTGCAGTATACACCGCAGTATACTTTGCAGAAGGGCCCCCTTTCCCCGGCCGCCGTTCCGTGAACGGGTCTTTGACGAGACAACAACGCCGATCTCTCCGGCGCAGAACCACGGCAGTCCCAACCGCCTCCTTTGTGGCCGTGTGTCCCGCGTCCTGCACTGTTCGCCTTCTTGCCCGGTGAACCAATAGACTGATCGTTGGAATAAGAAAACCGATGACGGTCGGTCGCAAGATTAGATTGCGATCGGCCGTCATCGGCTTCCTTATTCCAACGATCAGTCTATTGTTCACTGGGCAAGAAGGCGAAGAGTGCATGGCGCAGGAGACGCGGCCACAAGAGAGGCGGATGGGACTGGCGTGGTTCTGCGCCGGAGAGGCATGTCGGCGTTGTTGTCTCGTCAAAGACTCGTTCATGGAACGGCGGCCGGGGAAAGGGGGCCCGTCTACAAAGTATATTGCGGCGTATAGGTGACCAAACATTCTAATCATCGGCACTAAAATGGAAGAAAGAGCCAAGTGGTATCTCAACTAGATATCATATGCCTCATACTTTGTTGGTCGAAAGAAATATTAACATTCAGGGATGGGGTCAGCGAGGCCAGGTAGGATGCACAAGAGATTGATATTTGTGCCATCGCACCAGGCTCAGTGGCCCCACCCCAGAGTGTACAAGTGACCAAACAATTTAATCATCGGCACTAGAATGGAAGAAAGGCCAATGCAATTAAGAAGTAGCTAGTATGAACTAAATGGAATGCCTCATACTTTGTTGGTCGAAACATATACGAGTGATCAACCAACCATCTAATCATCGACAAGTACAAAAACACCACCAAACCAGCAACCATGGTGACATAAGTCAAGATGCTCAAACACACATAGCATGCATGGAGCAGATGCTCCAAAGGGATTATTCATCACTTGGTATAGACCAAGTGATGCTGGCAAAAGAGAGGCCAATCAAGAACCAGTAAATCCAGTAAGTGATAGATATGCCTAAACAAGCAACAACACATAGCATATCCCAGCTAACCAGATGAGACAAGTCTTGGTAGCCAACTTAATCACCTAGCACCACCTAGCCTTTTAAAACCATCAAACAGTCCTTTTTCTTCAAAGGATACCACAGTGGCATTCATTTACATGATCCCCTACTGTGGATATCTCTATTTTCATCAAAGCCAACAAGAAATAGAAATTTATCATTACTCAGTTGAGTTCAAAACAAAGCTGGGGTACCATAAGGGATTATTCATCACTTGGTAGTAACCAAGTGATGCTGGCAAGAGAGAGGCCAAGCCTGAGCTAGTCAATCCAGTAGAGATGGATATGCATAAGTAAGCAAGAACACATAGCCTATCCAAGTTAACCAGATAAAACCAACCTTGACAGCCAACTTAATAACCTAGCATCACCTAGTCTTTTAAACCATCAGAAACTTCCCATTTTCTTCAAAGGATACCACAGTGGCATTCATTTACATGATCCCCTACTGTGGATATCTCTATTTTAGCATACCATAAGCTCACAAGAATCCATCAAGTAAATATGTACATAGACATAGCAACAGCCATGTCAAACACAAGCACATAGGGTGGAATAACAATGTTTGGTCATCATTTAATCATAGACCAAGTGAATCCTGGTACAAATGGCAAGGACCAGGAATTTGACCAACTCAAGTCACCATGGTTATGCCAACCAATTGAATAGTAGCATCTTCCAAATGGAACTAGGAAGGAAACCATCCCAGATGATTTACCAAGCCAGCAGTTCATGACTGCAAAGGCCAATTCAACCACCAAACCATCCAAACCACCAAGCCTACACACTTATCATTACCCAACAGGATTCAAAATGAAGCTAGGGTCCCCAACAATAGTTGGCATCCATCTAGCTTAAGTAAATACAGTAATAGAATCATTACTGCAAAGTAGTTCATCTCAATTATCTACATTAACAAGATAAAGTTTCACAGATAAATGAATTAGTCAACTGCTAGGCAACAGGGATGCTTGGCAAGCATCATGCATCCATTCATATGCTTTTCAAAGCATAAGCAACCACCAGTACATGGTGAGAAGCTATACAAATCAAGCAACAACACAGTATATCAAGCAACATGCATAGATAGAGAAAGTAGTAAGTAATTATCAACCAATTGGTGATCAAATGATCACCAGAGCTTGCAAACACAAGCCATAGGGGCAGCGGAGGAGGAATTAAGAGGGAGAGGAGGGGAGGGGAGAGAGAGCACCGATGCCAGGGGTGGAGGACGAGCTTGAAGATGACGGCAGGGGTGGAGGAGGAGGAGGAGGCGGCGGATCCTCCACCTTGCCGCGACGGCGGCCCCTCCTCGCGGCGGCCCCTCCTCGCCGTAGGGGCAGCTTGTGCTGCAGGTGGCGGGGATGGGAGGACCGCGGCGGCGCCCCTCGCGGAGGAAGGCGGCGGCGACGGCGGCGGCGACGACCATGGAGGATCCAGGCGACCACGGAGGAAGGCGGCGGCGGCGGATCCAGGCGACCACGGAGGAGAGGGGAGAGGGGAGAGGGGAGGAATCCTCCAGGCGACCACGGAGGAAGGCGGCGGCGGCGGATCCAGGCGACCACGGAGAGGGGAGAGGGGAGAGGGGAGGGGCTCGGGGGGATGAACAGGCGGGGGAGAGGGCACGGGCGAGATGATATAAGTCCCTTAATTCTGTGGCGCACCGGAGAAGGTGCGCCACGAATCAACTACTTCTGTGGCGCACCAAAGCCGTGCGCCACGAAAAAGTTATTTCGTGGCGCAGCACGACATGTGCGCCACAGAAATACCTACAGCAATAAATGGTGGTGGCAGGATGTGGGCCCCACATAGTTTCTGTGGCGCACTACCCAAGAGTGCGCCACAAAACTAAGCTATTTCTGTGGCGCACCAGGAATGGTGCGCCACAAAATAGTATTCTGTGGCGCATTTTTAGTGGTGCGCCACAGAAATAAGCTCCGCCTATAAGGGTTTTCCTACTAGTGTAATACTTGATCATGAGGGACAACTTGAGCTTGAACATGAGTTGAAGATGTTTCTTGATCATCATCATGATCTTGCTCAGTGGGTTGAGGGCTTTCTTCTTGTTCTTCGGGATGTGGCTCATCTTGAGTGGAGGATACATCTTGGGTTGCACTTGATGGTTCAACTTGAGTTGAGCTAGGCTCAACTTGAGGTGAGCTTGATACTTCTATTCCATCACCTTGATCATCACTATGTACTTCCATGGGCCGGATGTGTCCAATGCCCATATGCTTGATGGCACTAGATGGATCATCATCATTACCTGCAACACATGGAACAACTTGCTCCACTTGGGAGCCATTATCCTCCAAGAACACCACGTCACAAGATACTTCAATAGTCCCAGTGGACCGGTTGTAGTATCTATAGGCGTGAGAGTTCTCCGCATATCCAACAAAAATGCCCTCTATAGTTCTAGTTTCAAATTTACCAAGCTTCCCTTTATTGTTCTTAACAAGACATTTGCATCCAAAGACACGAATGTACGTGACATTAGGCTTGTTACCTGTGAGAAGCTCATATGGAGTTTTGTTGTGGAGGGGGCGGAGGAAGAGCCGGTTGGAGTAGTGGACAGCTGTAGAGATGGCTTCTCCCCAAAAGTTGTGGGGTGAGTTGAATTCACTCAACATGGTTCTTGCCATCTCAATGATAGTCCGGTTCTTCCTTTCAACAACACCATTTTGTTGAGGGGTATATGGAGCTGAAAACTCATGCTTGATGCCCTCATCATCAACAAACTCTTGCATAGTGTAGTTCTTGAACTCGGTACCATTGTCGGTCCTAATCGCCTTGATCTCGGATTCATATGTACGTTGAGCTTTCTTGGCGAAGGTGATGAACTCCCTATGGGTCTCATCCTTAGACTTAAGGAGAAAGACCCAAGAGTATCTTGAGTAATCATCAACAATGACAAGTCCATACTTGCTCCCACCAAGAGTATCATAATGTGATGGCCCAAAGAGATCCAAATGAAGGAGCTCCAAAGGCCTAGATGTGGTGACGATACTCTTGATAGGATGTTTCTTCTTGAGTTGTTTTCCCGCTACACATGCACTGCATACACGATCTTTCTCAAAAGAAATGTCGGTTAGTCCAACAATGTGCTCACCCTTTAGGAGTTGTTTGAGATTCCTCATGTTAACATGACCAAGGCGGCGATGCCACAACCAACCTTCGTCATGCTTGGCCGCCATTAGACATGTGGAGGGAGATGGGCTCTCTTTCGAGAGGTCAACCACGTAAAGGTTGTTCTCCACATATCCAACAAGGACCAATTTGAGATTGTCACTCCTAAAGACTTGCACATAATACTTAGTAAAATATGAATTGTAACCGGCATCGGCAAGATGATATATAGAAAGCAAGTTATAACCAAGGTGTTCGACTAGCATGACCGTCTCAAGGCACAAGTCCTTAGAGATTGCCACCTTGCCATACCCAAGTACCTTTCCCTTTGAGTTGTCACCAAAGGTAATGCTTGACTTCTTGTTAATATCTTCAATGAATTGGTCAAGCACACCTCTTCCTCCGGTCATATGATTGGTGCATCCACTATCAAACACCCATTTTGGACCACCGGAGGAATACCCCTACAAAATCAAGTAGAGGATTTAGGAACCCATTGATTAATGGGTTCCCTAGTCATGGCAACAAGATCTTTTGGTACCCAAATCGAGTACCCTCTATAAGCATAGCCATTACGAGGACCGACATAGTTAGCATAAACATCACCATAATAATCAACAAATAAAGCATAGTGATTGTTTGGCCCCGTGCGGTCACTAGCGGCTTTGCCCTTTGGGGCTTTGCCATCATTAGTGACCTTCTTGTTCTTTTCTTGAGCGGGCTTCTCTTTCTTGTAGTTGTTCTTCTTGTAGGGCTTGGGGACATACCCAAGTCCATACTTTTGATTGTTTGACCTTTGCTTACTCAAAAGGTCATCCAATCCCATCTTACTCTTGGTTGTGGTGAACTTGGCAAGTTCTTTCTTCAACCTAACATTTTCCTCAAGAGTAGTTGCTTGCTCACAAGCCGATTCATTAGGATAATAGTTGAGACCATATTTGGTTACCAAAGATTCAAGATATGTATTGGTCTCAACATGCAAAGATAGTTCCTCTTGTAAACGAACATGTTCCGCAACAAGCTTAGCATGCTCACTAGTAAAGGTGGTGGAGGAACTAGCAACATTTTTATCAACAATAGAATCATTCATTGATTCAAGAGCTTTAGAGTAGGATTCTTGGAGTAGGTCATGGTTCTTTCCAAGTTTCTTGAGCTCATCCTTGACAAGCTTGTTAGCTCTTTCAAGGTGGTCAAGATCCCTAGTGAGAGAAGCATGAGCAACTTCAAGTTCCTCCTTTGATGCATTGAGCTCTTGGGTCAATGATTGAGCCCTTTCAATAGTTTCAAGATCCTTAACTTTATCTAGTTCATAAGTTTCAATTTGTTGCTTAAGACCTTGAGATATGCACCTTTCGGTTTTTAGCTCTTGTCTTAGGAGATTGAATCTCCTTTCCTTATCATTCAAATGATATTCTAATTCCTCAATGGACTCATCCTTTTCTTTGAGAGAGTCCATCAAGAAATCAAATTTGACAAGAGCTTCACCACGAAGGGTGCATCTAACATTGTAAAGTTCCTTAAGCACAGTTAATTCATCTTGTTTTTCAGCTTCATTGTCAAGAACACTAGACAAAGAAGGTGGGGATTCCATTACCTTGGTTTCTCTTGCCATAAGACAAGAGCCAATGGTTGTAGATGAGGAAGAGTCGTCGGAGTCATCATCTTGAGTTATTCTTGCCATAAAGGAAGAACCAACATCATTCTCCGTGGAGTAATCCTTGGAGTAGTCATATGTGAAGAGTGACCCGGGCTTAGAGAAAGCCAAACCGGCCACTCCGGCCTCCTTCTCCTCATCTTCCTCTTCTTCATCGGACAAGTACTCGGCCCCAACAAAGGCTCTTCCCTTGTTCCTCTTGTATCGGTCATTGATTGGGTTTGGCTTCAATCTTGGCTTGACCCCTTTGATGAACTTTGGCTTGTCTACCCTTTTCTCATAAGGGCACTCATTTGCAAAATGGCTCTCTTCATCACAATTGTAGCAAGTTCTCTTCTTCTTCTTGTCATTGAGGAGCATTGGCAACTTTCCCTTGTACTTCTTGGCAAAGAAGGCAAAGTCGGTAGCGATGTCACTAGTTGAGGTCATCTCCTCATCTTCTTCAATTTCATATTCTTCTTCTCCTCCATGGTCAGCTCTAGCCTTGAGAGCAAGGTTGTGTGACGCTTCATGGTTGTGTGAGGCTTCATCAACACGGTTCATTGCCATGAGCATTTTTCCTGCCTTGGCCATGTTTTCATTGGCGGCCACATAGGAGACTAGATCATCGGAGTTCAGATCGGCACTCTTGGTCATGATTTGCAAGTTGAGTGCAAGGTTGGTATCTTCTTGCTTGACAGCAATCATAGCAATGACCTTGGACTTTATGAATCCTTCATTCATTTCAAAGCCATCATCATACTTCTCAGCACCAAGTCCCTTGATCCTTACTTTAAGAGCACCAAGCCTTTCATAGGCATCGGCCACGGATTCTCCTTCTCGAATCATGAACCGGTGAGCTTCTTGCTTTGCGGTCTCATAAAGAGATGATTGGATCAAATCGGTTCCCTCTTGAGTACTACGATTCGATCCCACAACTCTTTAGCGGAGCCGATGTCATTGACTTGATCAAGGAGCTTGCGATTGATGCCACTTCTAATCTTGTCACGTGCGGAGGCATTGAGTTGACGGTTGTAGAACTCGGTGGAGGTCAACCGAACGGGATCTTGTGGCTCCCGGTATCCATGAAGAATGATCTCCCATAGCTCCACACTGCAGCTGCGAATATGAGATTCCATAGAAGATTTCCAATGTGGAAAGTGAGTTCCATCAAAATGGGGAACGGTCCCACTATGGTTTATATGAGGCATGGGTGAAGTGTTTCTAGGATAGTCATGGTTAACTTCATGGAAGGATTCCTTAGAGGCCGAAACCCCACTAGGAGCTCCTCCAGTAGTTAGGTTCTTAAGCATGACAGACATTTCTGCCATTTGGCTTTGTAGTTCATCCTCCTTTTTCTTCTTCTCGGCCTCATATGCCAAGAATCTAGATTTCATTTCTTTAACCGAAAGGTTAGAGTCATCATCTAGACCCTCGAATAGATTATCCATCTCACTCTTAAGGCGGTGAAGCCCTTAAAAAGAGTCCAGGCTCTGATACCAATTGAAAGTATAGAGATGGTAAACCTAGAGGGGGGTGAATAGGTTTCTACAGATTTTAATTCTTTCTTTGCAATATTAGGCTTTGCGGAATATAAAGGTGAGCCTAATGCAAACTAGGTGAAGCAACCTATATGAGGATACAACTAACTCGAGCACGAAGGCTCTCACAGGCAGTTAAATCACAAGTAAGGAGTTCGGTTAGAGATAACCGATAGCACGCGGAGACGAGGATGTATTCCCGTGTTCCCTTGCTTTGCAACAAGGTACGTCACGTTTGGAGGAGTGGAGGTCCCATGAAGGATTCCCCGCGCCACGAAGGCTCACCCTATTCTCCGGAGCCTATCCCACGAAGGAATAGCTCTCTCACTTGTGGTAGACTTTGAGGTAGCCTCCAAACCTTCACAATCTTGCCCGGAGCAGATCCACAGCCCGGATGCTTCCGGACTCCTCTTGCCCACCTAGGGTTTCCAAGGAACCCTAGGAAGCAAGCTTCTTGATGAATACAAGGGGGAATAAGATTTGGCTTGGTAGAACGGTAGATCGGGTCCTCCTCTATCGTTTCCCCGGAGGGATTTGAGTTTGGGTGGAGGAGAGAGATCTGAGGCTTTTGGTGTTTCTAACAATGGAGCATGGAAGAAGGAGCTCAAGAACAGCTTGTAGTGTAGTGCCTAACTGTTCAGAGGTAGAAGAAGGCCTATTTATAGTGTACTTCGAAATATGGCCGTTGGTCACTTGCCACATCAGCAGATTCCTCGAGGAGCCCGGTCGACCGGATCTGGCGCCGGACAGGCCGGTCCACAGCCCGGTCCGACGGGCCACCGACCGGACCGGCCGGTTTCCAACCGGAGCTGGGACCGGGTCTTGACCGGGCAGCGCCATTCTTTACGGATAGTGCCCGATGGCACAGGCGCAAAGGCCGGTTGCCGACCGGGACGCCAGAGCCCGGTCCGACCGGGCCGAACCGAGCAGCCGGTTCAAACCGGGGCGACCGACACCGACCGCCAATCTTCATTCTTTACTGGATCTCGTCCGATGGCACCGGTCCTGGTCCGGGTGACCGGGTCGTCCGGCGCAAGGGCCGGTCCGACCGGATCTGGGACCGGCCAGACTCTGCAAACCTTGCTGATTCTTCATCAAATTGGGGGGTCTCCCGTTGCCTTCTTGTTCCATCGATACACCATTATACCTCTTTGGCTAATACCTGTGAATTATCTTGTAGGCATGTATTAGTCCAAATACTCTAGCACGGTGTCATAGTTACCAAAATAATGGATAAGGGTAAAATACCCTTACAGATACAATTGTTTAATTGATATTGTGGTTGAAAGTTCTTAGGTTAGAAGGGTTCTTTCGCGAAAGCCCTAGCAACCTAAATTTTGCAAGAGATAAAGTAGAGAGGCCTCTAGCTTTATGTTGTAAGGGGGCTTGTAATATGATATGGTCATGGTAAAAAGTAGTTTTACTTGATGTTTCTAAGTTGTAGTAGTAGTCAATCATCATGATGGGCGATAAAATGGAGGCACAATAATCTTGGCGCCATGCTAGCGCACTCGATGGAGATCTATGTGCAATTGTGCATTAAAATGAAAAACCCATATCATGTCACACATCACATATGATGTTAATAACTTAATACATCTTGTTTGTTGCTAGTATTAGATACATGAGGGTATCTTTTAAATAAGATGATCCCTAAAATTAATACCAATAAAAGTGTTCTTCCTTAGTGTGCACCACCAAAAAAGTTCTCTGTTATGAGGCAGGACGTGACGATCGGGTGTCACACATCTCGACGTTCTCATACAGTGGGTGTAGACATGTTGCGCAGCGAAAGATCGAGCATGAGTCACATGAATGATGTGATTGAAATTTTGATGTACACCTTTGCAACTATGCCACCGGCCGTGACGTTAAGAGGTGGTATAGTGAACGGGTGTCGTGTAATTGCTAAAATATTCTTGGAGATGACATTTTTAGTCGAGTGTAATTGCTACGGGTGGGCTTTTGAAACACCAACGCATTTAATGTGGTTGATGAACTTACGACTCGTTTTAATCGCAAGTCATACAGATGAAGTATGAGTGTGTGGATTAGTGTCTTTCAACTAAGATGGAAGAAAACAAATGCTTAGAGAGTCACTTGGCGACCCTGCATAGAAGTCATGGGCTCCTAATTGGACTACTGGATGGCATATAGATTTTTCGATAGATGGTGTGTTGCATTCGCTTCCCCCCATCTACAAAGATCATGTCAAGGGATATGTCATGGAAGAGAAAGTGTTCCCTTTTCATGGTATCTTGGCTGAGTTGAGAACTCTAAATTAGAACCAGTAGCAGGGGAAGCCATCGACGGAGAAGCTATATATGATGTACGTGTTATAAATGGTTTTCCTTACCAACACTTATCACGGTTTTCTCAGTATTTGATACTTGTTCTATTTTATTGGAAAACAGAACCTACTACTTGAGAGTTGCTTTGGGGGATATGAGGAGCAGTGGTGAGGGGCGGATAATCCACCATGCTGGATCATCCGGATTTTAACAACCTGGATTATTTGGCACCTTCTCTGCAGCCTTCCAAGCCAAAAGATGTGTATATGTAGAGATAGAATGTCTCAAGATTCGAGTGAATGGCTTAGGCTGGAGGTTATAACTAGTTAAAGGGGTACTACACATCCAAGTTTGCAAGAATCCGAAAGCAAGGGCCCAAAGTTGAACAATTTTTCCCAAAGAACAAAGAAAGATTGAAGAAAATCCAAATACAAATGAAAGCAAAGGAAAAGGGGCGAGCTGGGCGTCGGTCGCCCGATAGTGGCGCCAGGATCGGTTGTTGCCACACCTGCTCGATCTATATCCTACGATCCAGAATTAGTCCCACGTCGCTATCATGTACTGTGTTGAGTCAGGCTGCAGGTGACACTTTCGGTGATGCTGCCTTGAACGTCAGCTCGTGTGACGCACTGGTCAAACTGAGTAGGGTCCCCATGTGCTGCCTCTATGCCCCATAGCTGGGACATTTTTCTAGTATTTGTTGTTGGGTTTTAGAAGAGAAGTAATCCAACAAAAAGTTGATGTTTACAACAATACTAACAATGATTCGAATAAGGAACAACAATTTCAGCACTAATCATTATCTGCATGTACAACAAACTATCAATATATTTACAATAATAATTAACAACAAAAACAACTTTTCTTTTATTTGGGTGTTTACAATAATAGTCAGTTTTCCATGCAAGAAATATCTTTATAACAAATCAATAACATATTTACAATAATAGTTAATAACGAAAAACAACATTCTTTCATTTGTGTGTTTACAATAATAGGTTTTGCTTCCATTCCAGAAATATATTTACAACAAATCAAGAACATATTTTCAACAAATAATGTACAATACAGACCAAAAAATAATTTAGGTGTTTACAACAATAACCAGCAATAAGTTTAACAAGAAAAAAATTCCCATGCCAAAAAGTATTTTTACAACAAATCACCGATATATTAACAACAATAATTAACTGTAAAGCCTACAAAAACCTACAGTACAATAATTCCCATGCCCATCTCTAGTAGTACCTTCTGTGCCGGCAACAACATTGGCATCGACAGCACATGATTGGTACCCGGGGGTTGGGATGATGCGGTGGTCGAGCGTTGGCGGTGAAGAGCGCGCTCTACCGGGTATGGGGAGCCCAGGGCGCACTCGCCGGAAGGATCAGGATGTGCTCGCCGGGAGAGGAGTAGGGGCAGGACGCTCGCCGGGGAGGAGCGGGGCTGACGCGCTCGTCGGGATAGGCGCAAGAGGCGGTCGCCGAGGAAGGAGCGGGAGGCGGTCGCCGAGGAAGGAGCAGGAGGCGGTCGCCGGCAGGAGCCGGGGAGAGGAACAGGCAGCGCGGTGCTGCTTCTCTAGATAGGAGTCAGAGGAAGAAGAACGAGTTGTTTGCCCAGCGTTAGGATAAGGTATGGTGGGACCCATCCATGTGCAGGTGTCTCTCTACAGAAAAGGAACAACCGATTTTTTTGCTTGAATCGGTGGGCTGATCGGAAGTGTTTTCCAAAGGAAAATCAAAGAGAATAAAAAAGAAAGCAGAAGCTCCTCAAGGAGGAGGTCGGTGGCCTAGGCCACCTTGTTTGAGTGCATAGTGTGGGGTCATGTAGATGTATCTAACACCCACAACTACAAATCAACAATTAAGTACATTTATCACAAATGGACATGTAGGGAAATGCTTTGGTATGCCTTTTGCATAATGGGAGGGGGTAGCTTAATAGTTTGAACCACACTCCTCCTATATCCATGCCCACATCCCATCAACAAGATATATGCTATAAGTTAAGGTGTAGGCGCACGGTAATCAAGCAATATTCGATGAATCTATGATATTTAAGGCATGCCTCAACTCAATGAACCTCTTCTCATCGAGTGGCTTTGTGAAGATATCTGCTAGTTGGTCCTTGGTGCCAATGAACGAGAGCTCTAGAAATGTGATCTCGAATGAAGTGGTTGCGAATTTCAATATGCTTCGTCTTGCCATGAAAAAATTGGATCGTAGGCAATCTTGATTGTGTTCTCATTGCCGCACAAATGAGGAACTTTGATATACTCAAGTCCAAAATCCCGCAAAATTGCCTCATCGACAATACTTGAGCAGAACCACTTGCCTCAGCATGTATTCGACCTCGGCGATGCAGATGGAGAAACAATTGTTCTTCTTCGAGGACCAACATACTAGAGAGTGTACAAGGAAATGACATGCACCTGACTTCCAATCCACTTTGTTACCCGCCCAATCGGATTCCATGAATCCACAACGAGAGAAATCCGTGTCCTTGGGGTACCATAGTCCAAAGTTCGGGGTATCAATCAAATACCTGAAGATTCGCTTGACGGCTATGCAATGGCTCTCTTTTGGTGCCGTGATCCATGCGCAAATAGCAACACTAAGAATGATATCCGGACGGGATGCTCAAAGGTATAGAAGCAAACCTATCATTGAGCGCTATAGCTTTTGGTCAACGGGCTTGTCGCTGGGGCCGAGGTCAATTTGGCATCAATGCCATTGGAGTTCCAATACCATTGGCACCCTTCATATCGAAGCGTTTGAGCATGTTTTGGTTGTACTTAGCTTGGTTGAAGAAGGTGCTTTGGTGAAGTTTCTTGATCTCAAAACCAAGGAAAAATTTAAGGTCGCCCATCATAGACATTTCAAACTTGTCTGTCATCTACTTAGCAAATTGCTTATTAAACACATTGTTAGTAGACCCAAATATGAGGTCGTAAAAATAGACATGGCATATGAAGAGCTCCTAGTTAACCCTCTTAGTAGAAAGAGTATGGTCGATTCTCCCTACCTCAAACGCACGGTCTTCTAGTAACTCACACAAATGCTCATACCACACACGTGAGGCTTGTTTAAGGCCATAAATAGGTTTGTTGAGTCTATAGATGTGTTCCGGATGGTGAGGGTCTTCAACCCAGGAGGTTGCTTAACATATACCTCTTGTTGTAATGAACCATTGAAAATATCACATTTAAAATCCATTTGTTGAAGTTTGAAACCATGGTGAGAGGCATAAGCCAAAATGATAGATATCGACTCGAGTCGAGAAACGGGTGCAAATATCTCGCCATAGTCCACACCTTCAACTTGGGAGTACCCTTGGGCCACTAGTCTTTCCATGTTGCGGATGATGATGCCATGCCCATCTTGCTTATTTTTGAATACCCACTTAATTGGTGCCAATAATATTGCATCAATCTTTATGCTTCTCCATTAAGGTCCACACTTTGTTCCTCTTGAAGTTGTTCAATTCCTTGTGCATAGCAATCATCCAATCCAACTCTTCAAGAGCTTCATACACCTTTTGAGGCTCTACCTTAGGTATGAAGACACGGTGTTCACTTAAATTTGCAAATTGCTTTCGGGTATGTGGAGATTGAAAGAACATGTCCATTACAACATGTGTGGTTTTGGTAATTGATGACAATCCCTATGGACTAACGGTTGCATTGAGAATCAATCTTAGGTCAAGTCCATAGCCATGTTGGACTCAAGGTTGCAAGATGGAGAAGACGGAGTACAATGACGAAGATGGTGTCGAAGAGAGACGAAGACGGTGTAGAAGATGAAGAGAGACCAAGACGGTGTAGAAGAGATGAAGACGGTGGCGTGCGTACAAGATGGATGGAGACGGTGGCGTGTATGTTGGAGGAAGACGGTGGCATGTACAATGATGAAGAGGATGAAGACGGAGCTTGCCGACTCGAGAGGAACGCGCAAGGTTAAGGTTTGTGCTCGATAGGATAGCGGGTCGCATCATCGGAGAGAGCTCAAACCTTGCATGCATTGCATCGTGTTTCTTGGTTGTTCTTGGTTCTTATCCATGAGATAAGTTAGAGCTTGTATTCATCTCCATGACAAGCTCTAGCTCATCGGAAACGGATTCCGGATGCATCGCATGTTGCATGTGCGAGGGTGATGATTTTCCCGATATACCATATTGAGAGGTTACACCTCTATGACCATGAGAAAATCATCACTCACTCTTTTCCATATTTTCACTTTTTGTAGTGATAGCTCTCGTCGTCCTCTTTCCGGCAAAATTGGTTTCATGTCATTCCGAGTTTCCTAGCTCAAGTTATGGATTTTACATTGCATGAAAAAGTCCCAGAACAAGTTACGGTACCTTTGCGGTACCTTGAGCGGTAGTACCGCTTGCGGTAGTACCGCCTATGGTACCGCTTAAGTACCGTAACTAGTGTTATGGCAGTACCGCTTCGGTGCTGTACCCAGGGTACCGCCCAGAGCGGTAGTACCGGTAGTACCGCTTGACATGTTCTGTGGGGATTCTCCAGAGCGGTAGTACCGCTTACCAAAGCGGTAGTACCGCTCGGGCGCGAATCTGACCGTTTTCTCAGCCCCAACAGCTATATTTTGGAGCCCCTATTTATACCTCTCTTCCACCTCCGACCCAACTACTTCTTCCCCTCCATTCTCTCTCCTCCATTGTTGACCTTGAGTTGTTTGATCCTCCTCTTGATCCCCCCACTATTTGTTGCATATTTTAGGGGGAAAGGAGAGATGAGATCTAGATCTAGAGCTTCACCAATTGAATCCCTCTCCAAGTGAGGGGATCTTGCTAGATCTAGATCTTGGAGTTGCTTGGTGTTTCTCCTCATATTTGTTCTTCCTCCCTTATTCCCCCAATAGCTTTTGTAGCTTTGTTGGAATTTTGGAGAGAAGAACTTGGGCATCTTAGTGGTGTTCTTAGCCATTGCATTAGGTTTATCGGTTTGGGTTCTCTCCGGGGTTTCGGTCTCGTAGAGGACGTGTTTGACCTTAGTGGTGTTCTTGGAGCCTTTTGTGGCCTTGTAGCCTTTTGTGGCCTTGTAGCCTTTGTGGCCTTGTCGTCTTTGTGGCGTGGTAGCCTTAGTGGCGTTGTCGCCTTAGTGTAGTGTGGCAGCCTTTGTGGTTTTGGTGCCGGTTGTGGCGCGTTGGTGTCTTGGTGGCCTTGTCGCCGGTGTGGCGTGTTGTAGCCTCTTGTGGCCTTGTACTTGAGAGCCTTCGTGTTGTGGAGTTGCCTCAAGCTTGATACTTGGGACTTTGCCCAAGCTTGTACGGGTTCGGTGACCACCCTCAAGGGTCCCTTAGTGGATCGAGGCGTTCCTCCTTGGAGGAAGGGCTCGAGGAGAATACGGTGGCCCTAGTTGGCTTCTTGGAGTGCCTTGTGCCTCCACACCGCTCCAACGGAGGCGTAGCACCTTTGGGTGTGAACTTCGGGATACATCGTCGTCTCCTCGTGCACCGGTTACTTCTCAACCCGAGCTCCTTTACCTATGCGCTTTACATTGTGATATCTATCTTGCTTGATGTGCTATACCTAGCTTGTTATCACCTTGTTGCTCATCATGCTAGCATAGGTTGTTGGTGCACTTAGGCAAACCCCTAGTTGATAGGCTTTGAGCTAAACTAGTAAACACTTAGTTTTATTCCGCCTAGTTTAGCTCTCAAGTAGAAGTTTTTATACACCGCCTATTCACCCCCTCTAGGCGACGTCCTAGTACATTCAGAGACTTTCCCTCTAACATCACCAAGAATGTCTTGGAGAATATGCGACTTCAGGTGGAGGTGTCTTGTTGTCTTATCTTCACGACGAGTGTTGGCTTCACGAATAGTTTGTTTCGAAGCCTCTTGGTCATCACCAAAATTCCGGTCCTCGCCTTGACCATATTGATAGTCACGATCATCCTCAGAACGTTCAACTTCAGCTTTTGGAGTTAAAGGAGGATCTTGACTTGTTTGGTGCCTGGATGGTCCGGAGGACCCATGGGACGGATGAACGGGGATGGTCCGGCCAGGAACACCTCGGATGGTCTGGCCCAACAGTTTCAACATGTCCTCGAGTGGTAGATTGACGATCTTTTGTTGGTTCTTGGATGGTACTTGGCATCTCAGGAACTGGAGTTTTGTCAAGTACTAGTGATGGCTCCACATGCATGGAACTTGGTCGTTCCAAATTGGCCACAAGGTGTTGCTCAATGGGTTGAATAAATCCAATACCCATTCTTCCTATGGCCTCCGAGGGTATTGCACCACCTACATCACAAGAAACACATGGCTCCTCCTGAGAGCCGTTATCCTCGAAGAACTCCACGTCACAAGTCTCTACAACATGACATGTGGTCTTATTGTAGATCCTATAGGCGTGGGATTCCGCCGCATAACCAACAAATATCCCTTCTTGAACTTTAGAATCAAACTTTGATAGACAGATACCTTTGATGAGAATGTAGCATTTGCATCCGAAGACCTTGAAGTATGACACATTAGGTTTGTGATCTCGTTTGGTGTCTTCTCTAAGCCTTCGCGGAAGAAGCGGCAGTTGGTGGCATGTCAAGTAGTAGAGAGAGCTTCGTCCCAAAAGTTATATAGAGACTTGAACTCCGCCATCATTGTTCTTGTCACATCGATCAACGTTAGTTCTTTCTCTCGGCGACACCATTTTGTTGGGGAGTGTAGGGAGTCGAGTATTGATGAGTGATGCATGTAAAATGCATAAATAAATTTTGTAGTTTATTGAGTTAAAATCATTATTATCTTGCAACGTTATTATAATTATTGGTAGTAAACTATTAATAGTTGCAAAAGTGCAAAAATTATTATTTTTACACTTTGTTGTGTAGAAAACAAATAAATATGGAAGAAAATCACTTATTACGGTGAAATTCGGAGTTTCACGGAATTTGTCCCTGCAGAACACTTTTCAGATATTGCCACGGAAACCCCCGAAGATGACGTCTAATGGAAAAGATCCGAATCACAAAGTTGTAGGAATTTTTCTGCCAACACTTCTAGACATAAAATTCTTCCCAAACGGACTCTAGAAGCCCAAGTGGCAGACCAATTAATACAGAGTCCAGAAGTAGTTTTGGGAATCTGAAAGATTGTGAAGTGATTAACTTCAACTCTTACCGTATATGATGATTTTATCCAAGTCACGACTTTGTGGACATATGAGGGACAAAGAGTAGTAATAGGAAGGTTCTAGAGGTGCCCAGGAGCACTTGGATCAAAAGGGCATCCATCCCATGGCCTAGATTGCATCTCTGCCTCTATATATGGAGGGGAAGCCCTACTTTTGGAGGAGGCCGCCCATTATCACGAAAACCCTCCCTCTTAGAATCCACAAAGGAGGGGAGGATCTACTCTACAACAGCACCATCACCAAGGAAAAAGAAGGGGCAAAGGGCCACTACCCCCAAGGGCCACCGCCCTCCCCTAGGGCACCACGCCGGAGCCTCCCTCCTGCAGTGCCTCCGCCTCCTAGGACTGCCTGGCCGGGGCGTCGTAGCCACCATATCCATCACCATGGGCCGACACCTCTTCTTCACCAACAACTTATCAAGCCACTGAACTTTGCAATTATCCCCCGTTGTGAGTACTTTCCCATGTTTCCAAGGGCATATGATGGATTGGTGTTGATTTCTACATAAGTATGTAATGAGTATTTGGTCAAGTTTTAATCTCTCATGTGGTTCTATGATGGTATTATGCGAACGTCGACTGCATATTACTTTACCTATATGGGATTATAGGACTGCACTTTAGTGTAATAAAGAGGGTTGGAAGGTATGGAGTGACAGAAACCATGTTCTAATACTTTGAGTTACATTAGAGGGGTTACCGATCGGGGACCCTAGAACTAACTACTATGGTTGGACATTTATGTATTAATGATTCCTATGTTTGCTCATGAAAATGGCCTTAGGACCAACCATAAGGGGTGTATTTTCTCATATATTTGGCTGCACCTACTTTAGGCTCTGTCCAGTAAAAATTTAACTTGATAAGATACTTATGATGTTGTTTTAGAAGCGTTTATGCCATGAAGTCCATGTAGCCCTTGGAGACGTTTTTCTCACATATAAGTACACAATTGAGCTTGTCCTCTTGCCGCATAGAGGATTGAGCTTTCTCTAAAAAGAGCATTTACTTTATTGAAATTTACTTTGAGCAATTTACTTTTCTTGCAAACTATAATCCAAAACACAAAACCACTACAATCACTTTAAATCCTCTTAGTTTGTCTAGTGCATAGATAATAAGAGTAGTGACACTCTCATTTTAAAGGATAAAGACTTATACCTTCTGCTGCTCGTGGGATTACAAATACTTACACATTAAATATTTCAACGATCCCCTATACTTATGGGTATCAAGATATTTTCTAGCGCTATTGCCGGGGAGCGTAGCGCTTAAATTTTTTCCCTTGCTTGCACCAGTCTTAGTTTACTTTCAGTTTTACATTTAGTTTAGTTTACTTTAAGTTTTGTAGTTACTCTAGTTTTACTTTTAGTTTTGCACTTATTTTCAGTAGCGATGGGACGGTGAAACCGGCTGGGCCCTAGGTCCCTGGAAGATCACCGGACACGGACAACGAGGCCTTCTCTCTCTCCCTCTCTCTCTCCTTCCCGTGTACCCTAGGAACCATGAATATATGGTGACCCAGGAGACCCTTAGCCAGGAATCTCATTAGAGATAGAACTAGAATCTGGGGACGGTACAACTTAAGGAGCAACTCTATATACTATGAGTGCATAGACATCTTTGCACGAGTAGGGTGTTATCTCCACCGCAAGGGCTCCGAACCTGGGTACATCACCGCGTGATTGTGTCCACTACTACCGTATCCGGGATCCATCCGTTGCTCTTTTGGCTCCACACCTCTAGTTTACCCACCCGCATGGCTACTGCCGTGACGATACCACGACACAAGGGCTATCCTTGATGGTGCAAGAAATGCTACGGAGAGAAACTATGAACTATCAATTTATGTAATGCCAATGACCATGACATATTAGATACAAGATGTATGGTTGTTGCAATCCCTGGCTCCAGAGCGTTTTGACGGTGCGCACATCGTGTGGGGCCCGCCAACCATCGAGCCGGCCCGCTCCCCCGAATCGATCCACAGCTCTCTCTGCGTTGCTTCTTCCTGAGAGGCCTGTAAGTTAGGGTTTCCGGCCGTTCAAAAAAAAGAGATAGGGTTCCCGGTAGCCGCCCTGATTACTCCCGTCTTCGCCGTCATCCACCAGCGGAGTCCGCCATGGAGGAGGCTGACGTAGTGCGAGCGGCTGGCGGGCATCGGGTGTCAGTAAAGTGCAGGCTCACCAACGTGATTAGCACGAAGAGTGTGACGGCGGCGGGATGGAGGGTGTGCCCTCAAGGCAGCCGTCGGTGCCGCCGCGCCGGGACAGAGGCAGTAGGGGACGACCGCATCTAGGATTTTCGGCGTGAAGGCGATGGGGTGGACGGACCAGAGCAGTTGTTGGTGCCCGACCCAAAGGAGTGGTTTCGAACGACGACCGACGCTCCGCATGGATAGCGCGGGGAGGCTTCTCTCCATCTCCCATGCGCCCCCTCCCCTCCTCTCTCCATCTCCGTCTCCCAACACCTCAGGATCTACAACCATCCCTCTCCTGCAGTATTTTCCCATCCAACGAATCGTCCACATCGGCGTTGATTAATCTCGCTGTCCTGGTATGCCATTTTCCTTTGAAATTTTGACAAAAGAGACCACATGTACCAATAAATTGTTAAAAAAGACCACCTCTCATAAAAATTGTCAAAAAAGACCACCACTCCATGGCGGCAGGACCGGCCTGCCGACATGTGGCACCTGCCGCCGGCAGCTGTGGCGGCAAGCCCTGCCACCGTTGGGCGTGGCGGCACGTCTAATCGGATCAAACGGCCGTTTGCATGGATGAACAGGGCTGGGTCCGGCCGCCACACACACAGGCGGCATGCTGCCTGTGCCTAGCTTGCTCATGCACAGCCAAGCACGCACGCGCGTGGCCGGCCTATTGGTTAGTGCGCTCAGTTTTGTTTAGGAATTTCCTATCTTTCTATTATAATTTCTTTTGTAGAAGTAAAATACAATAGTATATCACGAGAGAATAGAAATTACTACGAAAAATTCCAACAGTGGAGTTATATCGCGTCCATGCTAAAATAACCGATGATATACCGCGCGAGGCCGATTTGCGCCCTCTGGAAGATGCGTTAAAGTTGTACGCGCTCTAAAAAAATCCACACGTGGCATTCTGCGCCCTCCAACGCCCTAAAAATAACGTTCCAGTCGAGTGTGCACTATCGCTGCGGTTTGCACGCGAACAGCCAACCGCCGGAGTGAAATTTCACCCGCACCCGCGCTTCTCCTTCCCCATTTCACCCGCGCCAGCCGCCGCACCGATTCATCGTCGGCGACGCTTCCCTTCACGCTCCCGCAGTAGATCCGCCGCCGCCGCACCTCGACAAAGCTTCCCTGAGGGCGCGACCGAGCCGCCACCGCAAGCCTACTCTACTGCTCGTCATCACCGTCCTAGGAGCCCGGGCCACGTCGACTATGACGGGGACGTAGATGTGCGGCTTTCTATTCATCGCCGACAACGAGCGGCCTCTTTGTCGAGCTTCGGCTTCCTGAAAGGCCATCCCTTGCCCATGGATGGAAACACGAAGGGAAACGGTGGAGGAGGGCTGGACGAGATGGTGGCAATGGCGGGGCAACGTCGTTTGCCCTTATAAAGGGCAGGGACGCGGCCTCTACGAATGATGGAGCTATCTTCCAGGCGCGCACCTTTGATGGCAGTGCAGAAGCCTAGCCGTCGCCCGTCAGTTCTGGTGCTACTGCTGAATCTAAATCGTGCCATTGATGGCGTCGCCAGCGACCAGGCATGCGTAGAAGGGAAGCGATGCAGCCACACTGGAGGCGGCGTGGTTGAAGGCGCTAACCTACTAACAGGCAGGCCCGAGTCGCGAGGATGAGGACACTCACGACGTCCGTGTTGTGTCTGCGCCGACACATTTAGGGCATCTTCAACGAGGCGACGCATTTCGGACGCCCAAAATGTCTGCGCGCTTCCGTTTGCGTCGGGCCAAATGGTCGAAATCGTCCGCGTGTCTGTTTGGGTCAGGGGTGGCTCCAGCGGCACGATGCATTTTTTCGATTGCGTTTTTTCAACATAAAAACATAACTTACATAGAAAAGTAAGAAAAATAAAAATATAAAACCTAATAACGCATGCGCCTACTCGTCGTCGTCGATCACGACGAAATCCGGTAACGTCCACGGCCAGTTGAGAACCGGCGGAACATATGCCTGTGCCGCCGGCGGTGGAGGTTGAGCAGCCCACGCCGGTGGTGGAGGTGGAGCAGCCCATGCCGGTGGTGGAGATTAAGCCGCCCACGGATTGTACGATGGAGGTGGAGGCGGCGGTTGCACCGGTTGTGGGGCCGAGTCCTCGCAGCGTCCGCCGCGACGCATCCTAGGCGCAAATATGCGGCGCGTTTGCGTCTCCGCGAACGGCCGGTCAATATGCGTCGGGCAGCTGGACTATGCATTTTTGGACCGCTCGGACGCAAACGGTCGCTCAGCGTCTATTTGCGTCGCCCCGTTGGAGATGCCCTCATAACAAAAGTTGAACTGCTATCGCTTTGCGTAGGGCTGCTGGGATATTATTTTAGCCATTTTCTTTCCACACGGACGAAAATGACACATTTAGAATTTAAGATTTTTTCAATTTGAAATTGTAAAACAAATTCTACAAAGAAATATAAAATAGAAAAAGGAAAAAATGCTGAAGATGAAAAGAAAGAGCGGACCAACCGGATAGGCCGGCTTAGAGCATCTCCAGTCGCGTCCCCAAACCGTCCCCCAAAGCGATTTGGGCGCGCCGGACAAAAAAGCGTTCCAGCCGCGTTCCCCAAAGCCCATTTTTGTCCGGCGCGGCCCGATACGGTGTCCGGCGCCCCGAGCCCGTCCCCGTCCCACAGGGGACGCTCCGGGGACGCCGGACACAACGACCAACCGACGCGGGCCCGACGCGTCAGCGGCACAGTTAATTTTAACCTAACCGTCGCCTACCTCGCGACGGAAGTTATTCGCGCAGCGGCATCTTTGCCTTAATGGCGACGGAGGGCAGGCGAGACGTCTCGTCGGTGCTGCGCAGCCTCCACGCGTCGCCGGCGTTCGCACGCCACCGCGCGTTCCCGCGCGAACTTCCCGCCTCTTCGCGTTCCCGCGCTTTCTTCCCGACGCCGGCGTCTATAAAAGGTCTCCCGGCTCATCAATGGTAGCCACCACACCCCGCCGGCAACAAACACAGCCCTCGTCGCTCCACAGCCGTCTCCTCCCCTCCATCACCAGTGGCAATGGCGAACCGCCCCGGCGATGGCCACTTCCACCGCCGTCTCTCCTCCATTGAGGAGCCGGCAGCGGCGGCACTCGAGGAGGAGGCCCGCCAGTGAGGCGCAGCAGGCGGCGGATCTAGCGGCGTTCTCCGCACCTGCCTCCGCAGCTGAGGAGGCCGCGGCGGCAGCCGTGGCAGGAGCAGCGTGCGACACTTTGGGGCGTTCGACGCCTCGACGGGGCAAGAGGCGCGACGGCGCCGGTACCGGGAGGAGGTGGAACAGCGATGGGCTGAGGAGCGCCGTGAGCGGCCGGCGCTGTTCCGTGAACGGCGTGACTCGATCGAGCGCCGGCGGCATGAGTCGATCGAGCTGCAGTAGCAGGCGACGGCGGAGGAGCGTCGGCAGCGGGAGGCGGTGCTGACGGCGCTATGGGGGAGGCGGGCGGAGCAGTTGGCGGCGGCCGACGCGTTTGCGGCGGCGATGATGGAGGAGGAGGCGCCAACAGATGTGGAGGAGGAGGCGCCAATGGAGGAGGAGGAGGCCGAGGCGGAGGAGACCGAGGTGGAGGACGAAGACAACGACGAGTTCGACTGGTCCGACGATGGCGCCGCACCCGGAGACGGCCGATCAGCAACGCGCCCTCGTCGAGTCCTTCGAGTCGGAGAAGAAGCTCCAGGACGACGCCCGTGCCCTCGAAGAGGCGCATATTCGTCGCGCCATCGAGCTCTCCCTCCAGGCGGCGCAGCAGGGGACGGAGGAGGACGCGCGGCGGGAGCGGCACCGTCTGGCCACCGCCGAACGCAAGGAGGAGAGGAGGCGCGCAGGAGGAGCTGCGGCGTAGGGGAGGCGACGACGGGCGGGGCCGTCGAACGCACCGCCGGGCGGTCAGTAGTCTAGGTTTAGATGAAATCTAGCCGTTTTCATTCAAACTTTGTAATATATAATCAAAATTGAGTGAAAATCTTTATTTTCGTGCACAAATATTCATTTGGGGGCGGCGTTTGGGGGACGCGGCTGGGGAGCGACGTCCCCCAAACGCGGCACGAACAAAACACGTCCCCCAAACTCTCAATCCGGCGCGGTTTGGGGGACGGTTTGGGGGACGCGACTGGAGATGCTCTTAGCCAAGAACCCCGTGCGTGCCTGCATGTGCACGAGCAAGCTCCGCAGCATGCGGCGGTAGGACGCAGCGCTCTTAACGTCCGTCCAATGCGACTAAACGTGCCGCCATGCCTAACAACGGTAGGGCTTGCCGCCACAGCTGCCGGCGGCAGGCGCCACATGTCGCCTGGCAGGCCCTGCCGCCATAGAGAGGTTGTCTTTTTTGGCAATATTTTGAGAGGTGGTTTTTTTTGACAATTTATTGAGGCAGGTGGTTATTTTTGTCAAAATTTCTTTTCCTTTTGATGATTTCGCCCTTGGTTCCTCTCCTTATTTCTTAGGATTTGTTACCTGTTGTAGGTGATTTATTTTTTTCGTACCTGTCTGCTGCGATGTCGCGCGGTGTCTCAGAACTCCTCGCGCCTAGGTTTGCATCCCAGCTCCGAGATCTTCCAGTACCACGTCGGTGGCTTGCCTGATGCCTTGACGGGTGTTGGGGCCGGGGAGAACTCTGATTCCGATCTTCTCTTGAAGTAATACATTTTATCCCATGGACAAATGAGATTAGCTGAGAAACTGAAGAACAAATTATGATTGTATCACCTGTACATCTAACAAGAGCTTCCGTGTTTACAAAGGCCAAGTATCATTTTTGTTCTCTTTCATGAGTATCGTCACTAACAAGTACTGGAACACCCACATAGGCACATGTGAACAAAATCTGATATTGCTGTAGCTTCATAGTGAGAATATCTTTGTTCTTTTATGGATACAATTGTAGCTACATGAAGTATTTATCGGCCCTGCATCTGTTAGAAAGCAGCCTAGAAGTGGTTGCAGTCAAGTCTTGCTAGAAATTTGAATTTTGTGGCGTTAATCAAAAATCATCCTTATGTAGGTCCTGAGGTATATGAAAATTGAAATCAAACTCATGCATTTACTTGAGATAAGCATCAGACTCATGCATTCCTTGCTATTTCTGTTATGTTCCCAGCCAAGTATAAATTTGTTACAAGTGCTTTGCTGGTTAGTTGTTTTTCACTACCAGCCCATAGGTTTTTTAAGATACTGAAAAGAAACACGAGGTAGCAAAACTTGCGGAAGATACATTTGAAAAGGTCGTTGAAACTGTTAAGTAAGACTTGATGCCAAGAAACCAGATGAACAATGGTTATTGGCGTGCCAACTGAACCACAAATGAAGAATTCGATACAGAAGATCCGCATAGTAATCCATTCATGTCGCGTAGGTTCCTAATTCTGAATATCGTTGCATGTTCTTCTGCCCCTTATTATCTTATTATAGAACTAATTCTTACAGTCTACTTCTTACCTCCGTATTTATCTCTATCTCTATGTTTACTTTGCAGTTTACTGGTGACCTTATTCATTATTTGTACCAGGTTGAAGATGTTCAGAATATGAAGTCAGAAGTTACTAATCTTGAAGTCAAACTAAAGGAGGTAGAAATGTTGCAATGAATTCTATGAATAAATTCTCTGGATGATTTCGGAATCGTTGTGTTTGTTACATCTCCTTTTCTTACAGGCTGAAAAGTTGATCATGAAACTGAGGGAAGAGGCCAGAACTACCATCCAGAAACACGATAAGTTCTGGCATGAAATGGTAAGATATTAAGTTAATTATTAATGTGCACTTTTCTCAGACAACCTGTTCTCCTTTGTCATATTCATACTATAACACAAAGCTTCAAGGATAAATTGAAACACTCATATCCTGTGTCAAAGCGTTTCAATTGTTAGACTTATTCTTAACTGCAACCTTCACAAATAGGTCTATTTCTGACATCCGATAAATTAATGATCTGTTTAGGTCAAGTTTAACATTACCAGAGTCCAATATACTTTCTTATTTCATTGAACTTTACCTTCTGAAATGGTATCTGCACTGCAATAATAACATTTTTGCGACCATAGCATGATGACTTTGCCTTCCTAATGTGAATGATAGGAGTTATACGCAAGGACGAGGAGGTTTATGCCGAGGTTAGACTCCATTCCCTAAGTTCAATTCCATTCACATTAAGATGGCATCTTGTGTATGGTTGAAAAAATGATCTTCCTGATGACCTAGTTTTCATGTTTTCATTATTGTGCATTGTTCAATCATATGTCATATTGCGATGCCGGTTGTATGGTTTGTTGTTGGTTACGCAGGTGAATGAGTTTCTAGATTAACCTAATTGCATTCCACCTCATCTCAAATTTTATACAGGAAAAGTATGCCAGTATATCAGTTTCAGTATTGTTGTGCGAATGTTATTGTTGCTCTGGAGTGAAGGTTGATCTCCCATCGACCTAGGAAGTACGTCGGCCGAAAATGTGAAACATTGGCAACAAAATAGCATACAGTAGAGTGTGTTAATTTGACCTATGGGACATTACAGGCTCATATTTCTGTAACATCCTGATTGCTTTGTTTACACAGTCATGCATTAATCCGGGGTAGCATGGTTATGTTGTTTTTTGTTTGGTTTAGAGTTATGCAGCCACAATCATATCGTTAATTTAGGTATTTGACCTCTGGACATGAATGGCTAATGTTTTTATCCTTTCTGCTTTGTTCACACAAATATGCATTTATTCTGTATAAAATACTTTCTGTATGCTCAGCCTAAAAGACTAATACGGCGAATCCTTGGAGATTTAGCCTACAATTTCTGTTTCTTGCCTTCAGTTTGTATTCACAAGGTTTATTATATTTAATTGTCTTATCAACTAAAAAATCACTTTTATGCATGGTCTAATTGAAAGAGACATATCTCTTTATGCAGTCCGAGTGTCATCTTTGTGATTTCCAGCCAAAACCACATGTATATTTTATATATGTTAATCTACTAGAACAAAAGATCCTCCAAAATGGATTAATGTAACTCGAGCACACTATTATGTCTGGAACATAGAGTTTGTCTGAATATCTAACTTTCTATGTTAAACAATTTCATAAAATGTTGTGCAATTATGGGGTTCATGGATCACCTTTATATTTTGCTTTCAGTACATATGATTCAATGATTCGATTAACCCATTGTCATATTAAGGATTACAATGAAGTTATTTTTTTGATAGAACAAAGTTATTATATTTGTTTCGTATATCATCCATAACTCATAATTTGTCAACATCGAGGTAGGAAGAGCGAGAAAAATTTCAATGCAAGGCTGTAAACTCTCTTAATGTAGTTGTAGCAGCCATTCAGCCTTACTTTTTTTTCTCCTGCTTGTGAGTCGAGTCAAAAAATTCCACCCAAGGTGAAGATTATTTGGTTGTGCGTGATGAATTATATGCCCGTGAAGGCACACCTGGTGAAAAGGCATAGGAAAAACAAGGTATTTGCCCTGATTTTGGTGTTTAAGATGAAAAGGCAAATTTTTAATGAATTATACAATACCAAGTTGCCAAAATTACACCCAGCCACATGCTGTTTTGATTTATTGGACAATTCTGTCTGTCCTACTACATACCGTGGCCCCATTTTATGTGGAATGTGGGTAATATGGAAAATGCATAATGGACGACACCATGGGGAAATAAAAAATGAGTTTGCCGCAAGCTTGTAGGTGGGCGGGAAATAAGGACAATCTACGGATCATGAATTGAAACTACCTTCAGTTGGATTTGTGAAGGCCAATGTAGATGCTGCTTTCAACGTTCAAAGACAAGAAGGTGCTACTGGAGTGGGGATTTGTGATGATTGGCTAGGATGTAAATGTAATGATTTAGTCCTAGATGCTCTTTCTGCTGAAGCTTATGCTGAAAGGAATGGCTTTACTTTGGTGAACAATTTGCAGTGGCCTGAAGTAGTATTGGGAACTGACATCCTGGAACTGCAATCATTATGGAGGACTAGAAAAGATAACAGTTTACAGGGAGATGTGCCCTTTGATTTAGTTGCGTGTAAATAGAGGCAAACATGGAGGTTCATAACCTTGCTAAGTTTGCCTCAACGTCATGTTCTGAATGTAATGGTTTGCACCAAACTCCTGAGTGTATTCTTCCATGTACCCAACATGATTGTAATGTTGATGTTTAATTTATATTAGCTCTTTGTAGAAAGGGATGCAACTCACAATGTATTGATTGGGTGCATATGGCGTTACATATATAGGCCACGTCCTCGACTATACAAGGAAGGAGGCGGACCCAATAATAAATACAAAGATATGTATCGCTATACATAACTACAGAAGATACACATCCGGATATACAAGGATATGTATCTCAACACCCCCAGTCGAAGCGTCGCCTGGTCGAACGCATAGACTGGAACGAAACTCCTCAAAAGATGCCGTAGGGAGACCCTTGGTCATAATATCCGCAAATTGTTGGGAGGTGGGCACATGAAGTACTCGAATGTGTCCAAGTGCCACCTGTTCCCGAACAAAGTGGATGTCCAGCTCAATATGCTTGGTGCGGCGATGGTGGACCGGGTTGGCGGAGAGGTAGACGACGGAGACGTTGTCGCAATAGACCACGGTGGCTTTGGCAACAGGACATGAGAGCTCAACGAGGAGTTGCCGCAGCCAGGAGACCTCGGCAACCGCGTTAGCAACAGCCCGGTACTCCGCTTCGGCGCTGGAGCGAGAGACCGTGGGTTGTCGCTTAGACGACCAGGAGATGAGCGAAGGTCCGAAGTAGACGCAGTAGCCAGACGTGGAGCGACGCGTGTCGGGGCAGCCTGCCCAATCGGCGTCCGAGTAGGCGATGATGTCCGTGGCGGTTGAGGCGTGGAGGGAGAGGCCGAAGTCCATGGTGCCACGAATGTAGCGGAGGATCCTCTTGACCGCAGCCCAATGAGGATCCCGCGGAGCGTGCATGTGAAGGCACACCTGCTGGACAGCATACTGCAGCTCGGGGCGGATCAAGGTGAGGTACTGTAGGGCACCGACGATGGAGCGATAAAATGACGCGTCCGTGGCCAACGAACCATCCGTGGCGGAGAGCTTGGATTTCGTGTCGACAGGCGTGGCGGGTTTGCAATTAACCGGGCGCGGTCTAGGAGCTCGTGGGCGTACTTGCGCTGATGAAGGAAGAAGCCGTCGGTGCGACGTACGACCTCGATGCCGAGGAAGTAGTGCAGGGGCCCCAAGTCCTTGAGGGCAAACTCAGCGCGAAGACGCTCGGTGATCTGTCGCAGGAGGTCCGTGGAGCTGGCCGTTAAGATGATGTCGTCTACGTAGAGCAGCAGGTACGCGGTGGTGGCGCCATTGTTGTACACAAACAGCGAGGCATCGAGCGGGTGGAGCGGAAGCCGAGTTGGTGAAGAAACGCTGCGATGCGCTGGTACCAGGCGCGTGGGGCCTGCTTGAGCCCGTATAACGAGCGCGAGAGCAGGCACACATGGTCGGGGTGGGCGCTGTCGATGAAGCCTGTGGGCTGCTGGCAGAAGACCTGCTCCTCGAGATGGCCGTGAAGGAAGGCGTTGGAGACGTCCATCTGGTGCACGGGCCACGCACGGGAGACCGCGAGCTGAAGGACTGTGCGGATCGTCCCGGGCTTGACAACCGGGGCGAAGGTGTCGGTGAAGTCGACGCCGGCACGCTGGCGAAAGCCACAAACCACCCACCGCGCCTTGTGACGGTGCGAGTACCGTCCGGATGGAACTTGTGCTTGAAGACCCACTTCCCGGTGATGATGTTGGCGTGAGGGGGTCGGGGAACAAGCGTCCATGTCTGGTTCCGCTGCAGGGCGTCGAACTCGTCCTGCATGGCCGCAAGCCACTGCGGGTCGCGGCAGCCCGGGCAGAGGCGGGCAGGGGCGATGGCGTGGATGGTGAAGGCGCGGAAGTCGACGCGGTGCGGACGTACTCATCCGAGGGGTACCGCGTGCTCGGGACGCGAATCCCTGCACGGGCGCGCGTGAGGGGCCCGTGGCCGGTGGCGGAGGAGGCGGAGGCGGAGTCGGAGACGAGGCGTCGCCCAGCAAACGGCGCGGCGCCCGAGCTGAGGCTCGAGGGCGACGCAGCGGCGTCGAGGTGGATGAACCCGGCGAAGGCGCGTCGCCGGCGAAGACGGCGCGGCGCCCGAGCTAAGGCTCGAGGCGACGCAGGCGGCGTCGAGGCAGGCGTCGGCGCGGGTGTCGGCGTGGGGTCACCCGAGACATGGCTCGAGGGTGACCCAGAGGGTGGCGAGGCAGCGCCCGAGCCAGAGCTCAAGGGCGCGGCGGAGGACGGAGTCCGAGCTCGAGGGCACTGCAGCCGGCGAACCTGCCGGGGGTCGACGCCGGGGACCATCAGTGGGCGAAGGAGGAGTGGCGACCACCTGTCTCTGTGCAAAAGGAAAGCAATGCTCATCAAAGTACACGTGCCGGGAGGTGAAGACGCGGTGAGAAACCGGATCATAGCAGCGGTAGCCTTTGGTGTTAGCCGGGTAACCGAGGAAAACACATGGAACGGAACGAGGGGCGAGTTTATGAGGAGTGGTGGCGGCGATACTAGGATAACAACGACAACCGAAAATCCGAAGACCGTCGTAGGATGGAGGGGAACCGTAAAGGAGGTGATGAGGTGCATAGTTCCAGCGGGGACGACACGGACGAAGGTTGACAAGTAGGGTGGCGGTGGCTAAGGCATCAGGCCAAAAGGTGGGGGGAACATGGCTGTGGAATAGGAGTGTGCGGATGCAGTCGTTGAGGGTGCGGAGGATACGCTCGGCGCGACCGTTTTGTTGGGACGTGTATGGACAGGTTAGACGGAAAATAGTGCCGTGAGAGGAGAGTAGGGTGCGGACGGCGACATTGTCAAACTCTTTTCCGTTGTCAGTTTGTAGGGCGTGGATGGGGCGACCGAACTGGGTGGAAACATAGGCGTAGAAGGCTGTGAGAGTGGTGGCGACATCAGACTTTTTACGGAGGGGAAACGTCCACACAAAATGAGAAAAATCATCAAGAATAACTAGGTAATAAAGAAGACCAGAATTACTTGGGATAGGAGAGGTCCATACATCACTATGAATTAACTCAAAAGGAAAAGACGCAATTGTGGAAGACTGACTAAATGGAAGACGAACGTGTTTACCAAGACGACACGCTTCGCAACTATGTGAAGACTGTTTAGTAGATGAAAACGAAAAACCCCTCATTATTTGGTGAAGCGTGTTGGCACTGGGATGTCCAAGACGAGCATGCCAAAGATCAACGCCTGCGGAGAGAGCACGAGGTGCGGCGCCGGGGGTGGAAGGCGACATCACCGGATACAAATCGCCGGGGCTCTCACATCGATGGAGGACCATCCGGGTGCGGGCGTCCTTAACAGAAAAACCAAAAGCGTCAAATTCAACAGTCACAGAGTTGTCACGAGAAAGAGTTTTAACAGAGACTAAATTCTGAATAAGCTGGGGAGACACAAGGACATTATTAAGAGACAGTGGTTTAGAAGTAGAAGGAAAATTAGCAGAACCAATGTGAGAAATAGGAAGACCGGCACCGTTACCGACAATGATGCGAGACTCGGTGGAAGTGGGAAAGAAATGGGAAAGGTTACCCGGGTGAGCGGCCATGTGAGACGAGGCGCCCGTGTCCATAAACCAGTTGTCGTCACCGGCGTAAGAGCCAGGTGCGGGCGCCTGCTGGAGTGCCGCGAAGAGCGTCGGGTCCCATGCGGGCTGCTGCAGCGCGTAGGGTGGTGGCGCGATGTGGTAGGCCGGGCGTAGGACGGCGGCGTGGCGGTGAAGGCCGTAGGGCGGTGTCGCGGTGACCCCGTCCATGGGTTGTAGGCGAAGGAGTTGCTGCCGTTGGAGACCGACAACATGACGACGCGCGCGCGGGGGACGACGACGGCGCGGGGGTTGGAGAAGGAGGCGCGGCGACGACGAGGCGGGGGACGGCGACGGCGCGAGGGTTGGGGAAGGAGGTGCGGCGACTGCAGGTGCGGCGGCGGCGCGTCGTGAGAAGGATCACACGCGGCGGCGGCACAAGGGCGGCGGCGCTAGGGTTGGAGGGTGGGGCGGCGCGCGGGGGAGAGGGAGGCGCGGCGGCTAGGTTAGGAACGGTAGGTGTCGATACCATGTAGAAAGGGATGCAACTCACAATGTATTGATTGGGTGCATATGGCGTTACATATATAGGTCCTCGACTATACAAGGAAGGAGGCGGACCCAATAATAAATACAAAGATATGTATCGCTATACATAACTACAGAAGATACACATCCGGATATACAAGGATATGTATCTCAACACTCTTGATTATAAAAAAAAAATACTGAGAAGACTGCAATTTGCGACCCTGACTTCTTTTCGTCATCTGGTTTGTTTCATGTACAATTAAGTGTTTCTGCAATCCTTTATAAGTTGACCTTACTACAGGTTTGGCTGAGCCATTTTTTGGTGAAGTATTAATTGATTCTTGCAGGGTACAAGTCAATGATTTGGGATACTATTGACCACTATTGTATTCCAGACTTTTTTCCTTTATTTTACTGATTTAGAAGTCTGTGTGATTTAATTTGGAAGCTCTTTTTTTTCATGAGTTCAAGCTCCCATGCTAGATTTGCATATGGTAAGAGCTAAACTCTAGATGGCATGTGAGAATTTCAACAATGTGATTGGCGGATAACTTAGTTGAGCAATGGTTAGATGAGTTTGAGGAGCCACCATGAACAAGGTAATATTTGAAGTGCAGCATTACCATGTTATTCTGCTGTTTTGTGTTCTGTATAACTAGATTTTTTTTCAGGCCTTATTGTGGTTGTTTTCATGACTAACTTCGGGCTGAGGTATTTGAGACATAATGTGATATTTAGGTCAATGAAGGTAACTGATGAAAAGGCTATCATCCAAGATATTATAACTATACCACTTATATACATATGATTCAGCTCTTCTCTTGGCTCATTCTCTTTTGCTTTCAAGCTCTCTTTGGACACACACCCTCATTATTTCTTCAGTTATAGTGGCATACGCCTCTCCTGTGCACTACATGCAGCCCATCGTGAGCGAAAATAAAACAATATGTGGAACAAGAGAATATAAAATCAAAGACGTACAGACACAAATCCATGGCTTAAATCAAAACAGACCGCACAAGTGCACAAAAATATCGAAAGCCACAATGACGCATCTCCACAAATTAAATAAGTTGTACTGCCCTTGCTTTGTTATCCGACTTAAGCAACCCAAAGTTTAGATGTGAATTAATTTTTTGCTTACCGTGTAATTGGAGATGGTTAGTCTGTTGCATCTTTCTGGTTGCTATGCATATAATTCAAGGTGCACAGCTCATGAATGCTAGGCGATGCGAAAACCACAAAGACCAGGCTAATATCCACATCGAGGAATAATGTATGTTGCATTTCTGTAATGACCATTGTATTGATGCACTTAATCGAAATAGAAGACCATATCATGGTTCACATATCCGTGTTTTTCTCTATTTATTTGTTCCAGATTGTTTTCTTAAGGTTTCCAGTTGAACTCATAATGTTATAGTTTCACTGAACTGTATTCCAGGCTATCTAAGAGGATGACATATCAGTTTAGAACTATGTTGATGAAAACATTTTATTCTACCATGCTGGCCACGCTGTGTAAAAACAAATGCAAACGGCGCGGCGAAGCGCGCCTCTCCATCTAGTCATAAATTATGCCTATATGTTTTCCAAGCTTTTCCAAGCTTTGCATAGTTTTTGTTGGGTGTGATGATGAGATTAAGAGGGCTTTTCCAAGCTTTAGCATAGTTTTTGTTGGGTGTGATGCAAACAAAGCCGCCCATTTATGTACCAAACAAGCTAGTTTTGATAGGTGGAGATGTTCGTGGATCAATTATAACCTAGAATTTTTTATTGATACTCTCACGAGTGATTGTAATCCTGGCGATTAATCAATAAATCTCTTTGAATTAGCAAAAAAAAAACAATCTTCACATGTGTCGTGCAAATTTATGCACCAAAAAAATCTATTCACATTTTTGTCATATACTACTAATCACCTATCAAAGAACACCATACATACATATACTTAATCTTTACAAAAAAGAATGTCCAGCGTATTTATGTACATGCAATTCCAGCTCTCTACACGACTACACCGGAGCCATCGGGGTTGCACAGGCGTTGCCAATACCCCGGTCAGCGTCTGCTGTTCCACTGCCGCTGCCCCTGCCCCAAGAATAAGACGGAGTCGACCCCGACGGCCCTTGCCTCCCGAAGCTCCAGAGTCTCTTGAGGGACCTCAGCCTCGCCGATCCAGGTGTCTTGGCCGCGTCGCGTGGTGTCGCCACCGTCCTCGAGTCCGGAATGTCGATCACCAGCGCTGCCGGTCTCGGGCGGCTTCCGTGAGAGGTCACGGTCACCGCGCCGAGCGTGGCCTGGTCAGAAACCCCGAGCAGCACACTGGCCGGCAGGTTCGCGGCGTAGTTCGCTGTCTCCTGCGGTACAGGCGGAAGGCCAGTCGTTGTAAGCGCATGTAGCGACGCGCCGGGCTTGGCGACGGTGACCCGGCAGAGCGGGCAGGTGGAGTGGGATGCCAGCCACTTATCGACGCACCGAGCGTGGAACCCATGGCCGCACGGGGGCAAGAACCTCGCCACCTCCCCGTCCTGGAGCTCGGACAGGCACACCGCGCACTCCACTCGGTCTCGGTCCTCCGCGGCGGAGCTCTTCTGTGCCGCCGCGCGGTACACCTTGGTCGGAAGCGACCGCAGCAGCTCAGGGTCGACGCCCTTGTCCCTGACCCTCGAAGCCGCCAACACGCTGCCGCCGCTCGGCAACATGCGGACGCTGCTGTTGATGCAGTACTGGATGCAGTAGATCACGAGGCCGAAGATTACGGCCAGCGCGAAGGTGGTCGACGTGATGAGTATGGCGCCGAGCGGCATGTTCCGCGCGGCGGGCGCGACCGCCGATCCTGACGACGAGTTCATGGCAGTGGCGGCGGATGCGACCTGGACCCGTCGTTAGTTTGTGCGGTATGGGGCGAATGTTTAGGCTCAAGATGCGCTCGACGCCGTATAAATATGCAGGCGGCCGGAGGGGAGTTTCGAGTGAGGAGAGGATCAAGGGCAGTGAGGTTGGCATGGATTGTTAGAGATATATTTGGTATACGTACGGTTAGGGATAGATTAGGTAGGATAGATTTGTTTCTTGTCTTCTACTCCAAGTCGGTCCCTTACGCTATATACTTGCACGAACAATATCATCATCATATCCGCATATCTCTCTCCTCTATCCTTCAACATGGTATCAGCGGCACGCTCCTTGACCTAACCGCCACCCAAGCTTCCGCGCGCGCCGCCCCGGAGGTCGATCTCCATGATCTACTCCGGGGGCGCGCAACGTATGAGGTTCGTCCGCCGATCCGTTGATCCGCCCCGAGTCTTTTTTTCCAATCCGTAGATTGGTTTTCTTTTTGCTCCGTCGGTCGCTCGATCGGCGTTTTTTTTGTTTACCGATCATTGATCGGATTTAGTCGCCCATCGCCGTCGTCCTCTTGCGCCTCTACTCCGACAACGGCATCGACCTGCACCGGCCACCAACCGCGGCACAGCCGCGCGCGCGCACACGGGGCGCCCCTACGTGCATCGCAGAGGCTGTTCTTGCTCGCGGGTCTCCATCGCATGTCCGTCTTCGTCGCCATCGACCGGGACTTCATCGACAACGCCGCCATCGACTCCGATCTGCGCGTTGTCCACGCTATGGCGCGTATCGTGCCGCCGTCGGTCTGATCAACCGACCCCAGCATGTCAACGCCAAGCACGTCCCCGAGCACGCGCCTACCACCGATCGAGCATCGGGTTGCCGCTGCGTCGCCCCTTCGGGTCGCAGCGCCGCCGCCTTTGGTCCACACTACTAGACAACGACGCGCCTTCTGAGGCGCGTACGTCGCTGGTGGCGTCCCGCCGCTGCACCGACTCGCGCCCTGCAGCTACGCCGGCCCCTCATGCCGTGGCGTCGCCGCACGCGGTCGCCTTCGTCGTCCCCCGCGCATCGACGTCCGAGGCCACCACAGCGCCGCCCCTTCGGCGCGGGTCGCCTCCGTCTGCGCATGGTCTTCGTCACGCCGCTGGGTCCTCCTTCGTGTACCGCCGCCGCGCCCCACCCCAGGTCGCCGCTGGGCTCGCCAACCTCTTCAGGTCGCGCTGGGCTCGCCGACCACCGCAACGCCCGTCTAGGCGTCCAGCATGACCACCCCTGGTCACCGCTGGGTTAGCCGCCTTCTACGTCTCCAACCGTCTCGACTTCGTCGCCCGTGTCATCGCCTCGTCCCCGTCTACACCACCTGCTACTCTACTTCGAGAACCGTGGGCAGCGTCGGCATCTCTCCGTCGATCTGCGACCGCGGGCTTCCGGAGGCCTCCTCTGCTAGTCCCTCTGACATGGCGACAAGTTCATGATGGTCCCTGCCCCTCGCATGCCCGGGCAACACCGGAAGTGCCTTCGTCCCCGACACGTTCCCGAGTCTGGCAAACTCGCGCCGGACGTCTCGTCTTCATCGGCTTCGACAACGTCTTCTTCGGCATCGCCTCTCGACTGCCTCGACCGCGTCACCGCCGAGTTCTTCTATGCGTACTCGGTTCTGGCAAAACCAGAGTATGCCTTCGTCCCCGACGTGCGCCTAGTTCTGGCAAAACTATGGTTGCACTTCGTCCTCGACGGCTCCGGCATCGACTTCGGCATCGACCAACTCCACGACTGCCTCGACGTCTCCGTCACTCTCCTTCGCACTGCGGCTACATCGACACCGGCACCCGCCCACGACATCGACCACGGCAATACCTCGCGCGGCTTCCTCGACCAAGGTTGCAGCACCCACGCTCTCGGCTACCTCGACATCGGCACAAAGGGCTACCACCTCGCCTCGCCTCACCTCTTCTACAGTCCAAGCATCCGCGACGCAACTCCGTCCACGACGCTCCCGCTGTGGCGGAGTGTCAGCCTTGGGGTCCACTTCGGTTTATCTCCGTCGACCGTCCGCGCTACTGTTGTTCACGTCACTACCGCTACGATGCGGGGAGTGTTAGAGATATATTTGGTATACGTACGGTTAGGGATAGATTAGGTAGGGATAGATTTGTTTCTTGTCTTCTCTCCATCTCGTATATACTCATGAATACATAATCCCATCGTATTCATATCTCTCTCCCTCTCTATCTTTCAACATGGATGAAGCGTGCGCAGGGAAACTGGAAGAAAGAAGCTGGAAGGCGCGCGCGCTCGATCTGTGTCGTCGGGCAAGTTACGACCCGGTTCTGTTTTCGGAGGGAGGAATTTCTTTCTCTTGACGGGTCAACGGCGGCGGCATTTCCTTTAGTGCTCGTGCTGCCAAATAAAGCGGAAGAAGATGCTGCAGACATGTGATTGCCGCTTAACCACAGAGCCCGTTCATGGTTTGGGTTCAAACCGGCAGAACCAACGGCCCAGACAGCAGCACCGCACCTGGCAGTAGCGGACCTAGGAATTTATCGAAGCCTTGGCGCAAGACAACTAAAATATCTCGAACAAATATAAGCATCACATGGACTTCGCTGCAGAAAGGGATGACATGGCTAGCCACGGTGTCACTGACGGCGAGGCATACACATAAGGTGTGTTTGGTGCAGGTGAAGTGGTGAGCATGTTCTGCATTTCCGGCGGCCGACAATGATAGGGTTGAGGGTATGGGCGCGGTAGGAAGCACTTGGAACTCGGACTAGAACGCGCTGAGATCCTGGAAGTAGGAGGAATGCGGTGGCATGCAACTAATTTTGGTCGTCGTCGCCCGGGTCTCCATCTCTCATGGTAGTTGCTGCCGCGTACGGCCTATCGGCCAGGAGCCACCGCTTCTGGCCTATGCAAGTGTGCGGATAATCGGGGAAGGTGGGGAGAGCTAGAGAGCAAGGTTTTCGCCCGGTTGGAATTGGGGATTTGGGTAGGAGACGAACTATTTGGGGAGGACGGCGCGTGACAGGGTCACAGCTTAAAAATTAGGTGGGTGATCAAAGCAGTGAGGCTGTCAGCTTAGGTTTTTACCGGTCGGACCGTCGATTCATCCGTGACTGTCTAGGGTTTTAAGTTATAAAATCGTATGTAGTCTCTTTGCCCCATGAAGTTTGTTTGAGATTTGTCAAAATTTGAATGTATCTAGACAATCCTTGAGGGAGTATTTGCTAATAAATATTGCAATAAATAAATAAATATATAAAAATGGTATTGTGTCTAACTTAGAATGTGCAAGATAATTTACATAACTAGCTGTTAATAGTTTTTAAAAAATAGCAACGACGTTTGCCACCATTTCCAAGCTTCAACATGAATACTCTATTCTGGATAAGCTACAGGAATCATCAGAGCCACAGCCATGTGTGTTCAAAAAGAATACATTACTGATCACTGCTAGCGTGTACGGAGCAGAGTAATCGTGGTGTAGTCCGGCACGTCACGGAACGCATTTAATTTTTCCCCGTCTCAGAACGGATTTGTAGCTAATTTCTTCACCCGCGCTTGAGGCGATCGACCACGAAGCCCGGGTCCGCCGGTGGCACCTGTGGTGAACAGTTATCTCAGTCTTTATATGGTTTTCGGATTCAACACTAACGAAAAGGTCCAGGTCCAAGTCCAAGTCCAACCGGTCTTTCTAAATCAGCCGCACGGAACTGTCTCTGCATCAGCTTTACGACACGGCGGAGACCGAGTGTTCTAGCGCCGAATCTGCGACGAAAATGGACGGCAGGCAGGCAGCCGTTTCTTCTCTTCGACGGCACGCGGCCGTTTCTTCTTCTCGAACTCCGACGCTGTCGATCGTCGTGGTGTCCGTGGGCGGAAGCGGCGTTGTGAGGAGGAGGCGGGGCTTCTTGTGGCTGATGCGACGACCGCTTGGCGCCTAGTCTTCTCTTTGGAGGCGTTCTTATTCTCTCCACTTTTTCTCCTCCAACTAGACGAGATTATATTATTTTAATTTTTATAGCCAGCCGACTAAAATTAATTGTACTTGCTCTTACAGTACAATACCTGTCACTGAAGGGATTGATGGAGGAAACCACCTTGTGCGTGTCTCATGTCTCTTTCACACTCAACCGGTCCAAAAAAGCCTACACCATTTGACCGCCCAGCACCAGCCGCCAAATCCCTTCTTATCCAGATGGTCTATGATAAACTGTATATTGTACACGTATCGGTATGGTGTTGTATATAAACCAACCGTATACGTCTCTATACCTCTACCCCTATATATATGTCATATGCCGGCCCGTGTATGGTGCTAAGGCAATACCCCCTACATCATTACCCTAATTCTCACATGGTATCAGAGCCGATCGGCTCCTGACCTAGATTGGTTTCGCCGATCGCCTTCGCTTCCGCACGATCCGTCCATCGCCGATCACCGCCGCCGCCTGCGCGATGTCGTTCATGAGCGGCACCAGTGGTGCTACCTCCGGCGTGTTCTCAGGTGCTAACAGCTCCGCCTCTCCCGGCCTATACAGGTCGACCATGGCGGGATCCTCCGCTGTCACCTCTGTGATTCCGACGTCGCCGATCAGCCTGGCGAACCAGATTACCGTCAGGCTCACCTCGGAAAACTACATCTACTGGAGGACACAGGTTGTCCCAATACTCCGAAGCAATCTCCTTTTTGGGTTTGTGGATGGATCTCTTGCATGCCCGCCCGCGACACTGCCGAATTCGGCGGCCAAGGAGGACGGTGATCCTGCAACCATCCCTAATCCTCTGTTTTCGGCCTGGCATCAACAAGATCAGGCAATTCTTTCAGCCATTGTCTGTTCTCTTCACGAGTCTGTCCTCGGGACGATGACGATGGTGACTACATCGCATGAGGCGTGGGAAACCCTGGCCTGCAGCTTTGCCTCTCAGTCTACTGCGCGTGCCATGGCAATCCGCGCTGAACTCCACAAGGCGAAGAAGCTGAACAAAACGGCCTCGGTCTTCTTCAATGAGATTCAGTCCAAGGCAGACATGTTGGCCTCCATTGGCCAGCCCTTGCGTCCTGATGAGTTCACGGGCTATCTCTGCGCCGGCCTGGATGAGCAGTATGATGCTCTCGTTCAGCTGGTCTCCTCTCGGGCTCTCACTGATCCGATGCCTATCCGTGATGTATATGCACAGCTCCTCAATACCGAACAACGCATGGAGGCTCGCCGTGCTGATCTTGGAGCGGATGTTCACATGGCTCACCTCAACTACCGTGGGCGTGGTGGTCCACCTCCATCTGCTCCAACCTCGCCACCCTATTCCAAGCAACCACCTCCGTCTTCCAACCAGCAACGCGGCCAGGAGAGTATGTCGCGTGGCAATGGTGGTGGTGGTGGCTCCTCTGGTGGTGGTGGTCGGCCTATTTGCCAGATTTGCACCAAGACTGGACATGTTGCCTCGTGTTGTTTCAAGCGCTATAATCCCAACTTTCTTGGCGCTGGCAATGATGGGCGTTACAAGGATCGACAGTTGGCGGCTTTTACCTCTCCTACTGCCAACAACACCTCCTATGGTGCTACTCCATCCTATCCGATAGATCCGGCTTGGTATGCGGACACGGCGGCGACAGACCACTTCACCAACGATCTTGACAAGCTCACCATGAGGGAGCCCTACCTTGGGAAGGATCAAGTCCAAACCGCCAATGGATCAGGTATGCGCATTACACATATTGGTCATTCCACTATTCCTTCGTTATCTCATAATCTCCACCTCCGTGATATTTTCCATGTTCCTTCTATCACTCGCAATCTCCTCTCGGTTAAAAAGTTTGCACTTGATAATAATGTCTTCTTTGAGTTTCACCCTTGGTATTTTCTTGTTAAGGATCGCGTCACGAGAAGGGTTCTTCTTAGAGGGGGTTGCCGTGGAGGACTCTATAATCTCGATGTGTCGTCTATCAAGCAAGTTTTTAGTGGTGTCAAGGTTTCTCGCGAGCAGTGGCACTCCCGCCTAGGTCATCCAGCAGTTCCTATAGTTCAACATGTTTTGCATCATCATGAGCTTCCATCCGTGCCAGTCAATAAAACTGTAGTTTGTGATGCCTGTCAGCAGGGCAAAAGTCATCAGTTACCTTTTTCATTATCTACTCGTGTCACTACAGTTCCTCTTGAGATTATCTATTCTGATGTATGGGGACCTGCCCAAGTTTCTGTTAGTGGACATGAATACTATGTTAGTTTTATTGATGCATACAGTCGTTTTACATGGCTCTATTTGCTTAAAAGAAAGTCTGATGTGTTTCATGTGTTTCTTCAATTTCAAAAGCATGTTGAACGCCTCCTAAATAAGAAAATTCTGCATGTACAATCTGACTGGGGTGGTGAGTATCACAAGTTAAACAAGTTCTTTACTGATCTTGGCATCTCTCATCGAGTGTCTTGTCCTCATACACATCAACAAAATGGCACTGCTGAAAGAAAACATCGACACATTGTTGAAACTGGATTGACTCTCCTTGCACATGCCTCCGTTCCCTATCGGTTTTGGAGTGATGCTTTCTCCACCGCTTGCTTTCTTATAAATAGACTCCCAAGTCGAGTGATCAATATGCAAACACCTCTTGAGCGTCTTCTGGGGGAAGTGCCTGACTATACCTTTCTTAAGGTGTTCGGGTGTGCGTGTTGGCCACATCTTCGACCTTACAATCAACGCAAACTCGAGTTTCGATCCAAACAATGTGTCTTCCTTGGTTACAGCTCTATGCACAAGGGTTACAAGTGTCTTCATATTCCTACAAATCGAGTCTATATCTCTCGGGATGTTGTTTTTGATGAAACGGTGTTTCCCTTCTCTCATGTTCCTATTCCTTCCACCATACCCTCTGATTCCACTACTCCTTTACTCCCTGACCAATTTGTTGATGCTGCATATACTCCGTCCCTATTGCCTAACCATGGTGCAGGTTTGGGGCGTGGTGTTCGCCTGGAGTTACTTGATGAGCACATGGAGGGTGCCTCGGATTGCGCCCAGGTGCATAGCGCCGATGATCGCATGCATGACGATCACGTGCACTCCTCGTCTGGTGGTGCAACTCAGGCCGATGACGGCCCGCCTACTCCCTCTTCCGGCCCAACATCACCCGACGTCTCCTCTGCGCCGTCCCCTGGATCGGCTACATCGACGACATCCTCTCCTGCGAGCTCTTCATCGCCTGCTCCTGCTCCTCGCCCAGGTGTTACCACGCGTCTCATGCGTGGTATCCGTCATCCCAAGACACGCACTGATGGAACCATTGCATGGCATACTGCTCGTACGGATGATCTTGTTCATACCGAGCCTCGTAGTCATCTCGACGCCATGACCTGTGCTCACTGGCGCGCCGCTATGGAAGCTGAATTCTCAGCTCTACAGACCAACAAAACCTGGCAGCTTGTTCCTCCTCGGCCTGGTGTCAACATCATTGACTGCAAATGGGTGTTTAAGATCAAGCAAAAGTCAGATGGTACCATTGAGCGGTATAAGGCTCGGTTGGTCGCTAAAGGCTTCAAACAACGATATGGCCTTGACTACGAAGATACTTTCAGTCCGGTTGTTAAACCGACTACTATTCGTCTTCTTCTGTCTATGGCTCTCACTCAGGGGTGGCATCTTCGGCAGTTGGATATTCAGAACGCCTTCCTACATGGAGTTCTTGAAGAAGAGGTTTATATGCGTCAACCTCCTGGCTTTGAACCAGAACCTAGAGCATCTCTAGCACATCCCGCAAACCGCAGTGTGTATTGTCTATATAGGCTGGTTTGCGGGTTTAGACCAATTTCGTGGCTCTTTTAGACATCGCATCCGAGGCCCGGCCCAAAATAAATTTGCCGGCCCCGCTCTCACCGCTTTGCAGCCACTATTTCTCGCTGTTGAAGGAGCCTATGCGGGGTGAAACCTTATACCTTCGATGCGCCCGTCTCCCTTCCTCTGCCGCCCCCACCGCACCATTTCTGGCGCTGGCGAGCACAATCGGAAGCGCCGCCCCCAGATCTACGCTTCCCTAGGCGTCATGGTCGGCGAGAGCTCTAACGGTGGCGGCGGCCGTCGCAAGAAGAACGAGGCCGAGAAGGTGGCCTCTGACGCCGCGCACCTCCGCGGCTCCTACCGGTACCTCAACTATGGGAGGAAGCCGCTGCCAGCGTTCTTGCGCCGCGAATCCGCCCGCGGCCTGGCGCCTCCTCTTCGTGTTGTCCGGCGTCGTCGTCGGCCTCCTCTTCGCAGCGCTCGGCGTCCTCCCCCACCTCCATGTCGCGCGAGCCGCCACCGCAGCTGCAGATGGAGATCGACTCCGACCAGCCGGTGCCGGACTACGACGACGAAGCCGAGTTCGCCGAAGTCATAGCCACGCTGGCTGTGAAGCCAACCAGTGTGGAGTTTATATGGAAACAGAGTACCTCACACTAAATCTTGAAGAGGTTCGTTCTGGTGGAAAAATATTTTCAGTTTGGTGGATGAATACAGGAGTATCTTGAAGTGCAAAATTGGCCATGGGTCTACGGTTTTATTTTGAAAGTATTTCTTGGAAAACGACGAAATTCTGTGTGATAAATATCCGCAACTTTTTTCATTTGCTCTGGATGAAGATGCCTGGATAGCCTCGTTGGTTTTAAAAGAGGATATATTCTTCATTTTCCTTACCACTTTCGGTTCAGGCAGCACAGAAACTACATGAGATTATTCATTTGGTGGAGGCTACATCAATTGATGGTACTGTTACCGACCAGAAAATTTTCGTTTGGGGAGCCAAGTACACACCTTCTACATACTGTAAATTCTTTTTTGAGCAAGTTCCTAGTAATGAAGTGCTGAATGCTATTTGGTCTTCTAAAGCTTTACCAAAAATCGTCTAAATACCCCTGGCTGCTGATACGTGATCGTCTAAAATCTTAAGGTATTCCTCTGGCTGCTGATACGTGATTGTCTAAATAACAAAGATCTCATGTTTCGTAAGAATTGGAAGGTGGATTCAGGCCCGGAACGTGTGCTTTGAAGTACTGCAAATATTGAGACAAGAATCCACCTGTCTTTCGAATGCGATTTCGCCAGAATGCAGTAAACATTTAGTGGACTATGAATCTGCCCTTTTCGGACATGTTTCGCTTGGGCCGGGGTACTTTTCAGGGTCCTTGTTTTTTTGGAAGTAGTGGCTTGTGTTTCTGCGAATATTTAGAAGGTGTGAAATAACTTTATCTTCAAAGCAATTCGAGCCTCTTTGAGGCGTTGGCGAAATGGTTGTCAAAGTGACATGCTGGTGCATCAGTACAGAGTAAAGGCGACTGCAGTCCAACCTCCTATTGACTGGGTGTTGTCTTTTCTTGTCTAGTGGAAATGCTTTTTCTCTATCATTTTGTTCCGCCTTTATGTAATTCCTTAATCTTGTGGACCGTGTGTCCTTATACGGCATGGTTGGTGTATATATGAAAATTTACACCATAGGGGATTTCCCTACGATAAAGGTGTCAAAAAAATATCGTCACATATACAGATAAATTTCAATCTAAACTAGGCTAAGTGTTTTATTAAAAGGTGGCACAATATGTTAGAGTGTTCCATGTTGGTTTTAGATGAGTTCTGAAAACTTTAACATTGTGATGGATTCTACAAATGAAAGGCTGAGTATATTGCTATTTTTGATAACAATCTTTGGAAGGCGTTTGAGTCAAAATTTCTTTAAAGGAACTTGGTGCAGTTCCAAATGTGTCATAACTATGAAGCTCCATTCTACAGCAATGTTGGCAACATGTTTTAAGATCGGGGAATTGAGGTCTCATCAAAAGACCAAACTTATACAATGCCATACTCACTCATTCGAGATGAGTGTTGCGTAGAGACGCAAGTGTTTAGTAAATACATACGGATCTAATCTTACAGACCCGTTGACTCATACCTCTTCCACAAGTTTAAAATGATAATCACCAGAAGGCCATGGGTGTTGGACCTTTGCCAATTTTAACTAGATTATTGACTATAGTGCAAGTGGGATACTGAAGGGAATATGCCCGAGAGGAAATAATAAAGTGGTTATTATCTTATTCCATGTTTATTATAGATATTTATTTCTCATTCTACAATTGTATTAACCGGAAATGTTAATACATGCGTTTTTAATAAACAAGAAAGAGTTCCTAGAAAAGCCTCTCTTTTAACTAGCTCGTTGATTAACGACGATCAAGGTTTCCTGATCATGAACATTGGATGTTGTTTTCGGGGTCACATCATTAGAAGAATGATGTGATGAACACACACCCAAGTAGGTATAGCATACGATCAAATCATTAAGTTTACATTGCTAGATCAAACACATATGAAGTAGCTTGATTCCTTAGACCATGAGATCATGTCAATCGCTAATACCGGAGGATTACTTTGATGAAATCAAACGTCGCCTGTACCAGGGTAGCTATAAAGTTTGATTTGGGTACTATGATCACTATGAAAGTGTTAGTTGAGACTCATGGATCAAGAGTGGGATTTATCCATCCTGATGACGGAGATATATACTCTGGGCCCTCTCGGCGATATCACATTGACACCACTTGCAAGCATGTGACTAGGTCACAAGAATGTCATATTACACAACGAGTAAAGAGTACTTATCGGTAATGGTATTAAACTAGGAATATTTGATACCGATTATCGGATCCCGTACAAGTAAAGTATCGCGAGATAAAAGGAATTAGTTACAATGTTTATGGTTCATACGATCACAAGTTTCATCGTTGAATGAGTGGGAGTCATTACGGATCTCTAGATCTCGCTGATGATTATTGATCGGAGAGGTGTCTCAATCATGTCTACATTATTCACAAATCGTAGGGTGACACACTTAAGGCTAGTCGATGTTTTCAAGTGGATACAGAACACCAGAGAAAAAGGTGGACAACACAAGAATCATTTTGAGGTACCGAAATAGTTTCGGTATATCAAAATTATTGCAAGAAGAGAAATTTTTAATGTGAATTCATTGAATGTATTAGTCATTAATGAAGTGTTCATTAAATAAAGTACTCATTAATGGAAGTGCATTAAACCAAGTGAATTAAAAGTGTTTTAATTGGAAGTTTCTTGGAATTTTGAGTGGAGATTAAAAGGGAGAAAGTGGGTCTTCATTACATGTGAGTGAAGAGGCCACTAAAATCAAGAGGAGAGAGGTGGGGGCACCTCAATGGGGAGCCGGCCACCCCTTGTGTGATGCCCCACTCTCCTACATAAGGAGGTGGTGGAGACCCCCTTCAAGCTTGCTCATTCCCTTAATCCTTTGGCTGATCACTCCCAGCTCTTCCCGCTAATCCACCCTAGAAGCAATGGCTCAGGCGAAGCCTTACTGAAATTGTTTCTCCACCAACACCACCACTTCAGAGTGTTGTTGGAGTTTTCCGGTGGATCCTCTTCTTTCGCTGCCCCGCTGGAACGGAGGTCATCTTCAAGCCGTATGTGTGACCAAGTACGGACCCGCTACCCCTTGTAGCACTTGTCATCCTCGCGATCTTGAGATAGGCAAGTGATCGACTACATCAACCACGAGAATCGTTCTCGTTAGCGCTTTTTTTCTTCGAGGGTGAGTTCATTTCAAATATGGTTTTATCCGTTACTAGCATCTCCTAGATTCCATCTTGGTGTTTTGTTGTTTCACCCGTAGGAATTTATTTTTCTATGCAACGAACCTATCACATAACCCTCCCCTAGGCCCTACCCTGGCTCATCTATTGTTCCATTAATGAAGCGTGGAACAAGTCTCATGTACGCGGACATGTAAAGTTAGTTCAGGACTCTTCATCCCACTATGCCACTAAGATCCAAAGCACATGTAAAGGAAGCAATAGCATGATCATCAATGCCCACATCCATATGTGTGTTCTATATATCCATGCAAAGCATCTACACATAGATATGGCTATGATACCACTAATGGGTTCGTAGCATAGAAGACAAAAAATTCCTACGGTAAGAACAACAAAAAGGCCAAGATCTTATCTAGAAGAGGCATGCAACGGGTAAACCAAGTTTTAGAAGGACTCACCCTCGAAGAACAAAAGTGGTAACAATATCAAATCCCGTGGATGATGTAGACGAACACTTGCCGATCTCAAGATCGCGAAGATGAGCGTTGCAAACCGGCAGCGCTTCCGCACTTGTTCACATGTATGGCTCGACGATGACCGCTGTTCCCTCGATCTAGCGGGGTAGCGGAAGTAGAAGAACCACTGGGATCTCTAGCTGCACCACGGCGTGGTGATGGTGGAGAATCAATTTGGGCATGGATTCGCCAAGCCAGAGCCTGAAAGGTGGAGCATCATAAGGATGGAGAGAGGTGGTGGTGTGTGGAGATGGGTGCCCCTACCCCTCAATATATAGGGGGTGCGGCAGCCCCCATGGGTGCCCCCCCCCCCCTCTTCCACTTTCATGAGTGGAGCCTCCGCTCATGCTCTCTTCTAATGGATGGAGCCTCCGATCATGCTCTCTTTTAAATGAATAAAAAATGTTTTATTTTAGTATTTGTCAATTCCATTAATTAACAAACATTAACATATATATCCTTGAACTAACCCGATATCACCCAAAACAATTCTGGTGCTTGTCAAAACAATTCTTCCCGAAAAATTCCGGTGCTTTCCAAAATATTCTCCGATATTATGTATCTTCTCAAAAAGCGTCGAGGAACTTTAAGTGTGTTACCCTACGGTTCGTGAATTATGTGGACATGATTGGGACACCTCTCTGACCAATAGTAAACAGAGGGATCTGGAGATCTATAATGACTCCCACACATTCAACGATGAATCTTATGATCATGTGAACCATAAATATCGTAACCAATTCGTTTTGTCCCGCGATAATTTATTTAACCAATATTAGATCATCGGTATCAACCATATCTAGCTCAATCTCGTTACCTGACATGTATATGTCTCCGCCAACTGGATGGACGAATCCCATTCTTGATCCATGAACCTCAACTAGTACTTTCATAGTACAAAATGCCACCTTTATAGTCACTTTGTTACAGTGTGACATTTCATGCCATCAAAGCACTCCTTCGGTGTTAGTGATTGACATGAGCTCATGGTCTAAGGATTAGGGTTACTTTGTATGTGTTTCATACATCAATATAAAATTAATCACTTGATAGTATTGTTATACTTACTTGGTTGTCTTCATCACATCATTATCCTAATGATATGATCTCATTATTAACAACATCTAATGTTCATGGTCACGAAACATTGATGATCATCAGTTAGCAACGAGATAGTTAAACAAGAGGAATTATTAGGAACTCTTGTTTGTTTATTAGACACACATGTATTAACGTTTCAGGTTAATACAATTCTAGCATGAAAAATAAACATCTATCATAAACATGGGATAACTTAATAACCACTTTATTATTGCCTCTCAGGCATATTGCTTTCATCATCGACCGACCTCCCCGTCCTTGATTGGTGACTGTCACGCCACCTTCTCCCCTATATATGTGTACTTTGTTGAAATGCATGTCACATTAGAAAAATATATTAATGTAATTATTAGTGTAATATGTAATTTGTCAAATTAGTTTGTTAGTTGTTAGTTTCGGATTAGAAAATTGTAAAGAACGGGAATGATTTTGCATCGCAGCAATTTGTGTTGGAAATGTGCCCTAGAGGCAATAATATTGTTATTATCATATTTTATTGTTCATGATAAATGTTTATACTGCATGCTAGAAATGTATTAACCGGAAACATAATACTTGTGTGGTTTCATAAACAACATTGTGTCCCTAGTAAGACTCTACTAGACTAGTTTGTTGGGATAATGATGGTTATGCTTTCCTAACCATAGACATGTGCTATCAATTAAAAAAGGGATCATGTCATTATGAGAATGTCGTGGTGGACAAGACCTAACTAAGCAAAGCAATAAGATGGTGTCTCTGTGTCTAAATTGATGTACCTTTCTAATGTCAAGTTGCCACACATGTATGATCAGTCAAATATAACACAAAAGGATCATCAATGTGGTTAACAAAGAAAAGGGACTACAAATATAAAGTGCTTTGGAATGACCTTGTAATCTTAAAATTGTTGATGATTGTAGTACCTGTAGGGAATTGTGAAAGACAAATGTGAACATATGAACATAGACAATTCATCACGGTAAATAAACGTAAGCAATACCTAGTTTTAGAATACAAGAAAGTGTAACAAGATAGTTACATAACAACTAACCTAGATTTATATAATCCCATCATGATTATGATAAATAACAACACCAAAACACCTACATCAATTGTGCCGGAACATAACAAGAATCAACGTAGAAACAACAACATTGATCAATACAGGTGACAACATAAGATATTGATCAAAGGAATGGAAAGTCTTCCTCTTCGGCCAAACATTGAGGAGTGCCTCATACAAGCTAGCTAGATCACTCTGAAGTTGGAAAAACATTAGTGACAACAATCCCCAACTCCCAAAGGTTAGAATCCGATCTAGAACCAGTGGAGATAAGTCACACGTGCATAGTGCTCACTTTATTGTTTGACTGGGATTGAACAACCCTAGTCGACTGCTATATCAGTGTAGTGTAGATTGGTACTACAACGCAAAGACTGCAGATTTACTTCATTAGTTCAAGATTTGAGTCCATAAATGTGGCATTGTTTAATCATCGACCAAAACATATGGTGTCATATGAACTAAACAAAAACCAACAATACATCAAGTACATGATCATCAACATATTAGTATAAGTAAACGTGATTTTGTACTAAAAATAAAACACGGAATTGAGGTTTGCCTCATACAAGCTAGCCAGACCATTGCGGACTTAGATCCACAAACTTCACAGAGCGAAGTCACAAGTTTGTAGTGGTGACTTCATGAGCAGTGTAGCGTAGATACATGCTACAACTCACATGCTATGTCTTTGCCATATAAAATTTGTGGATCTGAGTCCACAAATATGACATCATTTAACCATTGGCTAAAACTGATCGTGCCATATGAACTCAACAAAAATAAGCAATACATCAGTTACATGATCATTAACATAATATTAGCACTAAACATGGTTCTGTGCCAAGGTAAAACCGATTGATTCATCCATCAACAGTACAACTCAACAACAACAAAAATACTATGACCTAATCCTAAGGCGGATTTAGGATTTACATAAGTCGTGGGGAGTACAATATATATGTGAATACGACTAGCAATCAAACATAAACTAGCTAAAACCTAGTAAGTTACGACTGAATCATATGACAAAGTTAGGGTTTACTATGGATTTGGGGATTAGGGTTTATGTGATTTGTGGGTTACAATTTATACAGGATTTGTTGATTATGGTTCGTGCGCATGGGCTCTAAGCGAAAGATTGAGGAAGTGAAGTACTATTATGGACGGGAAGGGAGAGGAGATAGGGATGTGGATAGAAGGAGGAGCTCACTTGTGTTGTCGTTGTTCAGTCCTGTACGTGGCCAGAGCTTGTTACCACCCAATTTTGGCCAAATCAGGAGATGGGCCGTAAGTGAAGATGGGCTTGAATGACGTACACATGAAGCATCTTTGAAGCGGCCTTGCGCTGAGAGTTTGGGCTAAGTTGCCCATGTATCTGTAATATATTAGATCGCGTTGTAATTTAGATTAAAGAGATAGAGTCTGGCCCGTGCACGGTTAGGTGCACGCCTCAATTAGAAAGTCCCTTGGACTATAAATATGTATCTAGGGTTATCGGAAAAGGAGGACAATCATCGTTCAACAAACACAAAATACGGCGCACACCTTCTCTTCGAGGGTTTCTCCCGGGTAAGCACCATGCTGCCTAGATCGCATCTAGCGATCTAGGCAGCGTAGTTTATTCGTTAACCTTGTGCTCGTGCTGAAGCCTTGTTGATGGCGAGCGGTACTATTTATCCTTAGGTGTTTAGGGGCTCGCATTGGTGCTTTCACGTGCATATCTGCGTGGCAATGCCGTCCCTAGACACCTAGCTGCCCTTACGTCGATCTAGACGTAAGGGCAGCATCTTGCTTGATCATGCTTAGTAGATCCGATCCGTTATAGTTGCTCCTTGCATCTGCAAGGATTAGTTTAATATCGCATAGTTAGGCCTTATGCTGGGTCGGAGGATCCGGTGGTGCGTTAGATGCTGTTTACCGTCCCCGAGGGATGTTCCGGGGATCAACGTTATGTTGGTTTTTAGGCCTCTCGTAGGGGTAGTTTGCATCGTCTCTCGTAGCTGCTAGGCCCGATCGCACGTAGGACGTTCCGATTATACGGTGAAAACCCTAACTGTCGTGGATCGCTTTAGCTTCGTCCTGATCAAGCAGGATCCCCATGCCATTGCTAATCCATCAAGGACCATGGGCGATCGGCTCTTTGAGCCGATCCACAGAAACCGAGCCGATAAGGCTCGTATTTAATGTGCACGTGTCTACCATGCAGGAACAATCGAAGCACTAACACCTTCCTGACCAGGTCTAGGTCAGGTGGCACGCCCTAGCAACCGCCAGGACGCGCGCCGGAAGATTTGCGGGACGACGCGAGGTGCCAGGGATCCACTAAGCGGCCAGGAGCTTCCCGGCTTTTCGTGTTGCTTAACCAAAGCCCGTGGGGGGTTTTGGAGGGTAACACATTCACGCCCGGTGGGACATCTTACGCAACATCCACGTCAACATCTACGGCAACATCGGCATCCGAGATGGCGGAGGAGATCACGTACGAGGAACTCCCTCCGGATCACAAGAAAAAGTACGACGAGTTGAAAGCCATCAGAAGCCGAACTCATCGGCTCCTTTGAGAAGACCCGTTCGCACGGTATCGATTCAAAGGATTCACGCCACAAGGCGTCCTTGAAGGGTGGATCTGTCCCTCCCTTGGAACGTACCCAAGCCCTGCGACCGGAGATCAACTATGTGGTGGCCCATTCATCGACACTCTGAGAGCCTGGTGAACACTTTGGAGCGCGTTGCGCTCCGGGTGGTGCAAGAGATCATGGAGCGTCGTTACTCCCCTTCAGGACCTGTGCTAGGGACTCACCAGGAGAGATGCAACTCCACACCAGGCCGCCTCTGCCGTACGCAACGGCGGCTCCACAGCAACAAGGCTCACCGGCATACGTCGTCTACAAAGTTGGGGCGACCGGGCGACTATCAATTCTTATGACCCGCCAAGGAAATCCCACACGGATACGTGTGCACGTTTGTGCGGACTGCAACAAGCGGACGCAGGCGATCTAGGCTCCACCAGGAGGGATTGCCGGAGCAGAGCAATTGTTCCGGCAGGAAGAACAACTGCAGCAGCGGGGAGTCTAGGAGCGAAGCTGAGAAACAAGCGTGGCTAGCCAAGTACGCCACTGCACGTCCATGAAAGCTCAGTGCTACTACCTCCACCGCAGATCGATCAGCGCGGTCTTGAGAGACCAATTCGGCATCTTGCCGAAGAAGAAGATAATCGGCTACTCCAAGCCGTACCCCAATGAGTTCGACCTGATCCCACCGCCTAAGTACCGGCTTCCGGACTTCAACAAATTCAGTGGGTCGAAGGGTCGAGCTCCATCGAGCACGTGAGCCGATACCGGCCCAGCTGGGCATGGCTTCGGCATCGGATCGTTACGGGTGAGGTGCTTCTCGCAATCCCTCACCGGTCCAGCTTTTGGCTGGTACACCTCGTTGCCGCCAAATTCGGTGCAATCATGGAAGCAGTGGAACTGTTCCACACGTACCATCGAAGGTCAATGGTATTGCCGAACTAGCTCAGGTTCGGCAGAGCGAGAGAAACGGTCTCCGAATACATCCAACGTTTAGAACGTCAAGAACCGATGCTATTCGGCTCACCTAACGAGAAAGAGGCCGAGCTGGCCGTGGCAGGCCTTGCCGCGTCGTTCAAGGACTTGACGTTCCAGTGGAGTACAACTCGTTGGCGCACCTGGTCAATAGACTGACCTTATATGAACAGCGCCATCCAGAACTGTACAGGGACAAGTTCAAGCGCGTGATAACCCTGGTCAATGCTGAGGATGAAGATCCTGCGGAAGATCAGGAAGTTGCGAGCGAGTGGACTCGGACGCCGTGCTGTGTCTGCAAATGGGTGAACCCGCCGGGGCCTCAGAAGGGTTGGACTGACGTGACCAAGACTGAACGGATCTTCGATCTATTCTTGAAAGAAACAGTTGAAGCTACCAGAAGGCCACAAGATCCCTACGGCACAAGAGACGAACAAGAGGCCATACTGCAAGTGGCATCATACGTTCACGCACGCCACCAATGACTGCAAAGTATTGCGCTCACAAATTCAGATGGCGATCGAATCAGGCCGATTAACTTTCGGACAGTTTGCCATGAAGGTAGACATGCGTCCGTTTCCGGACGTCAACATGGTGGACCTAAGCCACTCCATAAGAGAACCAGGGTTCTCTTTCGATGTCAATATGGCAGGGTTGTGATTCGCAATGGCGCGGACAAAGCAGAGGGCAGCCACTCTCGTGGCAAGGATAAAGAGGAGGCCGTTCCACGCGACCGGCCCCAAGACGACGATAGACGGTACCTGACCGAGAGGAGGTGAGAAGCATACGGTATCAGCGCCCATTATCCGTGCATCTCCTCAACAAATATGAGCAGCAGTACGACCGACGTCGGCGTACGACGAAGACGACGAGAAACATCGTCGGTCTGGTGCGGAAAACAGGTGGTATCGTCAGCATGACGGAACGACGACGGTGCGAACGTCGCGCTAGAGGGAGGTCTAGGGAACGAGACAACGTGGACAAGCACTGGGACTGTCCCTTCTTCAAACATTGCTGGGACTCAGGAATGAGCCGATTGCCAACAATCGAGAACTGCCCAGAATGCAAACAGCAAAGAAGAAGGAGGGCAAGTGAAGTTTCAGTGTTCGAGCGTCTAGGACCTCTCCCACCTCGAATAAACGAGCTGAGTCATCTCAAGAAGAAGACTTCGAGGGTCGATGAAGAAGATAGGTATCACCGACCAAGGTGGTGCCCTGATGGACTCAGCCATTCTCGAAAGCGTCGGGTGCAGCGGCCAACTTGGAAGAAGCCGAGGCACAGTACCTGTACACGTTGAGAAGAGCACGGCCCGATCTGGCCGTGAAGATTCAACAAATAGTGGAGACAAAGGCGCGCCGCCAAAGAAAGTATGGCGCCCAAAACAGGCGAAGCCGATGCAGAGGCATCGGCTGATGCCGAGAGACATCGGCTGATGCGAACATGATATCCGTGACCTGGACGGAGTAGCAAGTCCAAGACGTTGGACATACGTGGCAAGGCCGATCCCTGCGATCGGCCCTCAAAAAATGAAAAGCAAAGGATCTTATCTCCAACATGCCACAGTGGAAATCCAAGAAGTTGCAAACCATCGTCAAGCATTGCAACAAAAAAGGAGGCCGATTCTGGCAATCGGCCGAAATTACCCTCAACATACCTCCGTCTGTGTTCAGCATTGATCCAACTGATGCCTGAAGAGCCGATACCATCAATTACTTGACAGAATCGGCTCGGGGGGCACATAGATGGATGATATACGAGGATACGGAGCTGGGAACGGATGTCAAATTTCCAGCAGAGCAGCTCAAGTATGGGGGCCGATACGTAAACAATCGGCCGCAAAAATTGAAACTCTAAAAATTTTGAGCACAGCCGATGCGTAGACATCGACTTAAGGATTCAAAGCCGATGCACGGCCATCGACTCAAGGTATTGTTACAGGCAGAAGCCTAATGGAGCAGTCGCCGAGATACATAGCGATGTTCTACTGAAGAAGTCCCTCAATGGAATGGTTGGTGGCTCCATTGGCAAATCTTCGAGGTCAGCAGCGCCTGCGTAAGCATGCAGATCAGGTTCAGCCAATGAACAGTCAATTGGCCGTAGCGTCTCTTCCTAGGGCTGGACCAAGGTGGCAGCTTCATCAGACATCGTCACCAGAAACTGCATTAGTCTGCTCAAGGTGGTGGGTTGATCGGAGCAGCAGGACACAAGAATGGAGCTAGGAAGAGTTCAGGGGCCACTGCGTGTGAGGCCTTTTAGTTCAAGAGAGCTGCTGATCCTTCCAGAGTTGTCCTAGTGCACTGTCTCCTTGGGCGTAAGCTTTCCTGCCAAGTTTCGATGAAGAGCTGGAATGGCTCGGGGGGCAGCTCACCTTGGAGGTTCTCTGCTAGTGACAGCCGATTCGGTTAGAATCGGCTAACGTTGCGCTACAATTGGAAAGCCGATGACGACCCATGTGGCTGGTCCACTTCTGTGCTCGCCTGACCAAGGCTCGGGGGCAGCTAGCCCTAAAATTTTCCTCATCCTGAAGAGCCAGTGGTGTTGAAATTGGCTATCTCTGCGTCCTAACCATGCTGAATAGGAGCTCTTGCAGAGTAAAACCATCAGGGTTGACAGGAGGAGTTGGAAGAAGGAGCCATCATCGTTGATCGGGCTCTAGACCAGTTCGTTGCTGCAAAGAACAAACGTCACGAGGGAAGCTGTGAACGAGTGACACATGTTTTGGAGTATCGGCTTCAAGATCAAGATTGTCAGCAGCGGACTAAGGAGCTTTCTGGAAGCATTAATCCAGGAGTTTTGCCGTCAGGACAAATACTATGATCGGATGATTTTAAAGTCCAAGGATCTAGGGGTCTCACAGCTGCACGTTGGACCTGTCCGGTTGGAGGTTTGGATCTGAATTTCATGGATTGCAAGTTAATATCTGAGAAGGTGATTGGATCGACCTGTTTTGCAATCTATTGGAACAGCTGATGCTTTGCCATCGGTTCATTGAGCATCTACCGAATCGACAATCGGCAGACTCAGTACGAAGGGCAATCGGCTAAATCATCACTAAGGAATCAGTAAATCAAATGGGGAATTCTTCATTGATAAACAAGGATTTCTTACATAAAGAGCTGATTGCTCTCAAAAGGAATTGCTAGGGGAACATTGCCCCATCTACTACTCCTAGCTTTATCTGTCTAAGGGCGCTGCTGCCCTCATCGCGTCGCCGTGTCGGCGCTGCTCCCGCTCGTCGTCCCTGCTGTAGTGACCACCGGCGGGACCTTCATTCCTCCTCATCTTCTTCGCTAGCGTCGCCAGTCGGTGTCGAAGTCGTGATGTTGGGGCCGAGGGCGGGGGCGCTGGCCGGCGGTTCGTCGGAGGAGGTGGTGTCCTCCTCCTCTTCCTTCACCTCCTCGGCGGAGGAGTAGCCGTCCCAGGAGAAGCCGTCGTCGTCGCTTTCTCCTCCGATTGCCCAACGGCAAGGAAGCGAAGGTCGCTCTCCCCGTCCGTTAGGGACTGGTCGTCTTCGGACCAGACGAATGAGTCATGGGTCGACTCGTCCCCGTCGGCTATGGCGCGGCGAATGTTGGCCGCGTGGACCTCTTGTGGGTCCCGTTCGGGCGTTGGCTCATGGGAGGTAGAGGATTGGGTGGAAAGCCGATGAGGGAGAAGACGAAGAGGAAGACATGGCGGCGAAGGAGGGTTTTTGGTTTGCGTGGCTACTGTGGAGCAGGGGATGAAGAAAGAAACTACAGGAAGTGGCCAAATAAAAAGGGGTATAGCGATTTAATGCCTAAGCAGTTTCCGAGGACGTGGGGCCAGAGCCGTCAAATCGTGCAGAGAAGTTGAGAAGGCAACACATCATCACGAAGAAAACTGCTACGGTTCTGCCACGACATAGCCCTTGTGAAGGAAACAGATGGTTTTGCAATTACCATTATCAAAACCAGGGGGCATGTGTTACCACCCGATTTTGGCCAAATCAGGAGATGGGCCGTAAGTGAAGATGGGCTTGAAGGACGTACACATGAAGCATCTTTGAAGCGGCCTTGCGCTGAGAGTTTGGACTAAGTTGCCCATGTATCTGTAATATATTAGATCGCGTTGTAATTTAGATTAAAGAGATAGAGTCTGGCCCGTGCACGGGTAGGTGCACGCCTCAATTAGAAAGTCCCTTGGACTATAAATATGTATCTAGGGTTATCGGAAAAGGAGGACAATCATCGTTCAACAAACACAAAATACGGCGCATCGCCACCCCTTCTCTTCGAGGGTTTCTCCGGTAAGCACCATGCTGCCTAGATCGCATCTAGCGATCTAGGCAGCGTAAGTTTATTCGTTAACCTTGTACTGCTCGTGCTGAAGCCTTGTTGATGGCGAGCGGTACTATTTATCCTTAGGTGTTTAGGGGCTCGCATTGGTGCTTTCACGTGCATATCTGCGTGGCAATGCCGTCCCTAGACACCTAGCTGCCCTTACGTCGATCTAGACGTAAGGGCAGCATCTTGCTTGATCATGCTTAGTAGATCCGATCCGTTATAGTTGCTCCTTGCATCTGCAAGGATTAGTTTAATATCTGCATAGTTAGGCCTTATGCTGGGGTCGGAGGATCCGGTGGTGCGTTAGATGCTGTTTACCGTCCCTGCGAGGGATGTCCCGGGGATCAACGTTATGTTGGTTTTTAGGCCTCTCGTAGGGGTAGTTTGCATCGTCTCTCGTAGCTGCTAGGCCCGATCGCACGTAGGACGTTCCGATTATGCGGTGAAAACCCTAAACTGTCGTGGATCGCTTTAGCTTCGTCCTGATCAAGCAGGATCCCCATGCCATTGCTAATCCATCAAGGACCATGGGGCGATCGGCTCTTTGAGCCGATCCACAGGGAAACCTGAGAGCCGATAAGGCTCGTATTTAATGTGCACGTGTCTACCATGCAGGAACAATCGAAGCAACACCTTCCTGACCAGGTCTAGGTCAGGTGGCACGCCCTAGCAACCGCCAGGACGCGCGCCAGAAGATTTGCGGGACGACGCGAGGTGCCAGGGATCCACTAAGCGGCCCTGGGAGCTTCCCGGCTTTTCGTGTTGCTTAACCAAAGCCCGTCGGGGGGTTTTGGAGGGTAACAGAGCTAGAGTTTTGTGTGCACCTAGCTACGGTGCCCGATGGGACGAGCTTAACGTATGTAAAGGGGAAGAGCCGTGACGCGGTTTTGCAAAGGAGGCATCGTGGGATTGCGGATGCGCCGGAGGACTGGAGGGAACCGTTGTTGGGGTTTGATGAAAGGGGAATGAATTTCGGCAAGAAGGCTGCGGAAAATACCCGCGTGTAGTCCTATAGAGAAATTAGCAATGGCATGCGGATCGGACATGTCACTAATGTTTTCTTGCATGTGGCCGCAATGTACTTGGAAGCTTCTTATCACACCAACATGGTTGTCTAGAGGTGCGATGGAATCAAAGAGAGAGGGAATGGGAGAGGGTGGTATTAATTAGGCCAGTGGATAATGACGTTGGGGCCAAGAAAAAGTAATACCCGCCTTTCATTGACTTGCCCGTTCCCTTTCAAGGTTACCCCGTCGCTCAACATAGCCGGGCTCAGTTAGGTCCAGCAAAAACAAGTGTTTGCAAAAAATGGGTTACCATTTCCTAGAAGTGTTCAATATAAAAAATTAAACAATATATAAACATAAACAAAGCTAACTTCCTTCCGCATATGGAGTAATGTCTTGGGAACGTTAGCTTTGTGAAAACAGGATAATGCCATTAATAAACAAAATTTAAATGTTGCTAACGGCAAAAGTTGGTCCTTAACCCATTTAAAATGGAAGTTATCCACTTTAGTCCTATATTTCTCCACATGACAGTCATGTTTATGAATGAAGTGTCACTTGAAGGTGATGTATTAGATTTTACTATTTACATAAAGGATTTCATACCAACAATAATGGTTTCGCATAGGTTTTTGTCATGAATTCATGCATATGTGCCCCCCATAGGTTGCTTATTAATTTATACACCACCCTTGGCCGACCGGAACGAAACATGTTGGCTTTCTGTCAGAAATGCTAAGTTTTGTGATTTCAGTATTTGTTTATATCAAACTAATTCATAGTAAAAATACCTACTAAAAAAGAAGTCAAGTTGTGAAAAAAATGGTTCAGTGGCTTTAAAGTGGGAGTTTTTCTAATTTAGTTCTAAAATAAGGTAACTAGTCTTATTTTATGAATGAACTTGTGCCACTTAGAGCATCTCCACTCGTTGGCGCTCCCCACGGCGAAATCCGGACGAAACAACCGCCGGATTGGACGAAATTAAGTCGTGGGGAGTACCGTATTTCCAGTCGTCCACCCGCAGTTCGGCGGACATAGTTTAAATTCAAACAAAGCGTCGTCCCGCGCTACAAGTACGGCCAGTTGATCGGCAAAAGGAGCAAAAGGATCAGCCACAGATCAGCGATCGGAGGGAAATTACACGGAAACAGGCTCGTCGGCAGTCCCGGCCGGCACGGCGGTGTCCGACGGACCAGTTTCCTCACACGCCGTGGCCGAAGCGGCTGCGGCAGTCGACGACGAAGCAGCGGCAGTCGACGAGGTAGGAGCCGGCGGAGACGACGAAGGACTGGCCGGAGTGGCTCGGAGGATGTCGCTGCGGTGGCCCTGGTACCAATTCCTCGTCTCCTCATCCATCAGTTTCATGTTGCCGCCGCCCATCAGGAATGCCAAGTTTGTGTTCCTCTTCTTCGCCGCCGTCGTCGTCTTCAGCAGGGCGATCCGGACGCCTTGGTTGGCGAGCATCTCCCGCCACCTTCCGTCGAACTTGTCGTTCCTCCCGTCGGCGTGCGACCTCAAGTCGGCCCAGCACTTGTCGATCGACGCCTGCATCGGGATTGCCCGTCATTTTGAGCTCTTTGAGCTTCTTCTGGCCGAGTTCAGGGCGCCCTTCCGCCGCGCCAGCCGCCGGAGCATCGGGGTTGTACTGCTCGGTCTTGCTCTTCGAGAGGGTCGTGCGGGTTTCCTTCCACTTCTCGCAGTTCTCGAGGCGGGCGTAGACGTTCAGGAACTTGAACTGCATGCCGGTGTCGTCCGTGTACATGTCCAAAGCACGGCGCAGCTGGGGAAAAAGAGTACGGCGATACGGGTCAGCTCACGACGATGTACCTTGGTGATGCAGGGTCGACGGAGCATACCTTTTGCTCCAAGTCGTGGCCGCTGATCGGCCGTTTTACGACCTCCTCCTGTATACCGTGCCATTTGTTGCACGCCGTCTGCATGATCCCCCAATGGGTGGCCATTGCCTTGTCTCCCCGGTACACGTTCATGTTCGTCTTGTTGAAATAGGGATCGGCGAGTTTGCGTTCCTCGTACGCCTGCTTCACTCGAAGCCAATATGTGTCGAACGACTGATTGGCCCCGTTTATGCCGTTCATGGACACGGTCATCCAAGCTTCGGCGAGGCACTCCTCTTCCTTCGGCGTCCATTTTATACGCGGTTCGGCAGGCGGCGAGTCCTTCTTCCTCTTCTTCTTCCCCTTCGACAGGTTGGTGGCGGCTTGAGTTGGCTCTTCTTCGTCTTCTTCTTCGATGGCTTGGCTTCCGTCCGCAACATCCTCCCCATGCTCGTTGGGCGCCGCCACAGCTGCCGTCGCCCTCGCCTCCTCTTGCGTGAAGAACCCCGAGCTCGCGGCGGCGTCCATGAAGAACCCCGGGCTCGCAGCGGCGGCCATGGAGCCGGAGGTGATCATCTCGTGGATCTCCTCTTCGTTCGCCGCCGCCATCGCACCGAACGGGAGCGGCCCTCGTCGGATGGCCGGCGAGGTGCCCTAGAACTGGCCGCCGCTGCCGACGTCAAGCTCGGGCGGCGACGGCGTGAACCTAGGCGGTTGGACGTAGGCGCCCTCTGGAACATGGCAGGCGGCGACGGCGAGTACATCGAAGGGAGAAGGATGACGGGGCTTGCTTGTACCTTGCGCCGGCCATTGGCCGGGGAACATGGCGCCGCCGCTTATGGCCATGCTGATCTTCCTCGCTTGTTCGTCCTGGGCCGCCGCCCTCTTGGCGGCGGCTCGCCCCCGCCGCTTGTTTCCACCTCGCGCCGTTTCTCGTCCGCCGCCCACTCTGCGTTCGTCATGCCCGCCGCTCGCTGTCGCCCACGGCTTCTCGTCGTCGCCTTCGGCGGCATTGTGGTGGACGAGAAGACGAGGAGGAGAGTGGTGGTGGACGAGAAGACGCCGCCGGGAACTGGAACTGGAAGACAAGGAGAATGGACAAATTCGGCGGGAGAGAATGGAGATATGCAAGCAAATTGGAGGGAATGGGGATATGCAAGCAAATTGGAGGGAAAATCGACAGGATTTGGTTTTCCTGTCGCCGACTACGCGGGTCCACACGACGTTTCGCGCCAAAATCTTTCGTCCGGAGTCCCCGAGCGCGCCCCGGGGGGATGGCGTGGGCTCGCCGGATGGATGAAGGGCCAAATCCGGACGAAAACGAGGAACCGGTGGCGCGACTGGGCCGATTTACGCCGTCCGGATGGAAAAAAACGTCGCTCGGGGGCCTCGTCGGGAGACGAGTGGAGATGCTCTTACGGTTTTGTACTTTGGCTTTCCTATTGACACACCAACATTATTACATACTCATATAAAGACTCCATACTAACAAGGGAAGGGGTTTTTGATGGCTCGCGTGAATTTCATGCATGCATGTATCCCCTTTTATACGCCCTCCCGTGAACTAAACATACTAGTAGCATGTCATGACCACCAATGAGTTAATGTGACTTTCCTTTTTTTTATGTTAAACTACTTATTAATGTTAAAGTAGGGCATATTAACAATACCAACTAAAAAAGAGGCCGAGTTGAGATAAAAATAGGTTCAGAAGCTTCGAAGTGTGAGTTTATCACTTTAGTTCTTAAATCCTTCATGAACGATCTATATAGTCCCTCAATGAATTAATGAAGTGCCACTTTAATTGTCTATTTTAGATTTTCGTATCTACACTATGCATACAAACTACGCATATATATACCCTTGTCTATTTTAGCGATTGTCTATTTTTTTCTGAAATTAATACAGTAGAGGAAGCCGATTTTGTTTTTAAATAATAAGAACCCAAATTCGCATTCCTAGAGACTTGAACCTAGGTGGCTAGGTTGTACATCCACTTCCCTAACCAAATGAGTTAGACTCACTTCTTGCGATTGTCTATTTTAGTATGACACCCGATTGAGTTAGTATGCATACAAACCAGGGCATCATGCAAAGATGTCATTTTTTATGAAAGAAAAAGAAGACAAAAATCAGATCAGTACATTCTGCGCAGAAGTTTTTGGAAAAGGCCTATTTTCACTCGCTCATAAGTTTGTTGCAAATCTCTACAAAAGAATGCCTACGTGACTATGTATCATATAAGTTTATATTTACAGAGCTGGCAATTCCGGCTAATACACAACAGGTCTACAGCTGAGCTCTCGGGGTTTATGCAGGCGATGTTAATAACCTGGTCAGCACCTGCTGATTCGCTGCCGGTGCCCCGGTAACAGGACGGAGTCGACCCCGACGGCCCTTGCCTCCCGAAGCTCCACAGCCTCTTGCGCGACCTCAGTCTCGCCGAACCCGGCGTCTTGACCGCATCGCGCGGTGTCGACACCGTCCTCGACTCCGGAATATCGATCAGCAGCACCGCAGTCGAGGCCAGGGCGGAAGGTCTCAGGCGGCCTCCGTAAGAGGTCACGGTCACCGCGGTGAGCGTCGCCTGGTCTGAAGCCCCTAGCACTAGCAGCGCACTGGCCGGCAGGTTTGCGCGTAAGGCCCGTCAGTGTAGGCGCCTGCAGCGACGCGCCAGGCTTTGCGACGGTGACCCGGCAGAGCGGGCAGGTGGAGTGGGATGCCAGCCACTTGTCGACGCACTGGGCGTGGAACCCGTGGCCGCACGGGGGCAAGAACCTCGCCACCTCCCCGTCCTTGAGCTCGGACAGGCACACCGCGCACTCCACTCGGTCCTCCGCGGCGGAGCCCTTCGGCGCCGCCGCGCGGTACACCGTGATGGGCAGCGAGCGCAACAGCTCAGCGTCGACGCCCTTGTCCCTGGCCCTCGAAGCTGCCAACACGCCGCTGCCGCCGCTCGGCAACATGCGGACGCTGCAGTTGATGCAGTACTGGATGCAATAGATCACGAGGCCGAGGATTACGAACAGCGCGAAGATGGTCGACGTGATGAGGATGACGCCGAGCGCCATGTTCCGCGCGGCGGGCGCGGAGACCGCCGGCGCTGCCGGCGCCAATCCCGACGACGAGTTCATGGCAGTGGCGGCGGATGCGACCTGGACCCGTCGTTAGTTGCGGTATGGGATGAATGTTTAGGCTCAAGATGCGCTCGACGCCGTATAAATATGCAGGCGGCCCGGCAGTGCAGTTGGCATGGATGAGCCGTCAAAGAAGCTGGAAGGCGCGCGCGCGCTCGATCTGTGTCGTCGGGCAAGTTACGACCCGGTTCTGTTTTCGGAGGGAGGAATTTCTTTCTCTTGACGGGTCAACGGCGGCGGCATTTCCTTTAGGGCATGTACAGTGATAATGACAGTGTTTATTTGCCGCTGTAACTGCTTACTGATCCTAATAGACATCTAAACAGACGGACCACTGTAGAACCTGTCTTTGTCGCTGCCTAGAAATGGCGTGGAGGAGTAGTATAGACGGTAGCTGTCTAGACTATTGTACATGTCCTAACTACGCGGCTGACGCCCGGTAGTTAACCAAATTGGACGGGCAGTTTTAAGTTTGGATAGCGTCACTCGACTTCTGCCTGCCAAACCCGCGTGCATGTTCTCTTCCGGCAAAATCGACCCGACCGTGCATGTCCTGAAAAGCAAAAAAAAAAAAGATAAAAGTGCTGATATTATCAACACTAGCTCAATGTCCGTGCGTTGCAATGGAACAACAATCTAATATAAATATAAATTAGTTTAAATAAAAACATTGTTGAAATGATTATTTATTTTCATGAACACCACATGAAGAGTGAGCTCCATGAAAAGTATTTCTATAAAGTAATGTTATTCTTTCCACATCTCCCCATTTATTAATGTTAATCTTTCTCCCTCTTCTGATGTATCGTCACCATGTCAATGATCTTATATGGTTTTAGGCATCGCTTTCTCCCATTTTTCTCTTTTCTATGTTGCTCATCACTAAGCATCAAATTATTGAGTACTACCGACGTCCTAAGGCTTATATTTTTTTTAGAAAGTCAAACAATGTCAAATTTGATAATGTTTTTTATCAAAAATCATTATCATGTAAAGTACAAAATCAATATCATTAAATAGATAATAAAATATAATTTTATATGGTATCTACAAAATATTGTACTTGTTGATATAATTTTCTAAATGTTTGATCAAACTTTTACTTGTTTGACTTATTAAAAAAACTGCATTAGGATGAAGGTACTTTTAAGGAACGACATGTTCTGACGTAGTTGCAGTAGTACTGTGTTACACCGGCTCCATTCCTTTGCAACGTGAACATATCTTCAGTATACATGCATATATGAGTGAGTGCGACTGCAAAATTGTTCTGAACTTATATATCTTGGTCGCAAAGCCAGTACTGAACATGATACAGAAACAGTAAAACTACAAAGCTACTTCACTTGAATACTAACCAATTGAGTAGATGAAAACCGTTTGATGTAAACGAGAGATACAGAGATCGAGAATACCTGAAACACGGGGAATTTTTCTTGGATAAGCCTTGATTTACTTGCTCCACGCCTCCACTGAGTTTTATAATTACCGCGTGAGTCAATCTTATCCCCTAATAGCCACCGGGGCAGAATGGCATCTTAATCTCTAAAACAGAGTGGAGGAGACGAAGGCGTATAGGAACAATGCAATAGCGTTGTTGCGTTGGGCAGAGCCGCGTCCGCCCAATCCATGGAGTCAAGGCCGAGCCACCATCGCCGATTATCCATCGAGTGGGTGCAGCTCCTTGGCCCCGAGTTACCGTCGCGTGTGTTGAGCTCCGTGGTGGCCACCGAGCTCAGATGGAGCGAGCATGGCTCTTCTTCTTCCAAGAGGAGTACGATTCATCACATCCTCATCGCTGCCCAGCACCATCTCCCGTCTCCTCGACGCCCCAGCGGTTCCTTCCGTCCCGGCACGCGCGGCCATGGCCTTCCTCGTCCCTTCAGCTCCTAGCGCTGCGCTGCATTCTATGCAGGAACCGGCCTGGCATCGCTCAGCTCAGGGCGGCGACGGCCCGGCCGGATGTGACGTGCGCGAGGGAGATTAAGGGACCCCGCCCGCGGTGGAGGCCAGCGGCAGCGAATCTTGCTCGATAGAGGAGGCTGGGCCTGGGGGCGGCGGCACTACAATGGTCTGGAGGGAGACGGATTGGATCAGGAGGATACTTCGGTGGGGGCAAGGAGACGTCTGCAGGGTCGGGTTGATTTCTGAATTATCGAAAGGCTAAAGTGCAAAATGCGCAGCAATGTACCACGGTCGCATCCACGTTTAACAGTAAAGATTAAATACGAAATTTCAAAAATTTAAAATATTTCGTAGGACAAATCGCTTATCCATTTACGAACCATTTTCATTGTTGGACTAGTCGCGACGGGACATCTTCAAAATTAGATCCCATGTTGATATGTTTCGACGGTATTATTTTGGAGCCAAAAGTTACCCACCTCTAACACATAAGTAATTCGGGCTATACTACCTAAGTTACCCACAGTGTAACATATAAGTTAGCCGTCATATAAATGGGCTGATGGGGCGTTCCACATATATGTAGAAAAATTGTTGATGTTAGCGCAAAATTCGAAAATCGTAAAGGTTTTGAGCTCAAACTGTTTATTCAATTTAGGATACGTTTTCACGTCGACGAGATCTTCAAAACTAGATTCTTGTTGCTATTTTTGATGACCTTTTTTCGGGCATTAAAATTACCCACATGTAACAGGTGAGTTACCCGGATGTCGTATATAGTTTGGTTTGAAATTAGATCTTACTTTTGGAGCTTTTTTTGTTTTTCATTATACAAGCTATGACCAAGTTTTATAAGTGTTACCAATTTAGGATGATAAATTCATTGGAGACAAGTAACATAGATGACGTGGGCATAACCCTTCGGGTACTCGACATTGCCATACCCAGTGCAAACTATGAAGCTGGACCAGCACAAGGACTCGACAAGCTGGACCTGCACGCGCCTCAACTTGGACTACAAGGAAAGAAGCCTCCAATACGAATCCTACTAGGACTCTTGTAAACCCTAACTTGGCGATATATAAAGCCATGGGCACCCTTAGACACACAATCGAAACATAATTTTAGAGGCAACACGCCTAGACACCGCGCGGATTAGAACTAGACTAGATCCAACAACTCTATGGCGGCCCCCTGTATACATATATTCATATAGTGGATTGCTAGCGGGACGTAGCGACCCTCCACCGCGGGGGCGTGAACTCGGTACGTCGTGTACCGCCTCCTCCCGAACTTCTGTCGTCGCCTTTCTCTAAAACCCAAGCCCCTCATGGTGGGCATTGCCGAGGAACCGCCTCGACAATTGGCACCGTCTGTGGGAATTGCGGCGATTGAATTTCGTTATCCGGGCGGGATCCATCATTTACATCAGCGGCTAGATCGCATCTGGCCACGTTCTTCAATACAATCAAACTACAAACGTCGACTTGATGGCAGCAACCAAATCGCCAACTTCAACGACCAAATTTGAGCGCATATGCTGGCATGGACGTTCGGAAGAGGCGCTTGGAGACCAAGTACCAAGGCGCCACAGCAGCTAGCTATCGGCAGGCCATTGCACCGAAGAAAAGAATTGTCAGGAAAAAAAGGGAAGAGAAGATGAAGCACATGCTGGATCGGTTCCACGAAGAGTCAGCAAATTTTCCGTGAAGTTCCTCTGAACAGAAGAAGATCATCATTACTACTTTCGACGGGTTCAAGTTCCAAGAAGAGAAAAGGAAAAGAAAAATCGATCGGATGAAGCGATCTACTGGAGCTCACGTGCAACGACGCTTGAAAAAAAGTCCAAAACAGGACACGCACGTCCAGCTTCCAGCACAATCGGTACAGGAGGGCAAAGAAAATCCGGCGGCAATTATCCCTACTGAATTCACAAGGAGAAGAAATAGTTGATGAGCTGTCCTAGTTCACATGTGCAATCACGGCTCTCGTCAACGTAATCCAAAAAGAAAAGATTAAGTGCATATGGAAATTGAAAGCCACCGCGTACGGAGAACTCTGACTACTTCGTCACGGACTACACCGAAAGTTTCTTCGTTGACTTCATCCGGCCACACGCCTTTCATCATCCGACGGAAAGATTATCAGATTGAAGTAAACTTCGATTACTCTGCTCGGACGACCGCGCCCGTCATCGCGCACTCTTCTTACTCGGGGGCTCGCCTGCCGCGGACCCGACATTACGGACCCGATATATTCGGATGCTCACCCGCCGCGGATCGGCCATGTCAACCGCGTCTTCATCGGCCACGTCAGCTAGGCTCCGCGTGGCTACATCAACTATTTTAGCTGCGCCTGCCACATGGAGTATCTTTGGTGGCGTTTCAACTACGCCCGTCACATCAACTATTTCTGGACGGATGATTACTTCGACTGCGCCCGCAGTGTGACCTGCTTTCATATTGGCCTCGCCGCAGCCGGGCTACTGGATTTATCTTCTTCGGCTCTGGATATATCTTCTCCCAATGCACTCTCGGGTCGGTGGATTCACCGGTGTGTTGGAATTATTACTCCCATCGGAAGCGCCGGTGTGCTGGGATTACTCGGGAGCTCCCGGAAGATCTTCAACTATTATGTTTATTCCCATCGGGAGCGCCGGTTCGTTGAGCGCTGGAAATATGAAGACTCCATACACTATTACTCCCACCGGAAGCGCCGGTGTGCTGGAATTATTACTCCCATCGGGAGCGCCGGTGTGCTGGAATTACTTGGAGACTCTTTGAAGATTCAACTGTGCTCACGGTCCCTTGAAGATTCGACTGTGCTCACGGTCCCTTGAAGATTCGACTGTGCTCACGGTCCCTTGAAGATTCGACTGTGCTCACGGTCCCTTGAAGATTCGACTGTGCTCACGGTCCTTTGAAGATTCGACTGTGCTCACGGTCCCTTGAAGATTCGATTGAGCTCACGGTCCCTTGAAGATTCGACTGTGCTCACGTTCCCCTGAAGACTACCATTCCCATCGGGAGCGCCGGTTCGCTGGGCGCTGGTTCGCAAGAAGATATGAAGACTATTACTCCCATCGGGAGCGCCGGTTCGCTGGAACCCAAGAAGATATGAATACTATTACTCCCATCGGGAGTGTCGGTTCGCTGGAATCCACGCCGGAATTCAAGAAGATATGAAGACTTTTTATACCTGAAATTATCATCTAAAAGCCTCTGAAAATACGAGTGCTGCAATGGATGGTAATCAACGGGGACATTGCTCTTTTCCTTTGCTATAGATGCCTCAAAGAGTGCCGCAGATAGCAAGGATAATGAAAAAGCCTCTGAAATTACGAGTGCTATGATGCAAAATCAGCGGAGACCTTGTTCTTTTCGTTTGCTATAGATGCCTCAAAGAGTGCCGCAGATAGCAAGGATCATGAAACAACAAAGACCTTGCTCTTTTCCTTTGCTATAGATGCCTCAAAGAGTGCCGCAAATAGCAAGGATCATGAAGCAACGGGGACCTTTTTCCTTTGCTATAGATGCCTCAAAGAGTGCCACAAATAGCAAGGATCATGAAACAACAAAGACCTTGCTCTTTTCCTTTGCTATAGATGCCTCAAAGAGTGCCGCAAATAGCAAGGATCATGAAGCAACGGGGACCTTGCTCTTTTCCTTTGCTATAGATGCCTCAAAGAGTGCCGCAAATAGCAAGGATCATGAAGCAACGGGGACCTTGCTCTTTTCTTTGCTATAGATGCCTCAAAGAGTGCCGCAGATAGCAAGGATCATGAAACACGTACAAAAACGACCCACGTTCGGTACTTTACTTATGGAAGTATCAAAGAGCAACGGAGTCATCGGCAGAGCTAGTGCTTCCGATACATTCGGGAGCTGCTGTCAGAACATACATCGGTTGAAAGCAAAGTTGCACATACAACGGGTTTAGCAAGACCTGCAACACGAGCTGATCACTCAAAAAATTTGCTGACCAACGAATACATACGCTTAAACGGGCAATTAAGATTTGCTCCTTCAAAATTTGCCAACGGCATTGACACGGTAAAAGTGCATATATATGTACCTACCGAAAAACTTACAATCAATGGCATCAACGATGCTCAAAGGTGCATTGAGGATTGCCCCTTGAGATAAACAACAATGTGTCAACGGACCTGAAGAAAACCGTAAACATCGGGTTGCTCGACTTGAGTCTACTCACGGTTGCAAGCATCAGTGCCCAGACTTGGGGGCTACTTCCATCGGGAGCGCTGGACGCGCACCCGATAAATCATCGGCTCCCCTCAGGGCCATCATCTCAATCATCGGCTTCTCCTGGGTATCATCCGAATCATCGGCTCCCCTCAGGGCCATCATCTTAATCGGCTCCCCTCAGGGCCATCATCTCAATCATCGGCTTCTCCTGGGTATCATCCGAATCATCGGCTCCCCTCAGGGCCATCATCTTAATCATCGGCTCCCCTCAGGGCCATCATCTCAATCATCGGCTTCTCCTGGGTATCATCCGAATCATCGGCTCCCCTCAAGGCCATCATCTTAATCATCGGCTCCCCTCAGGGCCATCATCTCAATCGTTGGCTCCTCCTGGGTGTCATCTAAATCATCAACTCCTCTATCTATGGCATCATCAGAGTCATCGGCATCAAGTTCTCGGAACTTGAAAAAGTTTACGGTGTTTGACTTAGCATTTTTTACACCCTGTACATAACTATTTCATACTTATCTACAGGCTCGGGGCTACTCCCATCGGGAGCGCTGTCGCGCACCCAATAAAAAATATGGCAACCTCGGCAACAAAGAAGAATAAAGTTGAAGACATCGGCATCAATAATCAAGATCTTCGAGTAGTACAACTTGAGTCTATGCGAGGTTGCAAGCACCCGCCCATAGACTCGGGGACTCCCATCGGGAGCGCTTCGCGCACCCGACAGAAAGCAACTTCGACTCTACATCAAGTACAAGATTCAACAGGTGATCAAGACATTCAGCAAAGATAACTGTAGTCCTTGCCCGAAGCTTCACTTCGACCAAGCACTCGGGGGCTACTGACGTGGGCATAACCCTTCGGGTACTCGACATTGCCATACCCGGTGCAAACTATGAAGCTGGACCAGCACAAGGACTCGACAAGCTGGACCTGCACGCGCCTCAACTTGGACTACAAGGAAAGAAGCCTCCAATACGAATCCTACTAGGACTCTTGTAAACCCTAGCTTGGCTGATATATAAAGCCAGGCAGGGGCACCCCTTAGACACACAATCAGAAACATAATTTTAGAGGCAACACGCCTAGACACCGCAACCCGCGGATTAGAACTAGACTAGATCCAACAACTCCGCCTATGGCGGCCCCCTGTATACATATATTCATATAGTGGATTGCTAGCCAGGACGTAGCGACCCTCCACCGCGGGGGCGTGAACCTGGATACGTCGTGTACCGCCTCGCTCCCGGAACTTCCGTCGTCGCCTTTCTCTAAAACCCAAGCCCCTCATGGTGGGCATTGCCGAGGAACCGCCTCGACAATAGACTTGGAAACCCCATAAGTATTAGCACGATAGCTATATATATTTTATGGTGACCAACTACAATTAAAAAACATAGTTAAAAAAACATAGTTAACTCAACAAGTAATGTGTGTATAATAGGTGGCAAGAGTAACTAAAGATATCTTGGTGATGCTTGAATGCATTAGTTACCCGTGTGGCACCCCCGGGATCAGGGTTAGACAAATACCAGATCTTCGTCTGACATAAGCCTAACATTAAGCTCGAGAGCCTACAGTGAGAGAATCGGTAACACAACAGTGACTCTACGACAGAAAGAAGTAATACAAACTCATAACAGAGCAAAGAACCAAAGTATTACAAGCAGAGATCACTAACCTGACATTACATCAATTAACGAAAGCAAAGTTATGCTAATAAACATAGCAAGATAGCAAAAGGCCTAAGAGACCATGAGCATAACGGGGACGCCCTAGCCCATAGATTCCAGGCTGCCACCTGGGAACCCCAAGGTACTCGTCGTTGTCAACCTAGAAACCACCATCTGTTGGAGCGACTTCATCTGAAGCAGTCATGTAACAACCTAAGTACAAGGACTCAACAAAGACTGAATACAACCTTTTAGCAAAGCGAGTATGTGGGCTTTCTGTAGAGCTATTTTGCATAAAGCCAATTTTCCTTTGTTAAACAAGAGGGGGAAGAAGCTCGACTACTCAGAACCTTTAAAAGGGATTAAGAGAGCGATACAAAATCTCTATTGATCATCATATTGTATCCACCAATCTTCATCATCTCGAACCACTATCCTCGGATCACCCCCTCAACACCCGGAGAAGGCGTCCGTAAACACACATTGTTTGCCAAGTTTTACAATTAGGTTAAGGTTGTCTATGATCACATAATCCATTCCCAAGTCATCTGTAACCATGGACACGACTTTTTGAAAAGATTATAACCTTACAGGGGTGCAGAACTTTACCCACAAGTACCAACCAACTCTTAATGCCAAGCTATTCGTTATCTTCCTTGGATAAACAGCTGAGGGTGGTTGACCACGACTTTTACCTTACTGTCACCTAGACCACGAGTCACGCGATAAGGATTGTTCCGCCGTAACGGGTCAAGTATCGAAGTCGGTCCTTAAGGATGTGAGCCAAGGTAGGTTTCCCCAGAGACCGCAGCCGCCAGCCACCACGACCACGCTTACCTACCTGCTATGCACCTTTTCCCCCAAACAGAAGGCAATGCATATGTCCAAATAACTCCCAAACTATGTGACTCATGGAATCGACAAGGCAAGTTAGTAAGCCGAGAGGGTACCATAATAGGGCCTCAAGTGGTTGTGCGCTCAGTGTTGGTTCAAGAGGCGAGAACTCAGATCCTAGGCTCGGCAGAAACGAAACAACACACCACATCCCACTGCGGCCTCTCGTCTGAGCCTTTAGTCATGTTTAACCAACATCTCTTTACTTACCACGTCAACTGATGACCCACAAGTATAGGGGGTGTATCGTAGTATCTTCGATAAGTAAGAATGTCGATCCCAATGAGGAGCAGAAGGTGTTGGCAGCAGTTTTGATGAAGGATTCACTGTAAATGCTCACAGACAAGTATTCAGGGGGTTTTGATATTGCAGATAAATAAAGTACAAGTAAATAAAATGCGAGAGAAATAATTGCAGCGAGTGGCCCAATCCTTTTTAGCACAAAGGACAAGCCGGTTTGATTACTTATAATGACCAAACGTTCCTGAGGACACATGGGGATTTTAGTCTAGTGCTTTCGCTACATACAGCTGATTAATCTTCATTGTTTTGATAAGTGTTGTGTGGGTGAACCTATGCTAATGCACCGCCCTTCCTAGGACTAATACATACTTGTGATTATACCCCTTGCAAGCATCCGCAACTACAAGAAAGTAATTAAGATAAATCTAACCACAGCCTTAAACTCGAGATCCTGCGATCCCTCCCGCATCGATATACTAACGGGGCTCAGGTTTCTGTCCCGGCAACCCCGCAATTAGCAACCGAATACAAGATGCACTCCCCTAGGCCCATAAATGGTGAAGTGTCGTGTAGTCGACGTTCACACGACACCACTAGAAGAATGACACCACAACTTAAATATCATAACATTGAATATTACTCAACCATAATTCACTACTAGCATTTAGACTTCACCCATGTCCTCAAGAACTAAACGAACTACTCACGAGACATCATATGGAATACAATCAGAGGTGATATGATGATGAATAACAATCTGAACATAAACCTTGGTTCAATGGTTTCACTCAATAGCATCTACAACAAGTATAGAATAACACCGGGAGAGTTTCCCTATCAAACAATCAAGATTTAACCCGAATTGCTACAGCGATGACGAGGTGCAGCGGTGGTGATGGCGGTGTAGATGGTGGAGATGATGATGATGATGATGGAGATGATGTCCCGCTCGATGACGATGGCGATGGCGTCGATTCTCCCTCCGGGAGGGAATTTCCCGGCGGATTCCTGCCCGCCGGAGAGCTCTTTTCTCTCTCGGTGTTCTCCGCCCCGCAGAGGCGGCCGTAACCCTTCGTGAGGATCCCTCTGTGGCTTAGGTTTTCGGGATGAAGGAGTACGCGAAGAAAAGGAGGCGAAAGGGGCTGTGGGGCCCAGAGCACAGCAGGCGCGCCTGGGCCGCGCCGCCCGTGGTCTGGGCCCACAGTGGCCCTTCTCCTCTTCCCCTTTCCCTCCGTCATCTGGAAAAATAGGAATTTACGTGAAATTCCCTTCCACAGTTGATCTTCCGAAATATTGCGTTCTGACGGTGCTTTTTCCAGCAGAATCCTGGCTCCGGTGCTTGATCCTCCAATGATGATGAAACATGCAAAATAGATGAAATAACATAAGTATTGTGTCCCAATATGAAATATATCAATGAATAACAGCAAATTATGATACAAAATAGTGATGCAAATTGGACGTATCAACTCCCCCCAAGCTTAGACCTCGCTTGTCCCCAAGCGAAACTGAGCTCGATAAACGAGACCACATGTTTATGGAGTGAAGAGTCGATAAATAAAATACGGACAAGAAGCATCATATTCATTTACACAAGACATTCTAGTAAACAACTTCCTCATATAACTCATCTCGAAATAAGTAAAGAGAAATCACAAGTAAAGGTGCATAAGAAATCATAATTGGTGATGGCAAACTTTGTTCTTGGTCAGAGAACTACTAACGGATTGCACTTCTAAGCAAATCTTTCATATTAGAATTTATAGCTGAGCCTTCATATTTAAGCATAACAATCTCCTCATAATCATTGATAACTTCAAAGTCATATTCATTCAGATAAAATTGGTACTAAACAAGAAAGTATAAAAGACATGATTAACTGAATCATAGCATAAATGATTGGTTCACAACAACTCAATTGCTTGCTTGAGATAGAGAGAAATAGGTTTACTGACTCAACATAAAAGTAAAAGACAGGCCCTTCGCAGAGGGAAGCAGGGATTAAATCATGTGCTAGAGCTTTTCAAGTTTTGAAATCATATAAAGAGAATAAAAGTAATATTTTGAGAGGTGTTTGTTGTTGTCAACGAATGGTAGCGGGCACTCTAACCCCTTGCCAAACGAACCTTCAAAGAGCGGCTCCCATGAGGGACGGCATCTCTACCAGCAAGGTAGATCATCCCCTCTTCTCTTTTGTTTGCACATGTATTTTAGTTTTATTATGGGTGACACTCCCCCAACCTTGGCTTTCTCAATCCATGGCTAACCGAATCCTCGGGTGCCTTCCAACATTCACATACCATGGAGGAGTGTCTATTGCAAAATTAAGTTGCTTACTGATGAATCAGAGCAAAACATGTGAAGAGAATTATTAATGAAAGTTATTAATTGGGGCTGGGAACCCCGTTGCCAGCTCTTATTGCAAAATTATTGGATAAGCGGATGTGCCGCTAGTCCATTGGTGAAAGTCCGCCCAACAAGATTGAAAGATGAAACACCACATACTTCCTCATGAGCTATAGAACATTGACACAAATAAGGAGTAGTATAGTTTGAATTATTTAAAGGTAGCACATGAAGTATTTACTTGGAATGGCAGAAAATACCATGTAGTAGGTAGGTATGGTGGACACAAATGGCATAGGTTTGGTCTAAGGTTATGGATGTATGAGAAGCATTCCTCTCGATACAGGTCTTTGGCTAGCAAGGTTTGATAGCAAGCATAAAGGTTGAGGGAAACAAACAAATATACATATGATAGAAACAATCATGCATCTTTCTCATAAGCACAAGCAATTTTAACTTCAGAATACTAAGCATAGATATAGAGTAATGTATCTAAGTGTATTTCTCTCTTTCATTAAACATCAAGATGTTGTTGCTATTGACCAATGCTAAGTTTGCCAAAACCAAATAGATTTACTTAATGCTCCCAAAGTGAGATCAATACCCATGTCAAGAGTAATCATATAATGGAGATTGCAAACTAAAATAAGGTGTGCAAAAAGTAAATGATAAGACTTCTCATTAATATTCCATAACGATAACTCACACCAACGGATACATAGATAACTAACTAAGAGAGATACTTCCACATTGCATACTATTCCATATAATAACTTCCCTATTCATGATATGACACTACTTGATAGTAAAAGATAAAGGTGGTGATGTGATACCGCGGCACTCCCCCAAGCTTGGAACAAACCAAGGGGATGCCAATACCGATGATGAATTACTCCTTCGGTGATGATGGTGATGGATTCTTCTCGCGCTTCATAAGGATCTCCTTCAGCTTCAGCTTCTCAATTTTGCAATTCTGCACCAAAACCTGAAAAGACTCATTGTTACCCGAGTGTGGCGGTGACGGCCTTGTGCTGGGATTTGAGTAATATTCCAGCATTCTGCGAAGTCGCTGGTTCTCCTCCTGAAGTATCTCCACTTCCCTCCTTAGAGCACGATATTGATCACAAAACTCATCAGCAACCCGTATTGCTTCCTCCACACAAGGGAAAGAATCGAGGTCCAGAGCAGGCGGGAGAGCTCCCTGCAAGTTATGAGAAAAAGAGCGCCCAGTATTAACCGATCCCACCAAAATTGGCTTACTCCTCGTAGTTTCCCACTCTCCTTTTGCCGACGCTATCTTCTCCTTCTCCTTATTGACCCTCTCATCCATCTCTTCCCTCCAAGGCCCCTTGTCTTTGTTGTTGGAGACCATGGTGCTTCTAGCTCAAAACAAATCTGGCAGAAAACAGCTCGAAACAAAACACGACGAGAAAACGATATTACGGACCTCCGGGGTCCGGGGATTATATAGCAAATATTTTTACGACAAAAGGAAGGTTCCAGATCGAAACGAGTCGGAAAGGCGCAACGAGGCGGCCAGACCATAGGTCGGCGCGGGCCAGGGGGGGGCGCGGCCTATGGTGGCACGCCCTCGCGCGTCTTTTCCACTCCGTTTCGATTCCGTAATTTTTCATATTTTCCAAAAACAGCAAAAATAATGTTCGGAAAGGTAAACGCGGACTTTTTATTACCTATACTGTTACCTATTCAAAGTCCAGTTCTGGCGGACTGTCAATTTGTCCCTTGATGAAAGCCTCCGGTGTTTCCACTTGAATAATATCAACATCAACATTATAAGAATCACCCGAGATATAATGCTTGAGTCTTTGTCCATTCACCACTTGTGTGGCATTGCCTTGGAGAGAGCTAATTTTAATTGCTCCTGAACGATACACCTCCTCAACAACATATGGTCCTTCCCACTTCGAGAGTAATTTCCCTGCAAAGAATCTGAGACGAGACCGATACAATAGAACTTGATCTCCAACATTAAATTCTCTTTTGATGATCCTTCTATCATGCCATTTCTTAACTTTTTCTTTAAAGAGTTTAGCATTTTCATAAGCTTCACTTCTCCATTCATCTAGAGAACTTAATTGCAACAACCTCTTATTACCGGCTAATTTAGGATCTTTATTTAATTCTCTAACAGCCCAATAAGCTTTGTGCTCTAGTTCTAGAGGTAAATGACAAGCTTTTCCATAAACCATTTTATAAGGTGACATTCCCATAGGATTTTTATAAGCAGTTCTATAAGCCCATAACGCTTCTTTCAATTTGCTAGGCCAATTCTTTCTAGATTTATTAACAGTTTTACCTAAGATAGCTTTAATCTCTCTATTTGATAATTCTACTTGACCGCTAGTTTGAGGGTGATAAGCAGAAGCAATTCTATGATTAATACCATACTTAGCAAGAGTTTTTCTAAAACCTCCATGAATAAAATGAGAACCTCCATCAGTCATAATATATCTAGGTACTCCAAATCTAGGAAATATAATATCTACCAACATTTTTATAGAGGTCTCACCATCAGCACTTTTTGTAGGTATAGCTTCTACCCATTTAGTAACATAATCAACAGCGACAAGTATATGAGTGTTACCGTCTGAAGAAGGGAAAGGTCCCATGAAGTCGAATCCCCAACAATCGAATGGTTCAATAACAAGAGTATAATTCATAGGCATTTCATTGCGTCTGAGATATTACCAACTCTTTGACATTCATCACAAGATAAAATAAATTTCCTTGCATCTTTGAAGAGTGTTGGCCAATAAAAACCTGATTGTAGAACCTTTTGCGCGGTTCTATCTCCAGCGTGATGTCCTCCATAAACACTACCATGACATTTATTCAATATCTCCTGTTGTTCATATTCAGGAACACATCTTCGCATAATACCATCCACTCCTTCTTTATATAAGTGTGGGTCATCCCAAAAATAATGCCTCAAGTCATAAAAGAATTTCCTCCTTTGCTGAGCTGAAAAGGTTGGAGGCAAATACTTGAAACAATAAAGTTAGCATAATCTGCATACCAAGGGCTCTCTCGCGAGCTCACCTTTATCACAGCCAATTGTTCATTTGGAAAACTATCATTAACAGGAACAGGATCATAAGCAATATTTTCCAATCTAGACAAATTATCAACAACAGGATTATCAGCACCTTTCCTATCTATAATATGTAAATCAAATTCTTGCAACAGAAGTACCCATCTAATAAGCCTTGGCTTAGCATCTTTCTTTGTCATAAGGTATCTAATTGCAGCATGATCAGTATGAATTGTAACTTTTGAATCAACAATATAAGGTCTAAACTTATCACAAGCAAAGACTACAGCTAACAATTCCTTTTCAGTTGTAGCATAATTTCTTTGAGCAGCATCAAGAGTCTTACTAGCATAATGAATAACATTTAATTTTTTATCTACCCGCTGTCCAAGAACAGCGCCTACAACAAAATCACTAGCATCACACATAATTTCAAAAGGCAAATTCCAATCAGGAGGTTCAACTACAGGAGCAGTTGTTAAGGCTTTCTTTAGAGTTTCAAAAGCTTCCTTACAATCATCATCAAAAACAAAAGGTACATCTTTTTGAAGAAGATTAGTAAGAGGCTTTGAAATTTTAGAGAAATCTTTAATAAATCTCCTATAAAACCCAGCATGACCAAGAACACTACGAATACCTTTAACATCCCTCGGATAGGGCATTTTCTCAATTGCTTCAACTTTAGCTCTATCAACTTCAATACCTCTTTCGGAAATTTTATGTCCCAATACAATTCCTTCATTAACCATAAAGTGGCATTTCTCCCAATTAAGAACAAGGTTAGTTTCTTCACATCTCTGCAAAACTTTATCGAGGTTTCGCAGGCAATTATCAAAGGAATTCCCATAGACAGAAAAATCATCCATGAACACCTCTACAATACTTTCACAAAAACCATGAAAAATAGCAGACATGCATCTTTGAAAAGTAGCAGGAGCATTACATAAACCAAAAGGCATACGCCTATAAGCATAAGTTCCATAAGGACAAGTAAAAGTGGTTTTCTCTTGATCTTTAGCTTTAACAACAATTTGTGAAAACCCAGAATATCCATCAAGAAAACAAAAATGAGTATTTTTAGACAACCTCTCTAACATTTGATCAATAAAGGGTAAAGGGTAATGATCTTTCTTAGTAACTTTATTAACTTTTCGAAAATCAATGCACATTCTATAACCTACAACTATTCTTTGAGGAATAAGCTCATCATTATCATTAGGCACAACAGTCATTCCTCCTTTCTTAGGAACACAATGAACAGGACTAACCCATCTACTATCAGCAATAGGATATATAATACCAGCTTCAAGGAGTTTTAATACCTCGTTTCTTACCACTTCCTTCATCTTCGGAATTAGACGACGTTGATGTTCAACAACAGGCTTTGCATCTTCTTCCATATTAATAGCATGTTGGCAAATAGAAGGAGAAATCCCTTTCAAATCATCAAGAGTATAGCCAATAGCTCCTCGGTGTTTCTTCAATATTTCCAATAACCTTTCTTCCTCAATCTCTGAAAGCTTAGAACTAATAATAACAGGATATATTTTCTTATCATCAATATGAGCATATTTAAGATTATCACGTAAAGGCTTTAAATCAAAAACAGGATCTTCCTTTGGTGGCGGTGTTGTACCCAAATCTTCCACCGGTAAATCATGCTTGAGAATAGGTTGGCGACGAAAAATTTCCTCAAGCTCATCTCTTTCTTTCCTAAAAGCTTCACTTTCACTATTCTCCAAATGTTGCTGCAAAGGATTATTAGGAACAAGAACAATAGATGCACACTGCTCCATTTTAAAATCATTACTAGGCAAGTCAGCTTTATAAGGAGTTTTGGTAAATTTAGAAAAGTTAAATTCATAAGGTTCACCAGCAAATCTAGTCAAAATTTTCTCTTTCTTACAATCTATAATAGCTCCACAAGTATTTAGAAAAGGTCTACCAAAAATGATAGGACAATGATCACTAGCAGCAGAACCAAGTACCAAAAAGTCAGCAGGATATTTAATCTTACCACATAGAACTTCCACATCTCGAACAATACCAATCGGAGAAATAGTTTCTCTATTAGCCAAATGAATAACCACATCAATATCTTCAAGTTCACAAGAACCAATTTCGTGCATAATCTCCGTGTAAAGCTCATAAGGAATAGCACTAACACTTGCACCAATATCACATAAACCATAATAGCAATGATCACCAATTCTAACAGATAGCATAGGAACACTAACTTGTTTGGATTTATTAGGATGTGAAACAATATTAGAAGCATCTTCACAGAAAATAATATGACCATCCTCCACATTTTCAGTCACAAGATCTTTAACTATATTGCAACAGCAGGTTCAATTTTAATTTGTTCTTCAGTTCTTTAGGTTTCTTTTCACTTTTATTAACTGCACTAGATATGACAGAGTACTCCTTCATTTTAGCAGGAAAGGAGTTTTTTCAATATAAGCTTCAGGAATAACATTATCAACAGTTTCAACCACTACACATTTGTTTACAGATGAATCAATTTTATCTTTATACGGTTCATGATACTTATCAAAATTCTTCTTAGGTAGTTCATAATGAGAGGCAAAAGCTCTATAAAGATTTGCAACAACTTGGGAATCAAGACCATATGTAGCACTCATATTACGAAATTTATCAGTATCCATAAAAGCTTCAATGCATTTATAATCATAAATTATACCTGATTCTCTATCTTTGTCGTTCTCCCATCCTTCAGTATTTTCTTGGATCCGATCAAGAAGGTCCCTTTTAAACTCTTCATTCTTGCGTGTAAATGATCCAGAACAAGAAGTATCCAGCAAGGTCTTGTCTTGAAAAGAAAGTCTTGCATAGAAATTATCAATAATAACATTACCAGGAAGCTCATGAATGGGGCATTTGAGCATTAAAGACTTCAATCTCCCCCAAGCTTGGGCGATACTCTCTCCATCATGAGGCCAGAAATTATATATGCGGTTCCGATCTTTGTGAATTTCACTTGGAGGATAAAATTTGGAATAGAATAAAGGCACAATGTCCTCCCAATCAATAGAATCACCATTCTTCAGCAATTTATACCAGTGCGCCGCTTTACCAGACAGCGATATAGTGAATAGCTTCTTTCTAACTTCATTCATAGAAATACCTGCACATTTGAATAAACCGCATAATTCATGCAAAAACAGTAAATGATCACCAGGATGGACAGTTCCATCCCCTTCATAGCGGTTATCCATAACACGTTCAATAATTTTCATAGGTATTTTATATGGTACTACTTCCTCACCTGGCGCTTCATCCACTACCGTTGCAGTAGTAGTAGATTTCCCAAATAGAAATTGAAGAGAGGATCTCTCCATAATGATTTATAGCAGCAGGCAGAAATAAAATCAGCACAAACAGTAAATTTCCTTACCAATTCCGCTTACCAATAGCGCTTCACTCCCCGGCAACGGCGCCAGAAAATAGTCTTGATGACCCACAAGTATAGGGGGTGTATCGTAGTATCTTCGATAAGTAAGAATGTCGATCCCAACGAGGAGCAGAAGGTGTTGGCAGCAGTTTCGATGAAGGATTCACTGTAAATGCTCACAGACAAGTATTCAGGGGTTTTGATATTGCAGATAAATAAAGTACAAGTAAATAAAATGCGAGAGAAATAATTGCAGCGAGTGGCCCAATCCTTTTTAGCACAAAGGACAAGCCGGTTTGATTACTTATAATGACCAAACGTTCCTGAGGACACATGGGGATTTTAGTCTAGTGCTTTCGCTACATACAGCTGATTAATCTTCATTGTTTTGATAAGTGTTGTGTGGGTGAACCTATGCTAATGCACCGCCCTTCCTAGGACTAATACATACTTGTGATTATACCCCTTGCAAGCATCCGCAACTACAAGAAAGTAATTAAGATAAATCTAACCACAGCCTTAAACTCTGAGATCCTGCGATCCCTCCTGCATCGATATACTAACGGGGCTCAGGTTTCTGTCACTCCGGCAACCCCGCAATTAGCAACCGAATACAAGATGCACTCCCCTAGGCCCATAAATGGTGAAGTGTCGTGTAGTCGACGTTCACACGACACCACTAGAAGAATGACACCACAACTTAAATATCATAACATTGAATATTACTCAACCATAATTCACTACTAGCATTTAGACTTCACCCATGTCCTCAAGAACTAAACGAACTACTCACGAGACATCATATGGAATACAATCAGAGGTGATATGATGATGAATAACAATCTGAACATAAACCTTGGTTCAATGGTTTCACTCAATAGCATCTACAACAAGTATAGAATAACACCGGGAGAGTTTCCCTATCAAACAATCAAGATTTAACCCGAATTGCTACAGCGATGACGAGGTGCAGCGGTGGTGATGGCGGTGTAGATGGTGGAGATGATGATGATGATGATGATGGAGATGATGTCCCGCTCGATGACGATGGCGATGGCGTCGATTTCCCCCTCCGGGAGGGAATTTCCCCGGCGGATTCCTGCCCGCCGGAGAGCTCTTTCTCTCGGTGTTCTCCGCCCGCAGAGGCGGCTGTAACCCTTCGTGAGGATCCCTCTGTGGCTTAGGTTTCGGGACGAAGGAGTACGCGAAGAAAAGGAGGCGAAAGGGTGTCCTGAGGCAGGCAGGCGCGGCCAGGCCTTGGGCCGCGCCGCCATGGTCTGGCCCACATGGCCCTTCTCCTCTTCCCCTTTTGGCTCCCTCCGTCATCTGGAAAAATAGGAATTTACGTGAAATTCCCTTCCACATTGATCTTCCGAAATATTGCGTTCTGACGGTGCTTTTTCCAGCAGAATCGGCTCCGGTGCTTGATCCTCCAATGATGATGAAACATGCAAAATAGATGAAATAACATAAGTATTGTGTCCCAATATGAAATATATCAATGAATAACAGCAAATTATGATACAAAATAGTGATGCAAATTGGACGTATCATCAACCTATCATGCTAGTTTCATTTCATTGTAAGGCTCAAGTCCGAAGATCGGAGTAGTAGCATAACGAACTAAGCATGGCTAAGCATAAAGATATAAAGGCTCTAGTGATGCACACATGCCAAACCTAGTTATGCTAGGAGGAGTGCATCAGGGATTTGAGGCTACAAGGATGGATCATGCAACAGATAACATAACTCTAGCTATCGATGAAAGACATTTAAATCATATGCAAGATGTAGGAACCTGAAGTAAAAGCATTTCCATATATGAACCAGGTTAGGGCTTGCCTGGTCATTGATAACCAGATATGTATCATCATAGATCTTGTCCTTGAATTGCACGTCGATGGACAAGTATTGATCTACGGTGTTGTGAATCTTCATCGTCTTGGGAATGTGTTCTATCGATCGCGAAGAAGCAAACACTAGAAAAGTAAAATAACAATCAATACCTGGCATCGATGCAACGCCCGTACAAGAATGATGATATGACATGTTTAAAGGTATTGAAAGCATTCCTATAGCAAGATCATCAATTTAAATAGGGTTGGAATGCATAATACCTTGCAATTCCATAAACTCCATAATTAAAGAAGAGGGTTCATTTGTTCTCCTACTAAAGTTAGGGTTCAAAGTTGTTTAGCAATGCATGATTTTGATACCAAAGTGTAGATCTCATTTTTATGAAGATTTTGATATATTACACACATTTTTTGATTTAAAACAAATTAGTTATGAATTTTACAAGTTTTATTCAATTTCTGTAATTCTGAAAAATAATAAAAATATGACAACCTGGACCCACTATCAGGGTTTTATTAATTAATAAAACATTTACGAAATGATTAAAATCCTGACAAGGTGGACCCACGTCAGCATGATGTCATCAGAGCCTCAACCTCCCAGGCCGCACACGGCCTCGTCGATTGGAGGCGCGGGGGATGAAGTGAGCTAGCACGATCGACGCGTGGGGTCGTGGCGAACCGAGTGGTGGTGGTGCCACCCGCTAATGGTCGCCCGAGCATCACCGGCGTCCATGTCCGGCGGCGGTGTAGGCAGACGTGCAACTCGGGGACGGACCAGAGAGAGGGAGAGAGCGCAGAGGGTCTCAGAAGAACCGCCAGCTCACCAGGAGGAGGTAGGAGGCGACGACGGGGTCAGGCGAGGCCGGAATCGCCGGCGAGAGGCGGATACCGGTGGCGGAGGCGGAGCTCAATTAGCTCGATTTCGGGCTTCCCGATAGGCGCATTTCGGCGGAGATGATGGGGCATCGCGGAGAACCTCATGGGAGACTCGACGGAGAACATGGCGGCGCAGAACGGTGGGAACGACCGGTGGTCGGAGCTAGGGTTTCGGCCCGCGCAGGCTCAAGGGGCTTTAAAGGTGCTCAGGGGCGGCCGAGATGATCCTAACGGGCGGCAGGGAGTGCTCCAGTGCGCAACTTCCAGCTGGAGGAAGAAGAAAGAAGAAAAGGATATTTTTGAAAACCCCCTTCCATTTTGGGAATTCTCTCGAATTTTAAAAACATGGCTAAAATCAATTCTAGTTTGCTATTTTGAACTCTTTCGCAAACCCAAAAACACTGCGAACTTTATAGAAATTATTTAGTGTCCTTCCTAGTACATTAGAAGGTGCACATAGTTATATTTTGAGGTTTACAAACACATTTCAAATAGATGTAGAAACTTTGGAGTTTATGGTTTTTCCACTTCATTTTAAAATGCAAATTTTCTTAATGCATTTATATGATTCTCATGATGCACAAATTAAAACCTAATTAGGATTAGCTAAAACATGGATGTTACAACATGCTAGTTAACATTGTAGTTAACCACCGATTATATTATAGTTACCCACCGATTAGTTTTATAGTTTCCCATCATACCGTGTATTGTTTTCCCACTAGTTAATATTAGTGTTTCCCCACCAAAAAATATTGTTGAAGTTAACCATGCTTTAATGTACTAGTTACCCACTAGTTAAAATTGTATTTACTCACCGGTTAGCACTAAAGTTACCCATACTTGTTCAATTAAGTTACCCACTAGTGGTGTTCGCTTAAGTTGCCACTAGTTAGCACTAAATTTATTATTTTCTTTCTTTTGCCTCTAATTTCTTCCAGCACATATGCACATCACACACACATTATATTAGAGATTAACCATGTTGTAATATAACAAAACAACACATAAGCCTGTTACAACTCTTCAGACCTACCAGCTTAGCACACCACAAAAAAGATACGCGTGAGCAAACCGCCAATGGGTAGGACTAAATGTGGATCCGAGGAAGACGGCGCATAGGAGGATGACTAACAGATAAACTCGAATTGGTAGACCCGCCCTGATCTCCTGGTAGAAGCCCTCCATGGTGGCCATGATGCAAGGGTCGATGAAACTAGAGGCGCCTAGTGAACGGGGGTGGACAGTAGCGGGCGACGTGCTAGATGGCACGGACGAGCAGCGACACCCACACTGTCAAGCACAAAGCATGTTCAATAAGCAAGCAATAATTACAAATCAACGAACATGTGATCAATGTAATTGAAAATAAGAAAAGCCTAGCAATTCTGAAGAATCACAATCAGGGGAGATGTACATACTGTAGGACATATGAAACAATGTAAACACAGCCTATTGAATGAAACAAGTGCAAACTACCAACAGTAATGGGAGCTTGAGTTACCTGCCAAGATGCATTGCATAGTGCTATTTCTTTTCTTGATTTTTTTAGCGAGAGGCCTTCAAAACTTATGATTATATTGATAGAAACCAAGGAACTACGAAAGTCTACGGAACACGTGGCTAATTGCTTGCCAAATGAGTAAATGACTATGGGCCATTACCTTAATAGGTAAGAAATCACAGATTTATATCAGTAAATCCAACAACAGGTTAACCAAACTACATCTAGACAAGAGAGGAATACCCGAAGCTTAAATTTCAGTACTGTCCAACCTTAGACAATATATTCACACTATGCTATAATCTTGACGATATTTAGACTAGGCACCTTGTAATACACTTAGCCAGTAGCACTAATTAATCATCTGTCTCCTATCCTCAGTTGATATCAGTGCAAGCAAATTTAAAAAAATGTATAAGAAATGAACAAACAAACGAAGAACAGATCTCACCTCTACAAGTTTCTGCACCATATGTGCAAGCAAATGCACTAATTTGTAATTTAACAAATACAACAAGCGGCCGTACAGACACATTAAGGTGATTAGCAAATAAGTTTTTGAACATTTCTATTTTCATGCAGTATAAATGGGCCACCAGAGGCACGGCCATAGTACCAAACCACCAATCACAAACCAACCGTTGGCGGAAAAATAGAATTTTGACGGTTGGGTACCGATATAGAGGATCGATCTCCTGAACAGTGCCCTTGAGGTTGCTACAGTGGGTCTTAGGGCCGAGTTCCTAAAACCATAGACATGTGGTGAGGAAACTACTATTAGAACATTCCAATTTAGTTTATAAAAAACATATAAGTCTAGTTTGCTAACACCAATAATTGCATGATTAATATACTCATCTGAAGCACATCATATCAATTCAATCTCCTTTAGAAACCAGATTCGAGCAAGTAAAAGAATGACGATAAATCAGATATATAGCTTGCTTCTGATACACATGGTTGCCTCATGCTAAATTCTTAGAAGCTGAGCTATGTTCCTAATAGCAATCTGACAATCTCGATGAACAACAAATGCCCATGTAGCTACTTTTATTTCTCATGCGTCTATTGCCATGCAAAATAGGTTAATTACAACGCAAATAGGCATGCATCCATCAAATTAACATGCAACTTTTAAACAGACTAGGGAATCCAATCCCTCGGCCAAGCTGCTCGGCCCGGTCCCGCGAGCTCATCGGAGCCGCGCGCATGTATGCACGTGAACGCCAGCGAGCAAGCCGGCCGCTTTGCTCTGGCCTGTGATGCGCGTGCTATCTCATGGGACGCTTGGGCGGCAGCGGTAGATCTGACGTGGGAGTGGCGGCTGAGAGGAAGTGGGGGAGAGGGGATGGCGGAAAGGGAGCATGGTTGGGCTGAGGGAGACGGGAGGTCGTCGGATGGAATGCGCGGGCAAAGGGGACCCGGGGAAGTGTCGCCGTCGAGGGATCGTGTTTTTTTAGGGGTCGCGTTTGTGAGGGAAGAGGAGATGAGATGAGAAATGGCTGGCTAGGGTTCGGTTCGTCCTAGCTCGGTGTGGGATCGAGATTGCGAACTGGGATGAGGAAAGAACAATGGTTCAATCTGATTCTGTCCGTGCACTTAAAATCCGACGACTATGCACGAGTCCGCCGCGTTTGGCTATTCTCAGGGCGCCCTGAGATTAGATTTGTCATTCCTTTAGGGCAAGTACAATAAGGTCTAGTCAGCTGGCTACAAGGAATAAAATAATATATTTATGTCTAGTTGGAGGAAAGAGAAGAGGAGAGAGAATGTAAGAGCAATTCCAATAGTGTAGCCAGCTGCTAGCTATAAGCCAAGTGCCATGTCATCTATAGCTAACTTAGAGCCAACATATACAATAGTGAGCTATAAAAGTATAGTACTTTTACAATGCATGGCCCACCTTTTAGTCTCACATAGTAGGAGCACGTCTAGAGAAGATAGTAGCCCTCTCTTCTCTCTCCTAATCTCTCTCCTCCAACTAAGCAAACTTATAATATTTTATCTCTTGTAGCCAGCTGACTGTACCTTATTGTACTTGCTCTAAGTGTGCTCTTAGCACGTGCTCCTAGGCAAGGTGTGTGAATGAAAAATGGGTCATCCATTGAAAAAGTAGTACATTCTTATAGCCAACTATTGTCTTTATTGGCTACATCTTGACTATAGATGACATGGCATCTTGCTTATATATAGTCAACAACGAGCTATACTATTGGAGTTGCTCTTAGTGCTCGTGCTGCCAAATAAAGCGGAAGAAGTGGATTCAACCCTAACGAAAAGGTCCAGTCCAAGTCCAACCCGTCGTTCTAAATGATCAGCCGCGCGGAACTGTCTCTGCATCAGCTCTACGACACGGCGGAGACCGAGGGCTCTAGCGCCGAAGCTACGACCAAGATGGACGGCAGGCAGCCGTTTCTTTTCTTCGACGGCACGCGCCCGTTTCTTCCTCAAACTCCGACGCCGTCGATCGTCGTGGTGTCCGTGGGCGGAAGCGGCGTTGTGAGGAGGAGGCAGGGTGTCGGATGCCGTCACTGGTGGAAGGATGGAAGGGCGGGAAGCACTTGCTGTCGTCGCTCCTGTCGAGTCACGGCATGCGGAGCTGCGAATTACAACGCCTGTGGCCGAAGGGATTGTGGAGGATTAACCACCTTGTCCGTGTGTGATGTCTCTTTCACACTCAACCGGTCCAAAAACGCCATTTGACCGTCGTCCAGCACCAGCCTGGCAAATCCCCTCTTATCCAGACGGTCTAAACCAGACTAATCCAATTCAAACTCGTGTGTACACGGGCTGGTTTGTGAAACCAGCAGAACCCGGCTTAAACCGGCCGGCAATACACAGGAATCGCGATTATATGACGTGATCCTTGTGAGGCAACGAGGGTGGAATTTCAGTCGAACCTGTTGTTGTGAAATAAAAATATGTGATCAATTGTATTGGGAGGGATGCCTCCCAGGAGATGTCTGTTGGGGAAAAGGGTGTCTCCCCAACACACCCCTTCACCCTGTATATAAGTGGGTCTCCCACATTGCAATCAAATAAGAGATTCATTTGCTTTACTTCTTTGTGTCTCTTCTCTCAATACTACAACATGATATCAGCACATAGATACTACCAAAAGCATTTGGCCTAATATCTGAAACGATGTCCGGCAGAACGTGGCGTTCACTCACATGAATGCACTCGTGATCAAGACATGATCGGTTTCGTTTAGCAGCCTATCGGCAGAAAGAAAGAATCGATTGACATGGATCAATTGGCATCCGCATACATGCACTCTTTCATTTTTTTTAGTGCATCGTATTGATTACTAGAGACTGGGTTCAGATAGATGAACTAATCTTTGCACTGTTTCCTTGCGTCTTCTCGTTGGAATAGAATAACTGCCGGTGATGGCTGAGGCGACGGACGTCTTCGACGCTGTCCATGTCCATGGAAGCAAGGCGATCTTCGGCGCGGTCCGCTCGTTCTCAACTTCTCTTGTAGATGAAAACCGGAGACAAACAAGCATGTGTCCGCGGCGGCGTGCGCGACCACGACTACCCGGCGTCCGGCTTGGCATGGCATACGATGTGCTCCATCCGAAGCAACAGCGGCAGGTACGCGCACCACACGCAGGGCGCCGGCGACGCCCACGACCAGGACCACCCGGCGTACACATCGGAGAAACACCTGGTCTTTACGATCCACGGCGCGCGACGCGGTCGGCAGCCCGTTTCCGCTACATCGGGTGGAGGCGCCTTGTCCTGCCTTTACGTGGCTGCGCGTCCGCATCCCAGGAGGCGTCCAGAAAACTGCCGTTCTCGTGCCCGGCGACGTCCATAAACCTGCGACGCAAAGGAGAGACGGCGGCAGGTGTACTGCTCCACACCCGATGCGGAAGCGTCTCTGCCCGCAACGTCCTCCAGCCCAACCTGGTGGCGGTTCGGGGGCACGACAAACCGCAGCGCGGCGGCGCCCGTGGCTCTTGGCCCGGCGGCTCCCGACGCAGACAGACCTCGGCCCCAGCGCGGAAGTGGGCGGCCACCCCGTGCGGCCGCATGCAGCCGTCAAAGCATGGCGCAGCGGCGGCCATGAACGGCAACTTCCGGCGAGGCCGGCTGTTATGTTACAATTCTATTGAAGTCCATAAAATATGTGGTTCATCTCTAGATTTTTCAGATCTTGAGATCTACCCTTTACTTATGGAAATTGCAATCGAGTCTTGTTGGACTCTTGCTGTTTTCAGCAGTTTGACTATGCATTTATTGTTATTTGCGAGGCTTGAGAGCAAATATGCATGATAAACCATTGTGTCCCGCTGAATTGCATAATAATTGATTATGCATCATTTTACGTGAGGTAAAATGACGTATGTATTACGTGAGTAATACCGTTGCAAAGCAATATGTTGAATCCATTATTCTTATAGAATATAGAATTTGCTTGCAAATTTGGAAAACATCAGGCAGCAAAGTGTAAGACACTTGCATAACTATGTCAAGTTTATACTTGTCAATTAGAAGGTAATTGATATGTGGCATCTACTACTTAATTGTAGATTATGCACCGTTACCTTAAGGTCTAAATTATGTCATTATGACATAATGACCCCTTCAATTTTGCACACAACTTATGGATTGCATGATGGCAACGAATTTATTTCGTTCTCAACTGCGAGGTCTACACCGCCATGCGGTGATTACCTTCAATGTGTTTTAATTAACACAAGGTTGAAAAAGCTCCATAAGAGTGAGGTCTACACTACTTAGTAGTGATTACCTCCATGTGTTTCAAGCAAAAATGAAGGCGCAATAGTTATGGCATGGTATCATAGCAACGAAATAATTTTTCGTTTAAAACTATGATGTCTACACATCTGGTGACTACCTTGATGAAGTGTTTCCAAATGCTTCGCAACTTCATAGCATTTGTCATTGGTTGTGACTTTAGTGTCACGTACTCCATCAAATGTGGAACCAAGACATTGGCGACGATAACATCGCCATGTTATGCTATGAAAAGAATTATGCAAAATACTTGCATAATTTGGTGATTACCTTCCATGTAAACACAACTTATGAGACGCCATCATAGCTACGAATTAATTTTCAGGCACAACTGAGAGGTTTAACACTATTTTGTGGTGATTACCTTCATGTGTTATAAATAACATAAGGTTGTGGAGGCTATGATCGATGAGAATGTCCATAAGAGTGAGGCACCACTAGGTGGTTGACTACCTCCATGTGTTTTAAGGAAATTAAAGGTTTGTCCCTTTTGAGGTGACTAACTTTAATCTGAAGATCTACACCACATTGTGGTGTTCTTGTGGAAGGCTTGACCTATAGATCACTATGAATCACCATGACCATGATTATGCTCAGCCATAGCATTTTCATCCTAATTAATTTACTGATGGTAAATTAATGCATGAACATTTCATGCATCATATGGCTGACCTTTCTCGAAAGGTAGTGCGATGAGATGACATTATGTGGGAGTAATCATTTAACATGGGTCCTGGACATTGATGATTTTGTCGACCCGTGGCCATGTCGCCACAGAAACTCCACATGTAGATAATGCCATGGCTATTTATAAGATAACATAATCGCAATGACTCGATTCTCAAATTGAGTATTTAAATGGATGGTGAATATCCATTGTCCCTTTTGGGACCCCCCTTGAGGAGATATATTGTTATAAGCATCACACGAATGACTATTGATTCGTGTTTGGGACTGCAAGTCCGTTAAGGCTTATAAGTCTTTTTGTCTATAAATCAACATTGGGTTGAGATTATATGATAAGGCAATTTCGGATACATATCTGATTGTAAGACCTTACTGCACTTTACATTCTCCTATGATGGTAAATATAAATACCATTTTTATTTCAGGGTGAAAATATGATGAACTTCTTATGAAGGATCATCACGTTCAATGGGTGTGATACCATTGCCTGAAATGCATGCTTGCGCTCTTAGTGTTAAGCAATTTAGTGGTTAAAAACCACGGAGAGTTGAATGTAAAGTAAAGGCAAAATGACAAATAAAAATGAAGTATATATCTCAAAAGGGAATGGATCATTTAAGAGAAATGATCGCAATGACAACACTGTTTGTCAAAGGGGTGGTAGTACGAAATATCGTACCAATGGTTACCAATATGTCAAATATTGGATTGATCATACCACCAACTCCTTATCGGAGAAGGCAAATGAGTTCAATGGGATAAGATTGAAGTTCAACTTCAAAGGAACAACCAGAAAATATTCTGGCATTGTAGAAGGAAAATGACTCTTTTACAATGATGATATGCTTGTGGATGATTATTCCCAAGATGTCCTGGAGATCTCGTGTAGTCCCCTGGTTATCTCAAATATCATTAGCCTATAATTGTACTACTACATGTAGTATAATTCGCAACATTATGTCCCGGGGACATGATAGTTGAGAAAATTGGGTGTATGAATCACTTCATGCTCAATTTGGTTGCGTACACAATAACTTTTCCTCCTTTATCACCATGGTATGGGAAGTTAGAGAAATTATTGACAATTTTGTTGACCAACACTTGACTGTTGCAATATTCCCAACAATCATAAAATTTTATGTGCACTGGACGTGCCATAGGGGAATTAATTTTAAGGCACTCTCACCTTAAAATTCAGAATGAGCCACACATTACTCTTGAAAGAATTCAAGAATGTATGTGGATTACTCAACCATTGTGTGGGTTATGTTGGTGCTTCGTGGTTGCACAGATGCATCTTGAAGATGGTCTTATGTGTGTATCATTCACACAAAACCATGTGAATACTGAATTAAGTGCTCAAATTGACGAATTTAGAGCAAAGTATCCTAACGTGGGATAATGCCATTGGAATGGAATTTTTGTTGAATTTGATTCACGAACATTCAATTGTCATATTCAGTATATTTTGTACATACCCACAATGGTTTGGCTAGATATTTTCTGAAAGAGAGTCAAAGTTGCATGGCCAATGTTACAGAATTGTGATTTGCCAACATTTAGTTGGTGGTAACATGCGGAATCACACGCCGCATGTTTAATACTGCATCCCCTTGCAGTTTGTACGTGGAAATAAGATTTCCCATCTGCGGTAATCGGTTGCATCCGATATCACCACCCCGGCGTATGTCATGGGCCCTCACATATATTTGGGATCTATGTGAGGAATAATTGTGGTATGATTGTTGATCCGTCACATACCTTAACCCTAAAAAGGGAGTTAGAGTCCTGTACGCTGATTGCTTTTGCAATAAGGACATTTTCTGGCATTAGGGGGAGATGTGTACCACACGGAATGCCAGGAAATGGCTAAGAAATGTCGTTGACATTTGATCCACGTACTTAAGAATTTGAACTAAAGGTTCATGTTATGAGAAATTTGCATTTTATTGCAAATGATCTGCCAATATATTTACTAGTGACAAAGGTGTCATTTTGGTCATGTATCAGATTGAGTGGAGGTACCTAATAAACCACTCGTCTCCCCATATGAGAGCAAGAGGGGGAGAATTCTGATCATATGAGACTAAGTTCTCTTTGTTTTTGTTGGAACAAAAGAGATGGTCTCCCAATCACTAAATGTGGTTCAACCTGAGGTTGAATGACACCTGAAGGATGTGTATCATCCAGGACCCAGCACAGTGCGCACACATTTTTGTGTGCTGGGACATCGAAACACCTTGACTCTGTTGTTATGGGAAGTCGCAACGAGTTGAGAGGCACAATGAGAATTCCACAAATGATACCGATTCATGAGAATCGTATATGAGAAAGTCTACATATGTCGACATATAAATCTTCCTGGGAATTGCTAAAATCCTTTTGGGCCCTGAACCAAAATCCATGGAGAGTATTGTTGCACTTATATTGGTTCAAATGAAAGAAAGCAATTGAGAAAGAATAGCGCTCGCTCATCAGAGAGAGGTATTTACGATAGTAAAACCTTCTCCTCATAAGTATCTCCCATAAGGGAAGAGAGAATGAGGTGGTGATAAAGCGAGGCTTTTGTAGCACAAGGGTTTTTCGCAGAAACCCGACATCAGTCATGATGTGGCATACCATCTTGGTATGAGTGGAATTATGTTTCGATACTAAATGTCATTGGCAGTACAGATCCATGTGGTTGATGTATGTAGTTGTGCCTACATACTCCCCCCGGGTCACTCAATCTGGATTTATATGTTAAAGTCTTGAAAGACTTAATATTCTGAATCCAAAGAAAATCGCAACATGTGTGTGTGAAACTTCTGAAGTCATTCTATGACTTGAAGTAGTCGGAGATAATTGTGTGGTACAACCGACTGTGTGAGTTTTTCCATGATAAGGATAACTCTAATATCAATGATTGTTGATGTGTACTCATGGATAAATTCTTAATTGGATTTTACATCACCTAAGTGGTGTTGATGATCTTATCATCAATGTCTTTATGCGAGACATTTGAGATACACACAATCATTTTAAGACGGAGATTTGGATCAAACCAAATCGTGCTTAAGTTTTTAACTTGAGCTTGTTCCCTCCAGGAATAAATGTATATCAGTCTTCATATATCCCAAAATATTGAATAATTTCAATACGGGTATATAATATCAGAGACACATATGGTCATATTATACCTAATATGGGATACCAATCCTTGGAAAGGTGGAAAGATGGTGAAGTGATAGATGGAGCTGAAGTTCCATATCTACCATCGAAGCACTGAGATATCTTGCAAAATACGTCAGGCCTGACATTATGTTTGTTGGCAATTTATTGAGAGTGCAATCCCCCGAAAGGTATAAGGTTTGTGTATGGATTATTCTAAGATATATCCAAGGCACAAAACTCTTGATTAATTCTAGTATGAAAATCAAGATGGGACCAATGTGTGATATATGATAGTGGCTAATTATCTGATCCCAACACTGCCATATCAAAGACTGGATTTACTGGAAGAGTATTCAGAAGGAAGTCTTCAGAATAGACTCTAAATGGATCCTTCCAGTGATCATTCTGCAGAAATCATATGAAGCATCACAAGATGTGTATGATATCGCAGAATGACTGGCCACATGTGAGTTCATGTGGAGATTCATTCGAATCACCTATCATTATCTACCAAGATAATGTCACTTGTATTGCTTATGAGTTATATTTATCCTCATAAATTACAGAAATGTAAGAGGGTAATTTGCAAGCATAATATTGTGATATTCACAGTATCTCTACCAACAGCTGTATTCCATAATTAAGTTTGTGGAATTGGTATGAGACAACCTTTAGGTTTGCAATGTTGAGGGGGAGTAAATCCCTAGTTATAACTCGTTGATGATCTTCCGATCACTGATATTGTACTCTTTTTCCCTTTATGAGTTTTCCCTAAGGTTTCTCATATAAGGTTTTTAACGAGACAATATAAATACAAGTGCGGACGTATGACACCTGGTTTCTCCTTAATTTTTCCCACTGGGTTTTAAAGGAGTTTTCGGTGGCATATCGTTATAATATTTCTCCTCAATTTTTCCCACAGGGTTTTTTAGGAGGAGTTTTTGGATTGCAATATACAGATGACGAATTGATCAAGGGGGAGTGTTGTGAAATAAAAATATGTGATCAATTGTATTGGGAGGGATGCCTCCCAGGAGGTGTCTGTTGGGGAAGAGGTGTCTCCCCAACACACCCCTTCACCCTGTATATAAGTGGGTCTCCCACATTGCAATCAAATAAGAGATTCATTTGCTTTACTTTTTTGTGTCTCTTCTCTCAATACTACAACACCTGTTATGCTCACGTGACAGGCTAATTAGTCCGGTGCCACATGGACGCCACTTCATGAAATATTAGAAAAACTAGCACAGTGGCAACATTTGAAACTTTCTGCAAGAATATTTTATAATTCCATAGTCGCCATAAATATTATGCTACATGGGCAAGAAACCTCTTTATAATCTTTAGTTTTTGGGGTGAAATACTTTACTAATTTGGGTAAACATACCAATCATTATTTACATATGACATTTTGTACATGGTGATAATATTATATTTTGGGAGTGACTATACAACAGCCGTCTGTTTTGCAATTGAGCAGTAAACACTTTTTTCTAAGCCAACGAAATAAGGACAACAACTATCAAACTCAATAATCACATCAATTAAAAATACTCAGTTAGAAAATGTGCCTGTTATAGTGTTGGCAAACATACAGATTATGATGAGCCCACCTTGAGTTTCAATATTTGAGTCTTCATTTAACCTTCAGTTCTAACGACTTCTTTAAGCACAGTAGAATAAAAACCAACGAAAAAAAGAAAAAAGTCATGAGTAAGAAAAGCCCATACAAAAGAATGAGCATCCCTTGTAAGCCCATAGACACATGTTCGTCCTTCTTCTTCAGCAAGCTAACTACCTCACCACCTGCTACAAATGACAGAAGCTGATACATATATCATGAAGCGAAATGAAAGAAGGTTGTATGAAGATAAATATACCCTAAATGGTACCAGCTGATTAGACATAATGCGGATGTCGATGCGTGCAACCACCCAAAACATTTCCCTAGGCCCTACCTTGGCTCATCTACTGTTCCATTAATAACGCGTTGAACAAGTCTCATGTACGCGGACATGTAAAGTTAGTCCGGGCCGCTTCATTTCACTATGCCACTAACATCCATGTGTGTTCTACCCGTGTAAAACATCTGCACATATATATGGCTTCGATACCACTGGGTTCGTAGCATAGAAAAAAAATTCCTATGGTAAAAACAACAAAGAGACCAAGATCTAATCTAGAAGAGGCATGCAACGGGTAAACCAAGTTCTAGAAGGACTCACCCTCGAGGAAAAAAAGTGTTAACGAGATCAAATCTTGTTGATGATGTAGACGAACACTTGCGAATCTCAAGATCGCGAAGATGAGCACTGCAAACCGGTAGTGTTTCTGCACTTGGTCACACGTAAATCTCGACGATGACCTCCGTTCCCTCGATCCAGCGTGGCAGCGAAAGTAGAAGATCCACCGGAATCTCTAGCAGCACGGCAACATGGTGATGGTGGAGAATCAATTTGGGCAGGGCTTCGTCAAGCCGGAGCCTGAAAGGTGGAGCAGTAGGAGGAGGGAGAGAGGTGGTGGTGTGCGGAGAGGGGAACCCCCAACCCTCAATATATAAGGGGTGCGGCAGCCCCCATGGGTGCCCCCACCTCTTCCACTTTCTTGAGTGGAGCCTCCCCTCATGCTCTCTTTTAATGGATGGACCATCCACTAAAAAAACCTAAAGGATTTTCCATTAAATGAATAAAAAATCAATTGTTTTATATTAGTATTTTCAATTCCATTAATTAACATAAACCTCCTTGAACTATTCCGATATAACCTGAGACAATTTTGTTGCTTCTCGAAACAATTCTTCCTGAAAAAATCAGGTGCTTTCCAAAATATTCTCTGATATTCTGTATCTTCTCAAAATGCATCTTCGAACTTAAACTGTGTCACCCTACGGTTCGTGAATAGTGTGAACATGATCGAGACACCTCTCCAATCAATAGTCAACAGAGGGATCTGGAGATCCGTAATGACTCCCACACATTCAACGATGTATCTTGTGATCATGTGAATCATAAATGTCGTAATCAATTCATTTTGTATCGCGATGCTTTATTTGTACAAGATCTGATCGTCGGTATCAACCATACCTAATTCGATCTCGTTACCTGAAAAGTACTCTTTACTCGTTCTGTGATATGACATCCTTGTGACCTAGTCACGTGCGCGTAATCGTTGTCGATGTGATATCAATGAGAGGGCCCAGAGTATATCTCTCTGCCATCTGGATGGACAACCCACTCTTGATGCATGAGACTCAACTAATACTTTCAGAGTACCCAACGCCATCTTTATGGTCACCTTGTTATGGTGTGTCCAGTGTTCGTGACTGACATGATCTAATGGTCTAAGGATTAGGGCTACTTCATATGTGTTTGATACATCAATGTAAACCTAATCTCTTGATGATATTGCTATACTTACTTGGGTGTGTTCATCATATTATTCTAACGATGTGATCTCATTATTAAGAACATCCAACGTTTATGGCCAGGAAACCTTGATCGTGAGTTAATCAACGAGCTAGTTAAACGAGAGGCTTTACTAGAAACTCTTGTTTGTTTATTAGACACACATGTATTAACGTTTCCAATTAGTACAACTCTAACATGAAAAATAACAATCTATAATAAACATGAAATAAGATAACAACCACTTTATTATTGTCTCTCGGACATATTCCTTTCATCACCGCCCGACCTTCCCGTTCTCGATTGGTGAGTGTCACGCCGCCTTCTCTCCTTTATACGTGTAACGTGTAGAAATTCATGTCACATTATAAAAATATATTGGTGTAGTTTTAAGTGTAATATTTAATTTGTTAAACTAGTTTGTTTGTTGTTAGTTTCAGATTAGAAAATTTTACAACAACGGGAACAAAAAATTGCATCGCAGCAAATTGTATTGAAAATATGCCCTAGAGGCAATACTATTGTTATTATCATATTTAATTGTTCATAATAATGTTCATACTCCATGCTAGAATTATATTAACCGGAAACATATACGTATGTGGTTTCATAAACAACATTGTGTCCCTAGCTAGTAAGGCTCTACTAGAATAGTTTGTTGGGTTAATGATGGTTATGCTTTCCTAACCATGCACATGTGCTATCAATTAACAACAGGGTCATGTCATTAGGAGAATGACGTGATGAACAAGACCTAACTAATCTAAGCAATAAGATCATGTTACCGTGTCTAAATTGATGTACCTTTCTAATGTCAAGTTACCATACATATATACTCAGTCAAATATAACACGAAAGGATCATCACACATGGTTAACTAATAAAAGGGCCTACAAATATAAAGTGTTTTGGAATGACCTTGTAATATTAAAATTGTTGATGACTGGAGTACCTGTAGGGAATAGTGAAAGACAAATGTGAACATATGGACATAGACAATTCATCACAGTAAATAAGCGTAAGCAACACCTAGTTTCAGAACACAAGAAAGTGTAACAAGATAGTTACATAGCAACTAACCTAGATTTCTATAATCTCATTGACGTGGGCATTACCCATCGGGTAACCAATGTTGCTCTACCCTATACGGTCTAACTGGAGGCCCATGAAAGTACCCAAGGGCAAGATGGGCCACTAGGACGGTGCGACGGAAGATTGCTTGGAGTTCAAGGCAAGGAGGAAGCCGAACAAGGAAAGCCTGAAGATAGATCTATTGTAATCCTACCCGTACTCGATGAGATCTCTCGGGACCTGGCCACCTATATAAAGGCCAGGAGAGGGGCTATCGAGGGACGCAATCAATCTCAGTAGTCGTAGCCAGCAGAAGCTTAGAACTAAGTTACCCTAGCAATTAGCAATCTCGTCGAGATCACAGCCGAACTATTCGGCACCCCATTGTAACCTGTTTTCATCATAATCAAGAACAGACAAGCAGGACGTAAGGGTTTTACCTCATCGAGGGCCCCGAACCTGGGTAAATCGCTCTCCCCGTTTGTCTGTGTACCGATGTCTCGTATGAGCTTGCAGGATTCCATCAACCCTAAGTCCCAATCGGAGGACATTGTCGAGGAACACCCCCGACAATTGGCGCCGTCTGTGGGGACCCTGCTGGCACAAGATCAGTCATCGGCAGATCCGATCATGTCATCGACATCTTCATCGGCACCGCCATCACCAACTCTGGGAGGTCCGGTCCGATTCGGCTCCTACGAGTTCACCCCGCATAGCGATTCTTCTCGCTCAAACTTCTCAGATCTGCAAGGAAACACGGAGATGACCATCGGCAGCGTCCACTACAACGTCAACGCGGAGGGAATTCTCCAGCTGCTGGAATCGCCTACCTCTGGATCAACGAGTCCTAGCGCGTCGTCATCACTCGATTTATTGGCTGGCCTGACAGAATCGATGAGCTCGCCCGCGCCTTCGACTCCCCGTTCAGCGTTCTGATAGGGCAAAGGTGGCCGATCTTTCGATGAGATGTGATAACGTCGATTTGTTGGTGGAGTTCGTGCTTGACGATCCGACTACACGTGCAAAGCTCGTGCGCCAATGCAATCGCTAGGACAATCTCCGGGAGTTACTGATCTTGCGGATGCACGATCAGCCTGACCAGCGAGGGTCTTAATTCCTACCTGAAATCGAGAACAAGTAAGAACTAATAATGCAATCAGAATTATTGCGGATATAGATGAAAGCTTTATTGAAAAGGTGGGATTCCGAATAGTCGGTCTTGTTCTGGGCGTTGGCCTCAAAAGAAGTACACGAGAGTTGCAACAATGGCTAACTTTTTGTCTAATCAAAATCCAAGTTCTAATGACGGCTACAGAGGGATATATATGGGGGAAGTCAAGGGATTTTCGTCCAACCAGCTAGGGTTGGCCAAAAACACCCCTAAATGGGCCTTCCTCCACTTATATGGCCTCTTAAAATCCCCTAAAATACCTAATCCGAAAATACATGGGTCTGGCCCATTAAATAAGGTGACGCAGCACCAATAATAACTCTTGGACGAATTTTATGATGGGGAAACTTGTAGAATTCGTCCAAGCATCGTTGCTCCATTATGGTGGCTTCAATGTTCTGAAATCTCCACTTGGGCGTCCTCTTGAATCCTCACATGTTTGCTGCCATCTCCTCCATGTGTGATCATGCTCCAATGCTTGTCCTCCTCATCCATGCTAGGTCCATCATTCCTAAGAGTAACAAACATATCTGATTTAGGCAGCATCATATTCTCATGTATTTGAGGAATAGTTCCAAGAAACGAAAGTACCTGATAGTTAAGTTGTTTGGCACGAGCTCGAGTGATTGGTCCTTGTATTTGTGTGGCTGTAGGTACAGCGGTTGTATCAATAGATGGGATGTCCTCATCATGCCCCCATTCTTGAATTGAAGTCGTCCTCGACGCAAGCTCATCTTCTTCACCAAAGTAAGGCTTCAAATCTGCAATGTTAAATGTAGGACTTACCGGACCCAATTCTGCAGGAAGCTCAAGTTTATATGCATTATCATTTATTTTCTCTAACACCTTAAAAGGACCAGCGGCACGGGGCATTAACTTAGACTTGCGCAATGCAGGAAAACGATCTTTGCGCAAATGCAACCAAACAAGATCACCAACATCAAACACAACATGCTTTCTTCCTCTATCCCCAGCAATTTTATACTTAGCATTCATGCGTTCTATGTTGTCTTTAGTAGTCTCATGCAATTTTAATATCAATTCAGCATGTTGTGTAGCATCCAAATCATTTTGCACCGAAGATGGTAAAGGCAATAAATCAATAGGTGCACGTGGAACAAAACCATACACAATCTCAAAAGGGCACATCTTAGTGGTAGAATGCAGCGAACGATTGTAAGCAAATTCAATATGAGGCAAACACTCTTCCCACAATTTTAAGTTCTTCTTCAACACAGCCCGCAGCATAGTAGACAATGTTCTATTTACTACTTCAGTTTGTCCATCAGTTTGGGGATGACATGTAGTACTAAACAGCAATTTAGTCCCCAACTTAGCCCATAAACATCTCCAAAAGTGGCTAAGAAATTTAGTATCACGATCAGAAACAATAGTATTTGGCACACCATGTAAACGCACAATTTCACGAAAGAACAAATCAACAACATGTGTAGCATCATCAGTTTTATGACATGGAATAAAGTGTGCCATCTTAGAAAATCTATCCACAACAACAAAGATACTATCCCTCCCCTTCTGTGTACGAGGCAAACCCAAAACGAAATCCATAGAAATATCCTCCCAAGGTACACTAGGAACAGGAAGAGGCATATATAAACCATGTGGATTAAGTCGAGACTTAGCTTTTTGACATGTAGTGCAGCGTGCCACAAATCTCTCAACATCTCGACGCATACGTGGCCAAAAGAAGTGTGCAGCAAGTACATCCTCCGTCTTCTTCACACCAAAGTGACCCATCAATCCTCCTCCATGCGCCTCCTGCAACAACAAAAGACGAACGGAACTATCCGGGATGCATAGCTTGTTAGCACGGAACACAAATCCATCATTGAAGACGAATTTGTTCCATGTTCTACCATCTTTACAATTCAGCAACACATCTTTAAAATCAGCATCATGCAAGTATTGTTCCTTTATGGTTTCTAATCCAAAAATCTTGAAGTCAAGTTGAGATAGCATAGTATAACGGCGCGACAAAGCATCAGCAATAACATTATCTTTACCCTTTTTGTGTTTGATAACATAAGGAAAAGACTCAATAAACTCAACCCACTTTGCATGGCGGCGATTCAACTTAGCTTGACTACGAATATGCTTCAAAGATTCATGATCAGAATGTATAACAAATTCTTTAGGCCATAAATAATGTTGCCAAGTTTCTAATGTCCGAACCAGCGCATATAATTCTTTATCATAAGTAGAATAGTTCAGACTAGGCCCACTCAATTTCTCACTAAAATATGCAACAGGTTTGCCCTCTTGTAATAACACACCTCCTAAACCAATTCCACTAGCATCACATTCAAGCTCAAAAGTCTTATTGAAATCAGGAAGTTGGAGTAATGGAGCATGTGTTAACTTATCTTTCAGTATCATGAAGGCGTCTTGTTGTGCATCGCCCCACACAAAGGGCACATCCTTCTTTGTAAGCTCATTCAGCGGCGCAGCAATGGATCCAAAATCTTTCACAAAGCGCCTATAGAAACCAGCGAGGCCAAGAAAACTCCTCACTTGTGTGACCGTCTTTGGCTGCGGCCAACTCTTAATTGCCTCAATCTTGGCTGGATCAACTTCAATTCCCTGCGCAGTAACAACATAGCCAAGAAACGCAACTCGATTGGTGCAAAAGGTGCACTTCTCAAGATTACCATACAAACGTGCATCACGTAAAGCATTGAAAACAGCACGTAAATGATCCAAATGGTCCTCCAAAGATTTGCTATAAATCAGAATATCATCAAAGTATACCACCACAAAACGTCCAATAAAAGCACGTAAAACTTCGTTCATCAGTCTCATGAAAGTACTAGGTGCATTAGTTAGACCAAAAGGCATTACTAACCACTCATATAAACCGAACTTAGTTTTAAACGCTGTTTTCCATTCATCTCCTAATTGCATACGAATCTGGTGGTAACCACTACGCAAATCAACTTTAGAGAACATAATATAACCACTCAATTCATCAAGCATATCATCTAAACGAGGTATAGGATGACGGTAACGAATGGTAATATTATTAATAGATCTACAATCAGTACACAGGCGTGAAGAACCATCCTTCTTAGGTACCAAGATAATAGGAACAGCACATGGGCTAAGAGACTCACGAATGTAACCTTTATCTTGGAGAACCTGAATTTGTCGCTGAATCTCTTTGGTCTCTTCAGGATTGGTACGATATGGCGCACGGTTGGGCAGCGAAGCACCTGGAATCAAGTCAATCTGGTGTTCTATCCCACGGATAGGTGGTAGTCCAGGTGGTACATCTTGTGGGAACACATCAATGAACTCCTGCAAAAGGTTAGCAACCGCAGGTGGCAAAGAAGGAGGCATATCCTCAAATGAAAACAGAACTTCTTTGCAAATAATAGCATAGCATTGAGTAGTGTTCACATCAAGTTCAGCAATATCAGATTTGCTAGCAAGCAAACAAGGATTTTTCAAACGAATTTCAGTAGCATGGTTTGAATCAGATTTAGTATTAGTCTTATGTGGTACAAAATCTGCAGCAACAATCTGATTCTCACTCTTAAGTTTCTCCTCGTTTTTTACTCTACTAGCTCTAGCAAGATCATCTTTTAGTATTTGTTCAGGAGTCATAGGTTTAAGACCAATTTTCTTTCCATCATGCATAAGAGAATACTGATTAGTTTTACCATTATGAACAGATTCTCTATCAAATTGCCAAGGTCTACCAAGTAACAAAGAACAAGCTTGCATAGGTACAACATCACAATCCACAAAATCAGAATATGTACCAATAGTAAAATGCACACGTGTAGTTCTTGTTACCTTGAGCTTCCGAGAGCTCTCAAACCATTGAATGTAATATGGATGTGTGCGCTGTCTTGTAGGAAGAGAAAGCTTCTCCACCATGTCAACGCTAGCCAGATTATTGCAGCTCCCTCCATCAATGATGATCCTTATAGCTCGCTCTTTGACAACGCCTCTTGTTTGGAACAGATTGTGGCGTTGATCATGCTCAGCTTTGCTCAATTGCACGCTCAACACACGTTGTGCAACTAAGCTCCTGTACTGATCAGCAGTGTCAGCGTCCATTACCTCCATCTCTCTCTCAGAATCAGAATTAGCACCATCACGTGCAACAATAAGGGCCAATGTATCTTCATCAAAGTCACTTGCAGAATCATATTCTCCATCTTCACGCACCAACATCACACGCTTGGTTCTGCATTCTCTCTCTATGTGACCAAATCCCAAGCATTTGCGACATTGAATGTCGCGCGTCTTCCCCGTGGAGGCCATGGAAGATGAACTCCGAGGAGGACCAGCGGATGGTGGTGGAGTAGCAGCAGGTGGTGCTCGTGATGCAGGCGCGGTGTACTTGGAGGTAGAAGGTGCTGATGCAGCCCCACGAGATGGTGGCGCTGATTGTCGCGGAGTCCACGACGATGTACGACCTGCAGAAATATTAGCTCTTCTCCATGGTGGTTGACGATCCTGCACTTCACGTTCAGCTTTGCAAGCAAGATGAAACAAGCGAGTAATAGTGTTGTACTCCTTATATTCTAAAATATGCTGAATCTCTTTATTCAAACCACCAAAGAAACGTGCAAGCATAGCGAATCATGCCAGTTTGCAATTCTTGATAATAGTCTTCTACAGAATTTTTTCCTTGTTCTAAGCGAGACAATTTTTTAAGCAAATCACGCTGATAATGTGGAGGAACAAAACGAGTACGCATAGCAAGTTTTAAACCAACCCAGGTAGTAGGAATATTAGCATGATGTACTCTACAATGTTCAGACCACCAAATAGATGCAAAATCTGTGAACTCACAAGTGGCAGCACTAACACGCAAATGATCAGGATATCGTAAACATGCAAAGCGCTGTTCTACTTCCAATTCCCAAGTAAGATATGCATCAGGATTATATCTACCCTCAAATGGCGGAATATTCAATTTAAGTTTAGCAACATGATCATCATCATTACGTACCGGGCGTGGAGGTGGGCGAACGTTGCGGTTCAGTTGTCGTGGACGACCAGGTGCAGGTTGTTGGACCTCCTCGTCATCCAGCACGTTCTCATCTACTTGCTCATCCTCGTTCCCTCCATAGTCCTCGTATCCTTCATCAGAAGGCGCGTCATGTGCGGCTGCCTCAGCAGGAGCGGTACCCGCCGGAACGTCCGCACGAGGAACGCGGCGTGCGCGGCGTTGCACGTTGGCGCGAGGCGGCGGTAATCGAGTCAACAACTCCTGGAACTTGGCGTCGAGCTTGGAGTTGAAGGCTGCCTCGAGGCCATCGATCTTGTCCAGCGCGTCGGTGAGTTTGGCGTCAACATCACCGAGGCGCCCATCCACGTCGGTTGCATGCCCGCTCAAAAGGTGGAGGAAGTGAGCATGCATCTCTGCATTCGTCATCGTATCCGGGTCAACGTTCGCCGACTCTGTGCCTGTCATGGTTAGTACAGAAAAAGCACAAATGTATATGCCTACAAACTACGGAATATGGTGGTTCACGCGCAATTCGTCAAGCAAAATACAAAGCTCTTACAAGTCCTTACCAAACAGGAGGAAGGCGATGTAACAACCAACAAGGATCAGCGTCTCCAAAGATTGCCAAAGCGATTACCAAGTGTCGACACAGTGCACGTGGAGACAATATGTAGAGCTCTGGGAAGGCAAAGTATAGTGATATGGTGGCACAATAATCAAATCAGCGATGCAAATTGAGTAAACGCTCAAAGACGGTACTGTGCTGGTCCTAGGCTAGATCGTATTAGAGACGCAAGCCTAAATCACCAACGAGGTCACGACGCGGTACAAAATGGAAGAGGCAGCTAACTGGCGCTGAAGGAAAGAGGCACCTAAGGTAAGGGGCAATTTTTTTTTTGACTCAACCCTGGCGCTGGAGGGCAGGGGTCTCTATGGTCGGGCGATTTTTTTTTGGAATCTACCTTGGCGCTAGACCACAGAGGTCTCTATGGTCGGGCGACCAGAATTTTTTTTTTTTTTTGCTAGACTGCTATCAGGATTCCGACGGAAAACGCGAAATTGACCAAGAAAACGGATCTAAAACCCGGAAAAACTCGGAAACAAAGATCAAGAAAGACCCTACGATGATGGGAATCAAAGGGAAACAACAAAGAGTTGATGGCAGATGTGGCGGAAGTGTACGGTGGCGGTGATATGGCGAGGACTGCAAGCGGAGATGGTGCGGCGGCGACGTGACTACTATGACCAGAACTCGAAACTCTAACGACTCTAGACGCTAAGACCAGCACGCGACACGACGATTGCAGACGAAGACTCAAAAAGCAAAAACTGAAAAGATCATGCAATGGCTTGGCACGGGCTATGGGACGGATGATCTAATCTAACTTCTTTTTGTGGGGCTTTTTCTGGGTTATAGGTAAAACAAATCTACACTAGGAAAACTGTAAATCTCACCGAGCAACCTGAAATCTGATACCACTTGATAGGGCAAAGGTGGCCGATATTTCGATGAGATGTGATAACGTCGATTTGTTGGTGGAGTTCGTGCTTGACGATCCGACTACACGTGCAAAGCTCGTGCGCCAATGCAATCGCTAGGACAATCTCCGGGAGTTACTGATCTTGCGGATGCACGATCAGCCTGACCAGCGAGGGTCTTAATTCCTACCTAAAATCGAGAACAAGTAAGAACTAATAATGCAATCAGAATTATTGCGGATATAGATGAAAGCTTTATTGAAAAGGTGGGATTCCGAATAGTCGGTCTTGTTCTGGGCGTTGGCCTCAAAAGAAGTACACGAGAGTTGCAGCAATGGCTAACTTTTTGTCTAATCAAAATCCAAGTTCTAATGACGGCTACAGAGGAATATATATGGGGGAAGTCAAGGGATTTTCGTCCAACCAGCTAGGGTTGGCCAAAAACACCCCTAAATGGGCATTCCTCCACTTATATGGCCTCTTAAAATCCCCTAAAATACCTAATCCGAAAATACATGGGCCTGGCCCATTAAATAAGGTGACGCAGCACCAATAATAACTCTTGGACGAATTTTATGATGGGGAAACTTGTAGAATTCGTCCAAGCATCGTTGCTCCATTATGGTGGCTTCAATGTTCTGAAATCTCCACTTGGGCGTCCTCTTGAATCCTCACATGTTTGCTGCCATCTCCTCCATGTGTGATCATGCTCCAATGCTTGTCCTCCTCATCCATGCTAGGTCCATCATTCCTAAGAGTAACAAACATATCTGATTTAGGTAGCATCATATTCTCATGTATTTGAGGAATAGTTCCAAGAAACGAAAGTACCTGATAGTTAAGTTGTTTGGCACGAGCTCGAGTGATTGGTCCTTGTATTTGTGTGGCTGTAGGTACAGAGGTTGTATCAATAGATGGGATGTCCTCATCACGTTCTCAATGTCAGTAGGATCCGACGAACCCACATCTTCGGAATTAACCTCCTACTACTGCTCGAACTGCGACGCCAGGCACGGTTTGGGATCAAGCGACACACCGTTCATCTGCAATGCCCGATACTCGTCGGGAGAAGACAGTATCGGCAGCATCGCCGGGAGAGCCACCCGAAGAATAGCACACCATCAGGTCTACGTCGCCAACAACACAGGAAATACAAGGCACGGAGGAGACGGAGACCACACGCCTCGTTCCAGCAGGAGAGCGAGCTTCGAAAATAGCGCTAGCAATCGCGACAGCGACTATACCATCGCGGACGAGGAGTGGGCTGCGGCCAGGACAGCCGTACTTAACAACACCCCGCTCCCCGCAGGAACCTCGGTTGGAACCCTAAACGCATACCGCTCTATACTAGAGAAAAACCGGGAGCACCTGTCGAGAGAGCAAGCTACCCTCGAGAGACGTCTATCTGCGGCAGAACGATCCAGCGAGCGACGGAGAGCTTCACAAGGAAGCGCTTCCCGAAGTGCTCTTGGGGCGGGAAAACATCGGTCAAGACTGTCCAGGCTCTCAGAAGACGACGCCAGAGAAATAACGTCAAATCTAACCAAGTCTTTCATGACCACGGATACCGCAGGCATGCCACGGCCAAAGAACGTTGCGGGAGCAACAGCTAATCTCGCCGCATACCTCATCAACCAACGCCCCGAAGGATCCATGGCACAAGCTCACCGTGGTGCCCTAGAAAGTCTCGCCATATTGGGAAACAATCTAGTTCCGCAGAAGGAGAAAACCACGGCGCAGGCCAGCGGTTCGAAACATCGGGCGAGAGATGCTCGGGATGAAATCACCCAGAGCCGGATTGATAAAGCAAGACGACGACGCGCCGCCAGGAAGGATGACGACAGTGACTCCTCAGACGAGGATCAAGAGTACGATGGTGAACTAAGGGGAGCCGATTGTTTGAGTTACAAAATCCGCGAGTCGATGCCACCCAAAAAGTTCAAGCCTACTCCCACCGACGCTGCCAAGTATGATGGGCAGCAGGAACCAAGATCTTGGATAGATGATTACCTGCAGACTGTGATTCTGCATAAAGGGAACCAGATAGCAGCAATGCAGTGCTTGCAGCTCTACTTAAAGGACTCGGCGCGGGCATGGTTAAGGGGGCTGCCGAAAGGTTCCATCAAATCATGGGACGACCTGGTGGATGCCTTCGTTGCTAACTTCCAGGCAACATATAAAAGACCCGTCGGGATTGAGGAGCTACGCAACTGCCAGCAGAAGCAGAAGGAGTCGATGCGCTCTTACATAGGGAGATTCACCAAACTCCTAAACGCTGCCGAAGATGTATCTGTAGACAGAGCAATCGACGCTTTCAGCGATGGTGTCCGACGCGAAAGTTACATAGAAGAACTTGGACGCAAAAAGCCGAAAACCATCACCAAGCTGATGGAAATCGCCAACAGTTGGGCTGATGGCGAGGACAACGTGCGAAGACCACGCCAGCGCAGCGATGACGAAGACGACGACCAGCCAAAGCACGACTCGGGCAGCCGAAGGGATTGGCACAAAAGGAGGAAAAATCGCAACTACGACGACAACAATCTGGTAGCTGCAGGATACTCCGATCGACATGATGATCGGTATGATGAAAGAAGAGACGATCGACAGGATGGCAACCGGAACAACTCTGGAAACCGCGGCAATTATAAACCACGGCAGCAGAGGGTTCCTGAGCTACCCTATGCTGAGCAGATCAACGCTCCCTGTTACCTGCACTCGTATGTCGACTCTAAGGACGGCAAAACAAAGTCGAGTCACCTTCTCAGGGATTGTCGACAGTTCCTCGACATGCACAAACTCATCCAGCAGTCAGGACAGCAACCGCTACCACCTCCACCCCCACCCCCACCACAGCACCAAGTCCAGCAGGCCCAACCTCATCAACCCAACGAGGCGTTCCCACCACCACGTGGGCAGATGAGCATGATCCACAAGACAGGTGTCTCGAGAAGAGAGATGAAGAAGCTCACCCGGGAAATTAATCTGGCCGAAAGCATCATGGCAAACATCCCCGAGTATGTCGAGTGGTCCTCTCAGAACGTTACGTTCAGCCAAGCAGACCACCCGATGACCATACCAAAACCAGGACACGCTGCCCTGGTAGTTGAGGCACAGATAGGGGGATTCAAGATGAGCAAAGTCTTTATGGATGGTGGGAGCGGGTTAAACCTGATTTTCGTCGACACAATCAAGAGTATGGGGATCACCATGGGAATGCTGGAAGAGACAGACACCTGCTTCCACGGGATTCTGCCAACTGAACCAGGTTACTCTCTTGGAAGAATTTACCTGAACGTTGTCTTCGGCAGATCCGACAATTTCAGGAAGGAGAAGATCGAGTTTGAGGTAGTGAACTGGGAGTCACAGTATCATGCTATACTCGGGAGACCAGCCTATGCCAAGTTCATGGCCGTGCCGCACTATGCATATCTCAAGCTGAAAATGCCTGGCAACAAAGGGACAAACATCACAGTCCATGGAAGTTTTTCGCGCTCAGACAGTTGCGATCGCGATTTCCAGAGGATCGCTGCGAAGTTTGGGAGCAAGCAAGAAATTATTAAGCCTCCACCCAAGTTGTTGTTGCGTGAAATCAAGGAAGAGAAGGACGACAGGGGAAGCAAAAAGAAGCCAGCCGACCTTGCCCTTAAAGCCTCGACAGCAGAAGCCTCGGCAGCAGGAGCTTTGGCAGCAAAAGCTTCGGCAGCAAAAGGTTCGGCAGTTGATGACGCAGAAGGCATAGAAAACAGCAAGACGCTGGCAGTCACAGCTCAAACCCCTGGTGAAATCAGCAACGCTGCGGCTACCCCTAACGTGGTGAAGAAGCCAGAAGAAGAGAAGAACCCCTTCCTTGATTAAGAATTTTTTCAGCATTTATTTTCCTTTTTTCTTCTACTTTATACAGGGCCTTCCTTTTTCGCCCTTCAGCCCCGTGCTTACTTTATTAATAAGAATTTAAGCTTCCATCTTTTGATAAAGCATTGCAGTGATCACGAACTTCTACGCCCCGTCACTACGAAAACGTAGTACAAGGATCGTGTTCCAAAAAGCCTCTACGAGTGCTAAAAAGACGTTCACCTTTCCCTCTGCTATAGATGCCTCTACGAGTGCCGTAAATAGCAAGAGTTTGGAAATACACATAAACAACAACCCACGTTCGATATTTCACTTATGGAAATATCAAGGAACAACGGGCTCATCGGCAGAATCACTACACCCGAAATATTCGGGAGTGCCTGTCGAAATTTAAAACGGTTGAAAGCAAAGTTGCGCATACAACAGGTTTAGCAAGACCTGCAACACGAGCTGATCACTCACATGATTTGCTAAACAGCCAATATACATACATTTAAAAACGAGCAACTAAGATTCGCTCAAAATTGAAACTTGCCAACGGCAATAACATGGTAAAAGTACATATGCATGTATCTACCGAATGAAAAGGCGTCAGTACATAATCCAAACACTTGGATAAAGTAGTCAAACTATCTATTTACAAACAGTCATTAAAACCCTGAAATCATCCTTGCGGAGTTCCTTTTTCTTCAGGTACCTTTGAATCCTTCTCGAGTCTGTCGACAATTATGTTGGCAGGCAACAACACCTTCGGATACAGCGCCTCCAAGTCTCCAGTAACGTTGGCAATCGACAGTAAACCTGCCGAAGGATAACGGGCAAGTACAAGAGCAAGTGTAAACCTGGCTCCTGCAAAAACTTGCGCGCGCACCAAGTCCCGGATCTTCTTGGCGTTACCAAACTCCGACATCAATGCAAGGAGCGTGGGGGGAACTGCGTTCAAAGGAAACATCGTCTTCCAAACCACCCTCATGGCTTTATAGCACTTGTCGAAGAAGTGGTGGACCTGCTGAACTCGATCCTGAAATTGTGCGACAGCCGAAGCCTTCGAGTGCTCCCGCCAGAAAATCTCTTCGGCTGAGGACAGCTGGGTTAACGCATGTACACGCTCGTAAATCCGTTTGTTTTCTTCCGCACGGTTTAGAGCTATGACTGGCAAAGGAATAAGCAGAGAATCAGATAAGGAGTTGTCGTCAAAATGACGCAGGGATCAAGGAACTTACAGTTCAAACTGTCGGTAGCTTTATTTAGCTCAGTAAGAGCGTATCGCTCCACGTTGGCTGCAATTTCACTCTTCTTGCTGACAATAGCAGCCAAGGCGTAGGTGTCGCGCAGATCCTTCTCCATCTGGGTGATCCGATCCTTCATCCGCTGGATCCGATCACTTTCGGGAAGAACGCCCGAGGAGTCATCAACAAACGAGGGCACCGGGAAAACCTGCAGGCAACAGCGTTAAGAGGATAATACGGTCAAATTAAGCATCCAACAAAACTCCCATCGGGAGAGGTATAAGCAATCCCTATCAGGAGAAGCACAAGTGAAGATATTATGATAAAAGCATGCTGGCAACATTGCCAGCACAGTGTTCATTACAAACTTAAGTTCTCGCAACAGAATAATGTTTCATACTAGCCCAAGGATAAAATTGTTACAAAAGTCAAGGAGCCTGAGTCTGAGTCGACAGGCTGGGGCCAACCGATGTTTTTCCTGAAACTAAATCGAGGAGCTGGCGAGCACAAGTACGGGCGGACGCCGTAAAAGCGCTTAAGTCAACAGATCGCCCATCTTTCTCTTTCGGCAGCTCCTTAGTCATTCCTTCGATGTCAGCCTTAAAGCCGTAACCCATCATAAGTTGGAAGGCAAGAAGGGCACCATAGGTACGCGAGGTACGCTTGAATACCTCAATGACTTCCTTGGTGTCGACTGCGAAGGCATCGATCAGCTGCCCCAGAGTTTTCTCCTGCTTGGCCTTGGGGAATATCATCGAATGCATCCGCGTCAGAGCACCCTTTCCCTTGTCAAGAAGCTCCCGGGTAAGTTGGTGGGCGGCGAGAACCGTCGACACACCATTTGCTGGGGAATTGCTTGGAATTTTGTCCAAGGCAGTAGCAGGGATGCTGGCGGCTTCTGCGAGAAATTAAAAGAAATCGTTGACGAAGAAATAGATCCATAAAAAGTGAAAGTCTACAAGGGAAGTAGGAGCTTACCAAGTAGGGCCAAGGCAGACTGATGGAGGAGTTCATCCTTCTCTGTCGCCCGAGCTTCCTCTTCCTTCAGCCTCTCCTTTAGCTTGTTCAGTTCTTCTTTCAAGGAGTCGACCTCCTGGCGAGCTACGGCGGCCTTTTTAATGGCGCCATCCAACTTTGAAGAGGAAGACTTAGCCTCTTCCTGCAGCCGAATTTTGTCTGCCTCCAGAGAGGTGAATTGAGAGGCGAAGGCCTCTAAGGAGGATATCACACCTCGTAGATCCTTGAAGAAAGGGAGTATTTTACAAAGATCATTATACAAAGACACATTCCAAAAGATTCTTGTTAGACTCAACAAAGACTTACAGAAGGAGGAGCTGCGGCGGCAGCAGGAGCATCTTTCCCTTTGGAAAGGGAGGAGGCAGTCGACGCTTGCGCCGCAGGAGCCGCCTTGGGAGCCGAAGCTTCGGAAGCTGCGGCGGCTGGCAAGACAGCATCAGATCTGACCCTCTTAGGTGGAGGCTCAATGAAAGCATCGTCACTACAAGGAAGATTTGATTGACCAAGTCATGAGAAAAATGCGAAAAGATCGAGAAGCAGAAAATAGTAAGAAGAAGAAAAACACTTACAAATCAAGGAGATCATCTTCGTCGGCAAAACCGCCGATTGATCTCTTCGTAGGTGGAGCCCTGGTCTCCTCCGCAGCTGCATTAACAAAGGCATCGTGATCAGCGTCATCATTGCGCACTGATCCCTCTGTGTAGCAAGTGTCACCAGCTGATGAGGGGAGATTGGCGTGAACAGTTTCAGAATCTATCGGGTCATCACGTTCGCTTGTTGGGTTTGTATGATCAACAGTACGAGAATCAACGGGTTCTGAAGAGCCTCTTCCTTCAGAAGTTTCATTTGGCAAGTTATGTAAGTCCTCGGAGGCTACGTGGGTCTGTCGAAGGGAAAAAATAAATGAGAATAACAGTCATATATGTCGATAGCAGCATAACAAGAATTCAAGGATGGCAATTACCTCTGGTGGAGGATGATCGGCATCAAAAGGAATATACGGAGATATCAGTGGGATCAAGTCCTCTTGACTAAAGGAAGTGAGGCGACGGACTTCATCGAGCAGTTCTTTTTCTGACAATTCAGCAGCGTTAATTCTAGTCTCATCCTTTAGACCTGAATACAACCACATTGGGCGAGCTCTAGCCATGACTGGTTGGATTCGACGTTTCAGAAACACTGCCGCTACCTCGGTGCCGACCATAGTTTGTCCATCAGCCTCCTTGATCCGAAGAAATCTGGCAAATAATTCATCGGCAGCTACTTTTTCGTCGGGAGAGAGAATATTCTTCCAAGAATTCTTAGGCTTGGCCTCAAGGACGTCGACAAAGCGAGGAAGTTGAGATTCGGGTGACAAGGAATCCTTGATATAAAACCACTTTAATCTCCACCCTTGCACGGACTCTCTCATTGGGAAGTTAAAGTAATTGACATCCGAACGAGCTACAAATCCTACTCCTCCGGTGACAAAAGATCCGTTGCTACTGCTGTATCTCTTCACGTAGAAGATCTTTTTCCACAGCCCAAAATGAGGCTCAACGCCCAGATATGCTTCGCAGAGGGTGACAAACACAGCAACGTGAAGGATTGAATTGGGAGTGAGTTGCCATAGTTGGATTTCGTAGGTTCGTAGGAGATGGAGGAGGAATTCGTGGACGGGAAGAGAAAGGCCTCGGTATAAGAATGACAAGAACATCACGGTAAAACCGGCAGGGGGATTAGGTCGAGAAATCGCACCTGGAAAGATCACATTCCCCTCATCAGAGGAGATCAATCCCAGGCTTCGGGATCTCTTCTCGTCACGCTTGGTGACGGTCGAAGCTACCCAATCTCCGGGCCTAGCTGCTGAGCTTGGTGGCGCCGGCGGCGCCGGAGCTGGGGGAGGAGCGCTGGGGCGCCTTCCTTCGAAAGAATCGAGGAAGATTTTGCGGCGGCGCCTCCGCTCGTAGAGCTGGCGGCGGCGCTAGGGTTCTTCTTCTTCACCATCGTAAGATCTGGGAAAAGCTAGGAAGCAGTGGCGGCGGCGCGAACAGTTGTGAGTGGGAGAAGAGGAAGAACAGCGAAAGGATGAATGAAGGAAGAGATTGGGGATTTCTATCTCTTGGGAAACTTAAGGAAGGCCTCGTATTGGTACTGGGCCTTTTTCTCCGGTTAATGGTTGCGGAAATCGAGGAGGTGCCTCGTTAACCGTGTAGAGAGAAGCAGGAATTGCTCGAAAACAGGGCTGGCAGGTTGCGTCTTGTCAGTCAAAATCAAGAGGACAGTAAAACGTAATCAATGACGTCATGGAGAATGATTGCATACGAAGAGATAAGAATATGTCGGATGAACGATTTGAGTCTAAGCGCAGATCGCAAGCATCTGCACTCAGACTCGGGGGCTACTCCCATCGGGAGCGCTGGACGCGCACCCGACAGAATGAGGACTCGAAGGAAATATTTGACTCGAGTCTGCACCCGGGCGTAAACGCCCGTGCCCAGACTCGGGGGCTACTCCCATCGGGAGCGCCGGACGCGCACCCGACAGAACTTTTTCGCACTCCAGATCATGCCCGGGGACTTGATTTTGTGTAGGGTAACGTTGTTTTGCCATCGGAAGTTAACCAACAGAAGTTGGGCACATTATTCATTATCCCTTGCGTAAAGAAAATGTATCGGATGGAGTACAAAGACTTGCAGGAAAAAGCTTCGGCAGAAGAAAATGTTCGAGTGGTACAACTTGAGTCTACGCACGAATTGCAAGCATCCGTACCTAGACTCGGGGGCTACTCCCATCGGGAGCGCTGACGCGCACCCGATAGAAGATGGAAGAAAGACAAGAATGATCAAAGAGAAGGACTTCGGAAGAAGACATGTTCTAGTCTCTACCCGAACTATGTTCGGCTAGACACTCGGGGGCTACTGACGTGGGCATTACCCTTCGGGTAACCAATGTTGCTCTACCCTATACGGTCTAACTGGAGGCCCATGAAAGTACCCAAGGGCAAGATGGGCCACTAGGACGGTGCGACGGAAGATTGCTTGGAGTTCAAGGCACGGAGGAAGCCGAACAAGGAAAGCCTGAAGATAGATCTATTGTAATCCTACCCGTACTCGATGAGATCTCTCGGGACCTGGCCACCTATATAAAGGCCAGGAGAGGGGCTATCGAGGGACACAATCAATCTTAGCCAACAGAAGCTTAGAACTAGGTTACCCTAGCAATTAGCAATCTCGTCGAGATCACAGCCGAACTATTCGGCACCCCATTGTAACCTGTTTTCATCATAATCAAGAACAGACAGGCAGGACGTAAGGGTTTTACCTCATCGAGGGCCCCGAACCTGGGTAAATCGCTCTCCCCGTTTGTCTGTGTACCGATGTCTCGTATCAGCTTGCAGGATTCCATCAACCCTAAGTCCCAATCGGAGGACATTGTCGAGGAACACCCCCAACACTCATCATGACTATGATAAATAAAAACACAAAAACACCTACATCAATTGTGCCAGGACACAACAAGAATCAACACACATACATAGTAGAAACAACAACATTAATCAATACAGGTGACAACTTAAGATATGGTTCAAAGGAATTAAAATCTTCTTCTTCGACAGAACATTGTGGAGTGGCTCATACAAGATAGCAAGATAACTGTGAAGTTGCAAAAACATCATGACGACGATCTCCAACTCCCAAAGGTGGGACTCCGATCCGTAAAAGGTAGAGCTAAGTCACTAGTGCATAGTGCTCACTTTATTATTTGACTCGGATTGAACAACCCTAGATGAATGTTGTAGCGGTGTAGTGTAGGTTGGTACTACAACGCTAAGATTGCAAAGTTACTCCATTTGTTATAGATTTGTGTCAATAAACGTGGCATTTTTTAATCAAGCCAAAACAGATGGTGTCATATGAACTAAATAAAAATCAGCAATACATAAAAGTAAATGATCATCAACATATTTGATACGGGGCGACCTTCGGTCTTCACCGCATCATGTGCTTCATCGCCAAGACGACACGCTGATGTCTACGGGAGCTTCTATTCTTGTAGACAGTGTTGGGCCTCCAAGAGCAGAGGTTTGTAGAACAGCAGCAAGTTTCCCTTAAGTGGATTACCCAAGGTTTATCGAACTCAGGGAGGAAGAGGTCAAAGATATCCCTCTCAAGCAACCAATCACAAAGCAAGAAGTCTCTTGTGTCCCCAACACACCAAATACACTTGTCGATGTATAGGTGCACTAGTTCGGCGAAGAGATAGTGAAATACAAGTAATATGGATGTATATGAGTGGTAATAGCAATCTGAATAAAATATGGCAGCGAGTAAACATGCAACAGAACAGTAAGTAAACGGTGTTTTCAGTATTGGAAACAAGGCCTAGGGATCATACTTTCACTAGTGGACACTCTCAACATTGATCGCATAATAAATACTTCTTCTCATATGTGCTACATACACTCTTGTTTGATAATGAACATCATTCGTTGCGTAGGATTACACGAACCCTCAATGCCGGAGTTAACAAGCTCCACAACATTCGATATTCATGTTTAAGTAACCTTAGAGCATAATAGATCATTGCAAAATAAACCAAGAACTAACATAGTGCACACACTGTCCACATTACACTATGAAGGAGGAATAGATCACATCAATACTATCATAATGACAATTAACTCCACGATCTACAAGAGATCATGATCATAGCATACGACAAGAACCACACGGTGCACACACTAATCACCTTTACACCATGCAGGAGGAATAGACTACTTTAATAACATCACATGAGTAGCACATAACTAGTAGCGATACAAAGCTCATCATATGGATCTCAATCATGTAAAGCAGCTCATGAGATCATTGTATTGAAGTACATAGGAGAGAGATTAACCACATAGCTACCGGTACAGCCCCGAGCCTCGATGGAGAACTACTCCTCCTCATGGGAGCAGCAGCGGTGATGAAGATGGCGGTGGAGATGGCAGCGGTGTCGATGGAGAAGCCTTCCGGGGCACTTCCCGTCCGGCAGGTGCCGGAACAGACTCCTGTCCCCCATCTTGGCTTCGCGATGGTGGCGGCTCTGGAAGGTTTCGCGTACCGTGGCTTCCTCCGTAAGGGTTTCGATGCAGGGGGCTTTATATAGGCGAAGAGGCGGCGCAGAGGGTCGAAGGGGCGACCACACCATAGGGTGGCGCGGGCCCAGCCCTGGCCGCGCCACCCTGTCATCTGCCCACAGGCCCCCCTCCGGCGCTCTCGGTGTTCCGGATGCTTCCGGGCAAAATAGGAACCGGGCGTTGATTTCGTCCAATTCCGAGAATATTTCGTTACTAGGATTTCTGAAACCAAAAACAGCAGAAACAGGAACGGCACTTCGGCATCTTGTTAATAGGTTAGTTCCAGAAAATGCGTAAATACGACATATAATGTGCATAAAACATGTAGGTATCATCAATAAAGTAGCATGGAACATAAGAAATTATCGATACGTTGGAGACGTATCAGCATCCCCAAGCTTAGTTCTGCTCGTCCCGAGCAGGTAAAACGATAACAAAGATAATTTCTTAAGTGACATGCCATCATAACCTTGACCATACTATAAACATATGTAATGAATGCAGCGATCAAAACAAAAGTAATGACATGAGTAAACAAGTGAATCATATAGCAAAGACTTTTCATGAATAGTACTTCAAGACAAGCATCAATAAGTCTTGCATAAGAGTTAACTCATAAAGCAATAAATCAAAGTAAAGGTGTTGAAGCAACACAAAGGAAGATTAAGTTTCAGCGGTTGCTTTCAACTTATAACATGTATATCTCATGGATATTGTCAACATAAAGTAATATAACAAGTGCAATATGCAAGTATGTAGGAATCAATGCACAGTTCACACAAGTGTTTGCTTCTTAAGGTGGAGGGAGATAGGTAAACTGACTCAACAATAAAAGTAAAAGAATGGTCCTTCAAAGAGGAAAGCATCGATTGCTATATTTGTGCTAGAGCTTTTATTTTGAAAACATAAAGAGAGCATAAAAATAAAGTTTTGAGAGGTGTTTGTTGTTGTCAACGAATGGTAGTGGGCACTCTAACTACCTCATCAACCAGACTTTCAAGAGCGGCTCCCATGAAGGACGTTATCTCTACCAGCAAGGTAGATCATCCCTCTTCTCTTTTGTTTACACATGTACTTTAGTTTAGTTTTTCTTTATTTATGGATGACACTCCTCCCAACCTTTTGCTTACACAAGCCATGGCTAACCGAATCCTCGGGTGCCTTCCAACATTCACATACCATGGAGGAGTGTCTATTTGCAAAATTAAGTTGCTTACTGATGAATCAGAGCAAAACATGTGAAGAGAATTATTAATGCAAGTTAATTAATTGAGGCTGGGAACCTCATTGCCAGCTCTTTTTGCAAAATTATTGGATAAGCGGATGAAGCCACTAGTCCATTGTGAAAGTCTGTCAAAAGTAAATGACAAGATCGAAAGATAAAACACCACATACTTCCTCATGAGCTATAAAACATTGACACAAATAAGAGGTAGTAACTTTTGAATTGTTTAAAGGTAGCACTCAAGCAATTTACTTTGGAATGGCAGAGAAATACCATGTAGTAGGTAGGTATGGTGGACACAAATGGCATAGTGGTTGGCTCAAGGATTTGGATGCATGAGAAGTATTCCCTCTCGATACAAGGTTTAGGCTAGCAAGGTTATTTGAAGCAAACTCAAGGATGAACCGGTGCAGCAAAACTCACATAAAAGACATATTGTAAACATTATAAGACTCTACACCGTCTTCCTTGTTGTTCAAAACTCAATACTAGAAATTATCTAGACCTTAGAGAGACCAATTATGCAAACCAAATTTTAGCATGCTCTATGTATTTCTTCACTATAGGTGCAAAGTATATGATGCAAGAGCTTAAACATGAGCACAACAATTGCCAAGTATCACATTATCCAAGACATTTTACCAATTACTACATGTAGCATTTTTCCAATTCCAACCATATAACAATTTAACGAAGAAGAAACTTCGCCATGAATATTATGAGCTAAGAACACATGTGTTCATACGAACCAGCGGAGCGTGTCTCTCTCCCACACAAGGATGAACTTATTCAGAGAACTAACAAAACAAAAATAAAAGCACACACAGACGCTCCAAGTAAAGTACATAAGATGTGACCGAATAAAAATATAGTTTCAAGAGAAGGAACCCGATACTTTGTCGATGAAGAAGGGGATGCCTTGGGCATCCCCAAGCTTAGACGCTTGAGTCTTCTTAAAATATGCAGGGGTGAACCACGGGGCATCCCCAAGCTTAGAGCTTTCACTCCTCTTGATCATAGTATATCATTCTCCTCTCTTGACCCTTGAAAACTTCCTTCACACCAAACTTCAAGCAAACTCATTAGAGGGTTAGTGCACAATTAATAATTCACTCATTCAGAGGTGACACAATCATTATTTTCACTTCTGGACATTGCATAAAGCTACTGGACATTAATGGATCAAAGAAATAAATCCAACATAGCAAAAGAGGCAATGCGAAATAAAAGGCAGAATCTGTCAAAAACAGAACAGTCCGTAAAGACGAATTTAAAGCTGGCACCAGACTTGCTCAAATGGAAAAACTCAAAACTAATGAAAGTTGCGTACATATCTGAGGATCACGCTCGTAAATTGGCAGATTTTTTCGAATTTTCTACAGAGGCCTGTGCCCAGATTCGTGACAGACAGCAATGCTGTTTCTGCGCAGCGATCCCAAATATAACATCAACTTTGACATAGAAACTTTACTTGGCACAAAAACATGATAAGGAGAGGTTGCTACAGTAGTAAACAACTTCCAAGACACAAATATAAAACAAAGTACTGTAGTAAAAACACATGGGTTATCTCCCAAGAAGTTCTTTCTTTATAGCCATTAAGATGGGCTCAGCAATTTTAATAATGCACTCGCAAGAAATAGTATTTGAAGCAAAAGAGAGCATCAAGAAGCAAATTCAAAAAACATTTAAGCCTAACATGCTTCCTATGCATAGGAATCTTGTAAATAAACAAGTTCATGAAGAGCAAAGTAACAAGCATAGGAAGACAAAACAAGTGTAGCTTCAAAAATTTCAGCACATAGAGAGGTGTTTTAGTAACATGAAAATTTCTACAACCATATTTTCCTCTCTCATAATAACTTTCAGTAGCATCATGAGCAAACTCAACAATATAACTATCACATAAAGCATTCTTATCATGAGTCTCATGCACAAAATAATTACTACTCCCAACATAAGCATAGTCATTCTTAATAATTGTAGTGGGAGCAAATTCAACAAAGTAGCTATCAAATATAGGAGGTATATTGTAATCATAATCAAATTTATCCTCCATAACAGGTGGTAACAAAAGACTACTATCATTATAATCATCATAAATGGGAGGCAAAGTATCATCAAAGTAAATTTTCTCCTCAATGCTTGGGGGACTAAAAATATCATGCTCATCAAAACCAGCTTCCCCAAGCTTAGAATTTTCCATATCATTAACAACAATAGTGTTCAAAGCATTCATATTAATAACATTCCCATTAGCATGCATATAAAGTTCCATGGGTTTTTTAATTCTCTCTTCAAACACATCATGTCCTAATTCAAGATAAAGTTCATAAAGATCTCTCATATTTTTGTTGTTTTCCATTATGCCTAACTAGTGTAAACAAGAAACCAAATGTCGCAATTGCAGAGTCTAAAGGAAATAGCTTCGAGCACACACACAATGGCGCCAGAAAAGTACTGTTACGGAACCGGAGTATGAGTGCCTTTTACCTTTCCTCCCCGGCAACGGCGCCAGAAAAGTGCTTGGCGCGTAGTTGACGAGGGAGGAAAAGTGCTTAGTTGCCGGGCTTGCCAATGTGTGAGTGCCGTTTACCTTCCCTCCCCGAACGGCGCCAGAAAAGTGCTTGATGTCTACGGGAGCTTCTATTCTTGTAGACAGTGTTGGGCCTCCAAGAGCAGAGGTTTGTAGAACAGCAGCAAGTTTCCCTTAAGTGGATTACCCAAGGTTTATCGAACTCAGGGAGGAAGAGGTCAAAGATATCCCTCTCAAGCAACCCCTGTAATCACAAAGCAAGAAGTCTCTTGTGTCCCCAACACACCAAATACACTTGTCAGATATATAGGTGCACTAGTTCGGCGAAGAGATAGTGAAATACAAGTAATATGGATGTATATGAGTGGTAATAGCAATCTGAATAAAATATGGCAGCGAGTAAACATGCAACAGAACAGTAAGTAAACGGTGTTTTCAGTATTGGAAACAAGGCCTAGGGATCATACTTTCACTAGTGGACACTCTCAACATTGATCGCATAATAAATACTTCTTCTCATATGTGCTACATACACTCTTGTTTGATAATGAACATCATTCGTTGCGTAGGATTACACGAACCCTCAATGCCGGAGTTAACAAGCTCCACAACATTCGATATTCATGTTTAAGTAACCTTAGAGCATAATAGATCATTGCAAAATAAACCAAGAACTAACATAGTGCACACACTGTCCACATTACACTATGAAGGAGGAATAGATCACATCAATACTATCATAATGACAATTAACTCCACGATCTACAAGAGATCATGATCATAGCATACGACAAGAACCACACGGTGCACACACTAATCACCTTTACACCATGCAGGAGGAATAGACTACTTTAATAACATCACATGAGTAGCACATAACTAGTAGCGATACAAAGCTCATCATATGGATCTCAATCATGTAAAGCAGCTCATGAGATCATTGTATTGAAGTACATAGGAGAGAGATTAACCACATAGCTACCGGTACAGCCCCGAGCCTCGATGGAGAACTACTCCCTCCTCATGGGAGCAGCAGCGGTGATGAAGATGGCGGTGGAGATGGCAGCGGTGTCGATGGAGAAGCCTTCCGGGGCACTTCCCCGTCCGGCGGTGCCGGAACAGACTCATGTCCCCGATCTTGGCTTCGCGATGGTGGCGGCTCTGGAAGGTTTCGCGTACCGTGGCTTCCTCCGTAAGGGTTTTCGATGCAGGGGCTTTATATAGGCGAAGAGGCGGCGCAGAGGGTCGAAGGGGCGACCACACCATAGGGTGGCGCGGGCCCAGCCCTGGCCGTGCCACCTGTCATCCGGCCCACTGGCGGCTCTCGGGTGTTCCGGATGCTTCCGGGCAAAATAGGAACCTGGGCGTTGATTTCGTCCAATTCCGAGAATATTTCGTTACTAGGATTTCTGAAACCAAAAACAGCAAAAACAGGAACTGGCACTTCGGCATCTTGTTAATAGGTTAGTTCCAGAAAATGCGTAAATACGACATATAATGTGCATAAAACATGTAGGTATCATCAATAAAGTAGCATGGAACATAAGAAATTATCGATACGTTGGAGACGTATCACACGCCAAGGTGAATCTTCTCCTTTACGCGTGCCTCGAATCGCCCATTTGGGACGATATACTACTTCATACTCCGTCATGTCTTGATGATAGGAACTCGACGACAAGTACGGAGGGAAGAGAGGATGCCATGGAGACCCGAGGACGCAAGGCCGATGTCACGGAAGCATGGAAGAGAAGGAGAAAGAGGAGCTGGACACTCCAGGCCGGAACTTCCGCCCCTGATGGCCGGAACTTCCGCCCCGCCGGAACTTCCGCCCCTGATGGCCGGAACTTCCGCCCACCGGAACTTCCGCCCAAGTTCCGCCCTAGTTCCGAAATTGCGCCAAAACAACACTGGATGTTACTGCGAGGAAATTGGCCGTTTCCGGAACTAGGCCGGAAGTTGGCCGGAAGTACCGCCCCGACCGGAAGTTCCGCCCCCAAGGACCGGAACTTCCGCCCAGATGCCGCCAAGATGCTGTCCAGCGCCCAGGAAAGAGGATCCAGCCGGAACTTCCGCCCCGGAGGACCGGAACTTCCGCCCCTAGAGACCGGAACTTCCGCCCGCACGCGTTTCAGCACCCAAAACTGGCAGATTCGGCTTGTAACTTACCCCTTCGCCCCACCCACTATAAATAGCCGTGTTGGCTCAGATCTGAGATTAGACTTGATATGAAATTAAACCTGAGCTTTGCTCTTGACCCTTGTGGGAACCCCTACCATAGATCTTAGATCTTGTACCCACCCGGGCTCCTTATCGAATCCTATTGTATCTCTTTGGTGACTTCTACCAATATTGGTCTTTTGCTTGCACTTCTACCTTTGGGTCTTTTGCTTGCACTTCTATCGATTTTGGTCTTTTCACCCTTCTAGATTCATAGGATCTCGATTTGTCGATCTTTTTGCGGGACTTCTACCGAAAGGTCTTTTCCTGCAACTTCTATCGAGTTGGTGTTTCGGGCCAACGAGGACAAACCGGATTGTGTGTGTGTGTGTGTGTGTGTGTGTTTGTATCCCACGATTCCCCTCGCGTTCTTCGTGTTCATCGCGTTATTCCACCTCCCCCACGAATTCCACCCAAATCCGTGAAGATCGGGCACACCCTTGGGCTTAGCCCTTATCATATGGTATCAAGAGCTCCTTGGTTGCCACGGATTTGACCCCCACACCCCCAAAAAATTTCTTGAGAAAATTTTCGAAAATACCAAAAAATAGCCCCAAATTGGCCTTGGTTGGATCTCGCGATTTGTTGAGTTTTTGGTGGTTTTGATCCGATAGAAACTTGTCTTTGGTGTTGATCTACAATTCCCCCACCTTCCCACAGCTTCTAGTGCCAAATTTTCCGCGAATTCGAAGATTTTCGGCCCGGATTTCCGCCCAAATCGAAGAACATCCCGCAGATCTGATTGCGACCGGAAGTTCCGCCCGGGACCGGAAGTTCCGCCCCTCAGGACCGGAAGTTCCGCCTGGCCGAATTTTTCACAGCTAACTTCGTTTTTCGCATTGGTACTATCCCTTTTGTGTTTGGACTTCGGTTTGAGTGCCATTTCAGCTACCACAAAGCTTCCGCAACATCGACAATGACGACGGCACCCCGAGGATCCAAGCGTTTCATTTGACACCTTCCACCATAGCAAGTTCAAGATCGTCGGCCACCATCATCAAGTGGTATAACTTGCCTCCTAACTTGTAGCCCTAGCTTCCTTTGCGTACCTTTCCTATCGAGAGTGGCTTTCTAGTGTTGCGAAGCATTGCGCAAGCGTCCCGACCATGAGGGTGTGCGTGTGTTGAGCAAAGCTACGAAGCAAGCTCGTGTGAAAAGATAAGCAAAAGAAGTGTGACATACTTACATAGATAGTAGTATCCTTACATAGTGAGAAAAAAAAGAAAAAGAGTGTGAGTAACACCTATACACAAAAGAGTCCAAAGCTTTTAAGCAAAAGAGAGAAAAGAGAAGAGAGGCGTCTTGTGCAAATCTTGTTGCTTCTCAATTTTGCGACCAAGCCACGGTCTCTCTTGCGTTAGCGTGACACCGAGCAAGTAGTCTTCGTTAGGACCATTTTGTTCATGCTCATTTTCCCGTCGTGCTATTTGTCCCACGCGTGTGTTCCACCTTGTGTATGCCTTTTGTGATCACCGCTTTTGACTTGTGACTTTTGGATCTTACCCACTTTTGACAATAGACTTTTCGTTTGGTTCTTCCATTTGGTTTTCCACATCCATACCTAACACCATATAGAGTTTTTGTTTTGTGTGTGTGCATACATATCGGTTGTCCTCCGACTTGAAACACCTTTTCGATTTTGGTTTGCGAGTTTTGACCTTTTGGTAGTTTTCTTTCCACCATATATACACCAATCCTAGAGACTAACATGGATAGTGAGGATGAACCTACGGAGGACGACATGGAGTACGATGAGGGTGATAGCTCCGCAAGCACCGCGGATATGGAGGACCATGTGGAGCTCGACACCGACAATGGCTCCGCAAGCATTGGCGACATGACCGACATCGAGCATCTCTACACCGACCATGACTCGCCAAGCATGGACAACATGGTGGACCACCACTCCGAGCTCGACTACAACATCGACGACATGGTGGAGCACTACCTCGACTACGACTACGACACCATGATGGAGCACCGCACCGAGCACTACCTCGACTACGACTACGACACCATGATGGAGCACCGCACCGAGCACTACCTCGACTATGACATCGACACGATGGTGGAACCGAGCTTCGACACCACCTTGCACAAGACCGGTGCCTACAAGTTCCCCATCTTGGCCAATGGAACTACTTATGAAGGTAGCGGACCTTCAAGACGGCGCCACCATGAGAGTGCTTACGCACATGATCATCTACATCGAGCTCGTCCTTTGGAACAACAAGAGCGTCCCCGCCATGATCGCCATCGACACTCTCCTCCGAGCTCAAGAAGGCGCCACAAGCAAAGTGCCAAGCTACATGAACCATCATCTAGGCATGTTGAGGATCGTCATCGACACACGTCACCTCATGATCGTCGTCGACCATCACCACCTCATGACCGCCATCGACATGTGTCACCACATAATCATCACCGACACAAGTCAACTCATGGACACCATCGACATGCGTCACCACATGATCATCGCCAACACAAGTCACCTCATGTTCGCCATCGACCAACACCTCCCAAGGATCTTCGACGACACCCCCAAGACATGGTGATGATGCAAGAAGACGAGAGCCTCGACATGAAGCGGCCAAGGCTACAAAGAACAACAACACCAACAATATGGTGTCCACAAAGCCTAGCGCCACCACCAAAATGGCATCTCCAAGACCGCCTACACATGAGAAGATCTCCAATGGTGCGAGACAAGGCGCTACACCAACAAGCAAGATGGTGCCAATGGACAAGAAAGAGGAACCACATCTCATGGTGCTTCCCCCTCCTACCGCCACCACCACAATGGCGCCTACAAGAAGCTCAAGCCCCAAGATGAAGACCATGGAGTCTACACTTCAAGATGAAGGACGGTCTACACAACTTTATGCCAACATGACAATGATTTGTCCACCAAGACCACGTAGCTCCCAATGCTTTCGTTGCACACAAGACGGTCATCATCTTTGGGAATGCCCCAATCTCCATTGTGATGTGTGCACATCCAACAAGCACATGACATGGGAGTGCAACACACCTCAAGCCCACAAGCTCTACTTCGCCCAATTGGATGCCCAATTCGCCAACATGACACTTCAAGATACCATCGTGTTCAAAGAATGGTGCAAGGAAATGGACAAGATGACGACTATGAAGCCCACACTTCAAGATGGAGCACGAGAAGGCCAAGACAAGAGTGACGTTGATTCGAGCCTAGCTCTCAACAACACCATAGCGCCATCAAAGGGTGTCAACATGGGAGGCGATGGAGTTGAGAAGGTTGAGCATGGGATGATCCCTTCAACCAAGGAGGCGAATGGAGTTGAGAATGGTGAGCATGGGATGATCCCTTCACCAATGGAGGCGCATGGAGATGACAAAATCGAGCCTACTCCTATATGCTTGAATGATGAGATGGTACCAATCCCATGTGAGCATGAGAGCCACTTAACCCACTTGAGTGAGAGTGATAGTGAGTTGAGTGACTCCCACCCCATATGTGAGATTGAGTGCTTCCATTTGGAGGACATGAGTGATACACCAAGTGAGTTGAGAGAGGTAGTTGATAGGTCCATGGAGGCCATTTCACATTCTAACAACTTACCCTCTACCTCTAGTGTGTTTTCTCATGTTGCAATAGGTACCATGGATGACGAGTTCCCGATCATGGAGAAGATGTACATGGTGCATGAAGATGATGCTATCACACCATGCTTGATTGAAGATGAACATGGAGGCCACATGGAGCCTACCACTTCCACAACACCTACCTCAAATGAGTCGGACTACAAAGGTACCTATATGGGTGTTGATGATGCCATGATCCCACTAGTGGACATGATGACTTATGAGTGCATGCATGATCTTGATGATACAATTGCTATGTCATATGCTTCGTTCATTCCTCCATGTGATGCTTTGCTTGATAACATTGTTGATCATGTGGAATTACTTGCTTGTGACAATATGATCATGCCATGCTATGAGTGTTCCAAGTTACTTCCTCTTGCTTGCAATATGTCGAACAATTGCTCTTTCCAATGTGTTGCTTGCAATGATGATGATGATGATGCTCGTGTTGTGACAACCTTGCCGAACAATTGCTCTTTCCCTAGGTTTGTCGACAACAATGATAAAATCTTGAACATGTTTTGTGCAACATGCTTGCAATACTCTCCCATTAATGCAACCAAAATGTTGAATACTTGCTCTTTCCAATGCTTGGTTTGCAACAATGTTAATATGCTTGTGAATGAGATTGCCCCCATAGCTCTCTCAAATTTTGGAGACTTTGCCTATGTCCATGATGAGCATGTTCATGTGTTTACCCCGCATATTCACCATATCTATTATGATGCTTTGCTTAACGCTAATGGTGATGTGCAAAAGAGATGGACCATCATGATGGATGATGTGTTCATATACCATGCACACACGTTCTTTGCTTTGCCTATTGTGTGTGTAGGTACACGGAAGACAAGGTCAACCTCGATTGAGCACGAGTTGACCAAACGAGCTCTTGAGAGCATAATACAAGTAAGTTCAAGATCGAACCCGGCTCTAATACCTTTCCCATGCTTTGCATTGAACATGCCGAACAATTTCTCTTTCTTATGGTTCTTTTGCAAGCATGATGATGTGATTCTTACCGTTGGTGTTGCCTCAAACAAGTTGAACAATTTCTCTTTCATTTGGTTTGTTGGCACACACGGTTGTGCAAATGTTGTTTTGGTGAACTTTTTGGAAGATATGTTGTGTGTTGCAACAAATATGAGGACCAATTTCTCTTTCCGATGGTTTGTTTGCACACATGAGGATAGTAAAATGAGTTTCTTGCACATTGACCTTGCACATGCATTATTCTCCATATATTTGTGTTGTGCTAATGGTGTTGTGAACATGAATGGACATGTCGTTGATGATATGCTCCTCTATCACGCACACACATACTTTGCTTGGTCTTTGTTGTGTGAAGGTACAAGTGACTTGTGGATGAGCGTCAACGAATGGGTTCAACCCCACACTTCGACTACACAAGATCTCTCCATGAGAGCACACCGACACTTTGATAAGGTGACCTCCTTCTACATAAGGCCCCTTGCTAATCCCGTGGAACATTGGCTACGCTTTGATTGTTCTCTTGTTTCTCTTGTGCTATTGATAGGGTATACGACTTTCAAGTGGACATTCAAGCGTGGTTGTCATCTACCTCCTATACAAGTTCATGAAGAGCTATCGTCGAGGACGACTCTTTTTCAAGTGGGGGGAGATGATACGGGTGACCTTCGGTCTTCACCGCATCATGTGCTTCATCGCCAAGACGGCACGCCAAGGTGAATCTTCTCCTTTACGCGTGCCTCGAATCGCCCATTTGGGACGATATACTACTTCATACTCCGTCATGTCTTGATGATAGGAACTCGACGACAAGTACGGAGGGAAGAGAGGATGCCATGGAGACCCGAGGACGCAAGGCCGATGTCACGGAAGCATGGAAGAGAAGGAGAAAGAGGAGCTGGACGCTCCAGACGGAACTTCCGCCCCCGGAACTTCCGCGATGCCGGAACTTCCGCCCAAGTTCCGCCCTAGTTCCGAAATTGCGCCAAAACAACACTGGATGTTACTGCAAGGAAATTGGCCGTTTCCGAAACTAGGCCGGAAGTTGGCCGGAAGTACCGCCCTGATACGTCTCCAACGTATCGATAATTTCTTATGTTCCATGCTACTTTATTGATGATATCTACATGTTTTATACACATTATATGTCGTATTTACGCATTTTCTGGAACTAACCTATTAACAAGATGCCGAAGAGCCATTGCTGTTTTCTTTTTGGTTTCAGAAATCCTAGTAACGAAATATTCTCGGAATTGGACGAAATCAACGCCTAGGGTCCTATTTTTGCACGAAGCTTCCAGAAGACCGAAAGGATAACGAAGTGGGCGACGAGGCGCCGCCACGCCAGGGCCGCGGGCCGGGCCGGGCCCGCGCCGGGTGTGTGGGGCCCTCGTGCCACCCTTGACCTACCCTTCGCCTACTTAAAGCCTCCGTCGCGAAACCCCCAGTACCGAGAGCCACGATACGGAAAACCTTCCAGAGACGCGCCGCCGCGAATCCCATCTCGGGGATTCAGGAGATCGCCGGCACCCTGCCGGAGAGGGGATTCATCTCCGAGGACTCTTCACCGCCATGGTCGCCTCCGGAGTGATGAGTGAGTAGTTCACCCTGGACTATGGGTCCATAGCAGTAGCTAGATGGTCGTCTTCTCCTAATTGTGCTTCATTGTTGGATCTTGTGAGCTGCCTAACATGATCAAGATCATCTATCTGTAATTCTATATGTTGTGTTTGTCGGGATCCGATGGATAGAGAATACTATGTTATGGTGATTATCAATCTATTACCTATGTGTTGTTTATGATCTTGCATGCTCTCCATTATTAGTAGAGGCTCTGGCCAAGTTTTTACTCTTAACTCCAAGAGGGAGTATTTATGCTCGATAGTGGGTTCATGCCTTCATTGACACCTGGGACAGTGACATAAAGTTCTAAGGTTGTGTTGTGCTGTTGCCATTGCCACTAGGGATAAAACATTGATTCTATGTCTAAGGATGTAGTTGTCGATTACATTACGCACCATACTTAATGCAATTATCTGTTTCTTTGCAACTTAATACTGAAAGGGGTTCGGATGATAACCTGAAGGTGGACTTTTTAGGCATAGATGCAGTTGGATGGAGGTCTATGTACTTTGTCGTAATGCCCAATTAAATCTCACTATATTTATCATATCATGTATATGCATTGCTATGCCCTTTTCTATTTGTCAATTGCCCGACTGTAATTTGTTCACCCAACATGCTTTTATCTTATGGGAGAGACACCTCTAGTGAACTGTGGACCCCGGTCCTATTCTTTACATCGCATACAATCTACTGCAATACTTGTTTTACTGTTTTCTTGCAAACAATCATCTTCCACACAATACGGTTAATCCTTTGTTACAGCAAGCCGGTGAGATTGACAACCTCACTGTTTCGTTGGGGCAAAGTACTTGGTTGTGTTGTGCAGGTTCCACGTTGGCGCGGAATCCCTGGTGTTGCGCCGCACTACATCCCGCCACCATCAACCTTCAACGTGCTTCTTGGCTCCTCCTGGTTCGATAAACCTTGGTTTCTTTCTGAGGGAAAACTTGCCACCGTGCGCATCATACCTTCCTCTTGGGGTTCCCAACGGACGTGTACATCTACGCGCATCAAGCATTTTCTGGCGCCGTTGCGAGATCAAGACACGCTGCAAGGGGAGTCTCCACTTCCCAATCTCTTTACTTTGTTTTTGTCTTGCTTTATTTTATTTACTACTTTGTTTGCTGCACCTAAACAAAACACACAAAAAAATAGTTATTTGCATTTAATTTATTTTGTTATCATGTCTAGTCATGTACTTGTTTTTATTTTCACTAGTTAGGCTTAATGGAAAGCAACAAAAATATTAGAGATCTTTATAGTATTTATCTTGAATTAGGACATGATGTGTTTGAAGAGAAAATTAAAAAACCCATGGAACTTTGTTTACAAAATAGTTGTAGCAATGTTATTAGCATGAACTCTTTGAACACTATTATTGCTAAAGCTATGGAAGAATTTAAGCTTGGGGAAGCTGGTTGTGATATTTTTAGTCCCCCAAGCATGGAGGATAAAATTTACTTTGATGATACTTTGCCTCCTATATATGATGCTTGCAATGATGAATATGATATTTTCAGTCCACCTACTATTGAGGAGAAAGTTAATTATGATTACAATATGCCTCCTATGTATGATGATTATGGTGATGAGAATAATAATAATAGCTATTTTATTGAATTTGCTCCCACTACAACTAATAAAATTGATTATGCTTATGTGGAGAGTAAATTTTTTATGCATGTGGCTCATGACAAGAATGCTTTATGTGATAGTTATATTGTCGAGTTTGTTCATGATGCTACTGGAAGTTATTATGAGAGAGGGAAATATGATTATATGCATCTTAATAATATTAAGTTTCCCCTCTTTATGTTGAGAATCTTGAAATTGCGCTTGTGTTGCTTATCTATGCTTGCCACTTTGTTCTTCATGAATCTATTTGTGTACAAGATTCCTTTTCATAGGAAGCATGTTAGGCTTAAATGTGTTTTTAATTTGCTTCTTGATGCTCTCTTTTGCCTCAACTCTTCTTTCTTGCGAGAGTATCATTAAAATTACTGAGCCCATCTTAATGGTTATAAAGAAAGAACTTCTTGGGAGATAACCCGTGTGTTTATTTTACTACAGCAATTTTTGTTTTGTTCAGTCTTGGAAGTTGTTTACTACTGTAGCAACCTCTCCTTATCATGTTTTTGTGCCAAGTAAAGTTTCTATGTTAAAGTTGATGTTATATTTGGGATCGCTGCGCAGAAACAGCATTGCTGTCTGTCACGAATTCTGACACAAGTCTCTGTAAACAATTCGAAAAAATCTGCAAAATTACGAGAGTGATCCTCAGATATGTACGCAACTTTCATTAGTTTTGAGTTTTTCCATTTGAGCAAGTCTAGTGCACCTTTCAGGTTCATCTTTATGGACTGTTCTGTTTTTGACAGATTCTGCCTTTTATTTCGCATTGCCGTATTTGCTATGTTGGATGAATTTCTTTGATCCATTAATGTCCAGTAGCTTTTTGCAATGTCCAGAAGTGTTAATAATGATTGTGTCACTTCTGAATATGTGAATTATTAATTGTGCACTAACCCTCTAATGAGTTTGCTTGAAGTTTGGTGTGAAGGAAGTTTTCAAGGGTCAAGAGAGGAGTATGATATACTATGATCAAGAGGAGTGAAAGCTCTAAGCTTGGGGATGCCCCGTGGTTCACCCCTGCATATTCTAAGAAGACTCAAGCGTCTAAGCTTGGGGATGCCCAAGTCATCCCCTTCTTCATCGACAACATCATCAGGTTCCTCCCCGAAACTATATTTTTATTCAGTCACATCTTGTGTTCTTTACTTGGAGCGTCGGTTTGTTTTTGTTTTTGTTTGAATAAAATGGATCCTAGCATTCACTTTGTGGGAGAGAGACACGCTCCGCTGTTGCATATGGACAAATATGTCCTTAGGCTTTACTCATAATGTTCAAGGCGAAGGTTGAAACTTCTTCGTTAAATTGTTATATGGTTGGAATTAGGAAATGCTACATGTAGTAATTCTAAAATGTCTTGGATAATGTGATACTTTACAATTGTTGTGCTCATGTTTAAGCTCTTGCATCATATACTTTGCACCCATTAATGAAGAAATACATAGAGCTTGCTAAAATTTGGTTTGCATATTTGGTCTCTCTAAGGTCTAGATAATTTCTAGTATTGAGTTTTGAACAACAAGGAAGACGGTGTAGAGTCTTATAATGTTTACAATATGTCTTTTATGTGAGTTTTGCTGCACCGGTTCATCCTTGAGTTTGCTTCAAATAACCTTGCTAGCCTAAACCTTGTATCGAGAGGGAATACTTCTCATGCATCCAAAATCCTTGAGCCAACCACTATGCCATTTGTGTCCACCATACCTACCTACTACATGGTATTTTTCCGCCATTCCAAAGTAAATTGCTTGAGTGCTACCTTTAAAATTCCATCATTCACCTTTGCAATATATAGCTCATGGAACAAAATAGCCTTAAAAACTATTGTGATATTGAATATGTACTTATGCACTTTATCTCTTATTAAGTTGCTTGTTGTGCGATAATCATGCTTCTGGGACGCCATCAACTACTCTTTGTTGAATATCATGTGAGTTGCTATGCATGTCCGTCTTGTCTGAAGTAAGAGGGATCTACCACCTTAATGGTTGGAGCATGCATATTGTTAGAGAAGAACATTGGGCCGCTAACTAAAGCCATGAATCATGGTGGAAGTTTCAGTTTGGACATATATCCTCAATCTCATATGAGAATAATAATTGTTGCTACATGCTTATGCATTAAAGAGGAGTCCATTATCTGTTGTCCATGTTGTCCCGGTATGGATGTCTAAGTTGAGAATAATCAAAAGCGAGAAATCCAAAATGCGAGCTTTCTCCTTAGACCTTTGTACAGATGGAGGTACCCCTTTGTTACACTTGGTTGAAACATGTGCATTGCGATGATCCGGTAGTCCAAGCTAAGTAGGACAAGGTGCGGGCACTATTAGTATACTATGCATGAGGCTTGCAACTTGTAAGATATAATTTACATAACTCATATGCTTTATTACTACCGTTGACAAAATTGTTTCATGTTTTCAAAATAAAAGCTCTAGCACAAATACAGCAATCGATGCTTTCCTCTTTGAAGGACCTTTCTTTTACTTTTATTGTTGAGTCAGTTTACCTATCTCTCTCCACCTCAAGAAGCAAACACTTGTGTGAACTGTGCATTGATTCCTACATACTTGCATATTGCACTTGTTATATTACTCTATATTGACACTATCCATGAGATATACATGTTATAAGTTGAAAGCAACCGCTGAAACTTAATCTTCCTTTGTGTTGCTTCAATACCTTTACTTTGATTTATTGCTTTATGAGTTAACTCTTATGCAAGACTTATTGATGCTTGTCTTGAAGTACTATTCATGAAAAGTCTTTGCTTTATGATTCACTTGTTTACTCATGTCATTACCATTGTTTTGATCGCTGCATTCATTACATATGTTTACAATAGTATGATCAAGATTATGATGGCATGTCACTTCAGAAATTATCTTTGTTATCGTTTTACCTGCTCGGGACGAGCAGAACTAAGCTTGGGGATGCTGATACGTCTCCAACGTATCGATAATTTCTTATGTTCCATGCTACTTTATTGATGATATCTACATGTTTTATACACATTATATGTCGTATTTACGCATTTTCCGGAACTAACCTATTAACAAGATGCCGAAGAGCCGCTTGTGTTTTCTTGTTTTTGGTTTCAGAAATCCTAGTAACGAAATATTCTCCGAATTGGACGAAATCAACGCCCAGGGTCCTATTTTTGCACGAAGCTTCCAAGACCGAAAGGATAACAAAGTGGGCGATGAGGCGCCGCCACGCCAGGGCCGCGCGCCGGGCCGGGCCCGCGCCGCCCTGGTGTGTGGGGCCTCGTGCCGCCCTTGACCTACCCTTCGCCTACTTAAAGCCTCCGTCGCGAAACCCCCACCGAGAGCCACGATACGGAAAACCTTCCGAGACGCCGCCGCCGCGAATCCCATCTCGGGGATTCAGGAGATCGCCTCCGGCACCCTACCGGAGAGGGGATTCATCTCCGGAGGACTCTTCACCGCCATGGTCGCCTCCGGAGTGATGAGTGAGTAGTTCACCCCTGGACTATGGGTCCATAGCAGTAGCTAGATGGTCGTCTTCTCCTAATTGTGCTTCATTGTTGGATCTTGTGAGCTGCCTAACATGATCAAGATCATCTATCTGTAATTCTATATGTTGTGTTTGTCGGGATCCGATGGATAGAGAATACTATGTTATGGTGATTATCAATCTATTACCTATGTGTTGTTTATGATCTTGCATGCTCTCCGTTATTAGTAGAGGCTTTGGCCAAGTTTTTACTCTTAACTCCAAGAGGGAGTATTTATGCTCGATAGTGGGTTCATGCCTTCATTGACACCTGGGACAGTGACAGAAAGTTCTAAGGTTGTGTTGTGCTGTTGCCACTAGGGATAAAACATTGATTCTATGTCTAAGGATGTAGTTGTCGATTACATTACGCACCATACTTAATGCAATTGTCTGTTGCTTTGCAACTTAATACTGAAAGGGGTTCGGATGATAACCTGAAGGTGGACTTTTTAGGCATAGATGCATTGGATGGCGGTCTATGTACTTTGTCGTAATGCCCAATTAAATCTCACTATATTTATCATATCATGTATATGCATTGTTATGCCCTTTTCTATTTGTCAATTGCCCGACTGTAATTTGTTCACCCAACATGCTTTTATCTTATGGGAGAGACACCTCTAGTGAACTGTGGACCCCGGTCCTATTCTTTACATCGCATACAATCTACTGCAATACTTGTTTTACTGTTTTCTTGCAAACAATCATCTTCCACACAATACGGTTAATCCTTTGTTACAGCAAGCCGGTGAGATTGACAACCTCACTGTTTCGTTGGGGCAAAGTACTTTGGTTGTGTTGTGCAGGTTCCACGTTGGCGCCGGAATCCCTGGTGTTGCGCCGCACTACATCCCGCCGCCATCAACCTTCAACGTGCTTCTTGGCTCCTCCCGGTTCGATAAACCTTGGTTTCTTTCTGAGGGAAAACTTGCCACTGTGCGCATCATACCTTCCTCTTGGGGTTCCCAACGGACGTGTACATCTACGCGCATCACGCCCCGACCGGAAGTTCCGCCCCCAAGGACCGGAACTTCCGCCCAGATGCCGCCAAGATGCTGTCCAGCGCCCAGGAAAGAGGATCCAGCCGGAACTTCCGCCCCGGAGGACCGGAACTTCCGCCCGACCGGAACTTCCGCCCCTAGAGACCGGAACTTCCGCCCGCACGCGTTTCAGCACCCAAAACTGGCAGATTCAGCTTGTAACTTACCCCTTCGCCCCACCCACTATAAATAGCCGTGTTGGCTCAGATCTGAGATTAGACTTGATATGAAATTAAACCTGAGCTTTGCTCTTGACCCTTGTGGGAACCCCTACCATAGATCTTAGATCTTGTACCCACCCGGGCTCCTTATCGAATCCTATTGTATCTCTTTGGTGACTTCTACCAATATTGGTCTTTTGCTTGCACTTCTACCTTTGGGTCTTTTGCTTGCACTTCTATCGATTTTGGTCTTTTCACCCTTCTAGATTCATAGGATCTCGATTTGTCGATCTTTTTGCGGGACTTCTACCGAAAGGTCTTTTCCTGCAACTTCTATCGAGTTGGTGTTTCGGGCCAACGAGGACAAACCGGATTGTGTGTGTGTGTGTGTGTGTGTGTGTGTTTGTATCCCACGATTCCCCTCGCGTTCTTCGTGTTCATCGCATTATTCCACCTCCCCCACGAATTCCACCCAAATCCGTGAAGATCGGGCACACCCTTGGGCTTAGCCCTTATCATTATTAGTACAAGTAAACATGATTTCGTACTAAAAATAAAATATGGAATTGAGGTTTGCCCCATACAAGATAGCCATATCATCGCCGACTTAGATCCACCAACTTCACAGAGCGAAGTCACAAGTTTGTAGTGGTGACTTCATTGTTTAATTGGGGATGAACAACCATCACTGGCTGCGTAGATAGGTACTACAACTCAAAGGCTGTGGCTTTGCTCTATAAAATTTGTGGAGCTGATTCCACAAATGTGGCATTGTTTAACCATTGGCCAAAACTGATCATGCCATATGAATTCAACAAAAATCAGCAGTACATCAAGTACATGATCATCAACATAGTAGTACCACTCATGGCTATGTAGTAAGGTAAAACAGATTGATTCATCAATCAAATGTACAACTCAACAACAAAAAATGCCATGACCTAATCCTAAGGTGGATTTAGGATTTACAGGAGACGTGGGGTGTACAATCAGTTAATACGAGTAGCAATCAAACATAAACTAGCTAAAGCCTAGTAAGTTACGAGGACTAAATCATATGACATATTTAGGGTTTACTTGGGATTTGGGGATTAGGGTTTGTGGGATTTTTGAGTTAGGGTTTATACGGGATTTGTTGATTATGGTTCGTGCACATGGATGCCAAGCGAAAGATGGAGGAATTCAAGGATTATTGCCAACAAGGGGAAGGAGATAGGGAGACATGGATAGAAGGAGGAACCCACATGCGTTGTCGCCGTTCAGTCCTCTACGTGGCCGCAACTAGAGTTTTCTGCGCGCCTAGCTACAAGCCCTATGGGATGAGCTTAACATACATAAAGGGGAAGAGCAGCGGTGGTTTCGAGGGTGGCAACATTGGCGTGCAGATGCGCTGGAGGACTAGAGGGAACCGTTGTTGGGGTTTGATGAAAGGGGGAATGAATTTGGGAAAAAAGGCTGCGGAAAATACCTGTGTGCAGGCATGTATCTATAGGAAAATTAGCAATGAGGTGCGGGATCAAAGATCTCACTAATGTTGTCTTGTGGCCGCAATTAATGTACTTGGAAGCTTTTTAGCACACCAACATGGCTATCTAGAGGTGTGATGGAATCAAAACAAGGGCGAAGAAGAGAGGGCGGCATTAATTAGGCCCATGGACAATGACATGTGGGCGAGACAAAGTAATACCTACCTATCATTAATGACTTACCCGTTCCCTTTCAAGTTTACCGTTGCTCAACATAGTTGGGCTCAGTTAGGTCCAGCAAAAAAACAGTGTTACCAAAAAATATATTTTACCATTTTCTAGAAGTGTTCAATATGAAAATTTTAAACAAAATATAAACATTAACAAAGCTAATTTCCTTCTGCATAACGGAGTAATGTTTTGGAAACGTTAGTTTTGTGTAAACAGGATAGTGCCATTAATAAACAAAATTTAAATTTTGCTAACGACAAAAGTTTGTCCTTGACCTCTTCAAAATGGAAGTTATATCCACTTTACTCTTATATTTCTCCACATGATAGTCATGTTTATGGATGAAGTGTCACTTGATGGTGATGTATAGGATTTTACTATTTACATAAAAGGATTTCATGCCAACAATAATGATTTCGCATAGGTTTTTGTCATGAATTCATGCATATGTGCCTCCATAGCTTGCTAATTAATTATACACCACCTTCGCCAACCGGAACGAAACATATTGGCTTTCCATCAGAAGTGCTAAGTTTTGTGATTTTACTCTTTGTTTATATCAAACTAATTCGTATTAAAAATACCTACTCAAAAAGAGGTCAAGTTGTGAAAAAAGTTGGTTCATTCGCTTTAAAGTGAGAGTAAAAAAACAAATCTAAAACAAGGTAACTAGTACTATTACTTTATGAATGAAAGTGTCCCACTTAAGGTTTTGTACTTTGGCTTTCCTATTGACACACCAACCTTATTACATACTCACATAAAGAATTCATACTAACAAGGGAAGAGTTTTTTTACAGCTCGCGTGAATTTCATGCATGTCATGACCACCAATGAGTTGATGTGACTTTTCTACTTTTTTATTTTAAACTATTTATTAAAGTTAAAGTAAGGCATATTAATAATACCAACTAAAAAAGAGGCCAAGTTCAGATAAAAATAGGTTCAGAAGCTTCCAAGTGTGAGTTTATCACCTTAGTCCTTAATCTTCATGGACAATATATATAGTTCCTCGCAAAAAAATATATATATATATATATATATATATATATATATAGTTCCTCAATGAATTAAAGAAGTGCCATTTTAATTGTCTATTTTAGATATTCATATCTACACTAGTCATACAAACTAAACACATATATATTCCCTTGGATTAGCCGTCATGCAATACAGTATGACACCCGATTGAGGTAGTTGCTGCGCCACATAGTATGATGTGTTAAACCAGGGCGTCATGCTATGTAGCACGGACCCACGTCATCATGAAAATATGCCAATTTTTGTGAAAAAAGGAAGAGAAAAATCAGATCAGTACATTCTGTGGAGAAGTTTTTGGAAAAGGCCACACTCGAAGAACTTCATAAGTTTGTTGCAAATCTCTACAGTACAAAAGAATGCCTACGTGACTATGTATCCTACAAGTGTATATGTACAGAGCTGGCAATTCCGGCTCATACACTACAGCTGAGATCTCGGGGTTGTGCAGGCGATGTTAATGATCTGCTCATCGCCAGCTGATCCGCTGCCGGTGCCCCAGGAACTGGACGGAGTCGACCCCGACGGCCCTTGCCTCCCGAAGCTCCACAGCCTCTTGAGCGACCTCAGCCTCGCCGAGCCAGGCGTTTTGACCGCATCGCGCGGTGTCGCCACCGCCCTTGACTCCGGAATATCGATTACCAGCGCCTTAGCCGAGGCCAGGGCGGAAGGTCTCGGGCGGCCTCCGTGAGAGGTCACGGTCACCGCAGTGATCGTCTCCTGGTCTGAAACCCCGACCAGCACACTGGCCGGCAGGTTCGCGGTATAGATGGCCGGCTCCGGCGGTACAGGCAGAAGACCCGTCGATGTAAGCGCCTGCAGCGACGCGTCGGGCTTGGCGACGGTGACCCGGCAGAGCGGGCAGGTGGAGTGGGATGCCAGCCACTTATCGACGCACTGGGCGTGGAACCCGTGGCCGCACGGGGGCAAGAACCTCGCCACCTCCCCGTCCTGGAGCTCGGACAGGCACACCGAGCACTCTATCCCGACGTCCTCCGCGGCGGAGCCCTTCGCCGCCGCCGCGCGGTACACCCTTACCGACAGCGACCGCAGAAGCTCAGGGTCGACGCCCATGTCCCTGGCCCCCGAAGCTGCCAACACGCCGCCGCTGGGCAACGTGCGGATGCTGTTGTTGATGCAGTACTGGAAGATGAAGATCGCGAGGACCAAGATTACGAACAGGATGCAGATGGTCGACGCGGCGAGTATGCCGCTGAGTGCCATGTCTGGCGCGGCGGGCGCGGAGACCGCCGGCGCGACCTCCAGTGCTGACGACGAGTCCATGGCAGCGGCGACCTGGTTGTTTATTCTGTGAGCTACTGGGTGAGTGTGTAGGCTGAAGGTGCGTTCGACGCCGCCGTATATATATGCAGAGGGAGAGGGTGTTCGAGCGAGGAGGGCAGTGAGCCAGTGACGTTGACATCCTGGGTGAAGCAGGGAGAAACAAGCTGGAAGGCGCGCTTGCGCTCGATCTGTCTCGTCGGGCAAGCTGCGACCCGGTGCAATTTTCTTCTTTAACGGGTCATCGGCGGCGGCATCTTTCGCTGCCAAATGAGTGGAGATGATGGTGCAGACGTGATTACCACATGTGACCCTTATGAGGCAATGAGGGGTCCTTGTCAAGTCGTGAGACTTTTTCGTCACTGGAATTTCAGTTGAACCTTCTTACGGCATCTCCAACTTGACGACGCCGTATTACACACCAAAAGTGATCACGTGCGTCCATTTGCCACTCATGACATAAAAATTATCGTTTTTTACCTCGCATACTTTTCCGTCGCCTCCAACGGACCAACGTATATTTTTTGGGAGTGTCTAACTATCACTGATGGGATTCGTAGCATAGAAAACAAAAAATTTCCCACCGCAAGAACGAAAACCAAGCCAAGATCTAATCTAGTAGACGGTAGCAACGAGGAGATGAAGAGACTAACCCTCGAAGATTCGCAAAGCTTAACAAGATTAGATCTCGGGGTGGATGTAGACGATCACTTGCCGCTTGCAAAAGCGCGTAGAAGATCTTGATCTTGATGGTGCCACAATCGGGCAGCACCTCCGTACTCGGTCACACGTTCGGTGTTGATGAAGACGACGTCCTTCTCCCTGTTCCAGCGGGCAGCGGAAGTAGTAGATCCTCCTCGGAATCCCGGCAGCACGACGGCGTGGTGGCGGTGGTGGTGGAGAACTCCGGCAGGGCTTCGCCTGCGGAGTTGCGGTGGAGGAGGAGGCGGCTAGGGTTGGGGAGGCGGCTAGGGTTTGGGCGCCGGCCTGGGGGGTGCGGCCAACTGTGGTGCTTGGGCTGATATTGAATTTGAGCAAGTCATTAACACCCAAACCACCTTTCTGCCTTGGCTTACAAATCCACTTCCATTTCACAAAGTGATATTTCCTTTTGTCAGCACTACCAGCCCAGAAAAAAGATCTGATAGGTTTATCCATTTGCTCAATATTTGTTTTATGCAGTTGTCTCAAAGACATCTATTATACATCAATGCTGGAGAGACAAGCATCAATCTTGACCAGTCTTCCACCAATAGACATGGAGTTCCCAACCCAACCACTCATCTTCTTTTTTGTTTTTTCACCTAGGAAGCCCATCTCTGAAACAGAGGCTCCTAGGTATTTGATGGGCCATCTGCCTCTCTGACAATTGAACAACTCAGCAAAAAAATCCTGCTTGGTATCATCTTTAAGAATCATCAACACCTCACTTTTCTCAAAGCTAATTTTTAAACAAGACATGGATTCAAAGATATACAACAATAACTTCAAATTCACAGCTTGTTGAGCATCATCTTATATTAACAAAATGGTATCATCAGCATATTGGAGAATAGCAACACCATGTTGTATCATGTTATCTGCCAGCCCAGTGATTAAACCATTCTCTTGAGCCATATGTATCATTTTTTGCCAAACAGTTTGCTGCCATGTTGAAAAGGAAATCCCCTTGCCTCACACCCTTATGGCTGGTAAAATATGGATCCACTTTGTCATTGACTTTGACACTAAGTGTCCCACCAGTGACCACTCGAACAAGTCCCTAAACTAGTTGTCGCCCCTCGGGACGGTTGACGGCCCGACACCATCGTTGCCTCCCTCCCTCCTCATCAACTTTGCTCAAACTGTCACACACATTTAAATGTGAACACCAAGCATTAAAATGAGTAGGCCTTGTCAGATTCAAGCCATGTGCTCTTGCATAAGGCATGCCCTTCAAAATGCAAGGGAATCCAAAATATCCATATGCTTCGGTGAAATTATGCATTACCAACTCCATCTCTAGATAGACGGTGTCCTAGAGAACTATTACAAATACAGCTTCCCTACCATGTTCATCGCAAAAGAAAGAAGAACTTCTTTACCGTTGTGGCCTAACATGGGAAAGAATTCGCACGAGACAAGTTTTGCTTGACTCGCGCTGATCCCGCCTCTCTCGTTGACAACTTGACATAGATAGACCAAGGTATATTAAATTGCATTATGTCACAAGACAGGTTTTGCTTTGCTTCCAGCATTTGGCATATTGACGAGCTACGTAAACGTCACGTTTTTGTACCCCTTTATACTTTTCAAAGTAGTATCAATTTGGGTTGGATGTATGCATGTGCATCAATTCAGCCTACTCGCTCGTTACGGGTGTGCAGACCGGACCTCTATGAGACTATTGTTAATATCCATACAATTATAAGATTCATGGATTATAATTATATATATGAACTAGACATGAACGAAACTCTGTTGAACTTGACGAGTTAATAAAAATAGAGGGAAACTTTATTGGTTTGACCTTTATAATAGAGTGAATTATGGCAAAATCTAAACGTTGCTCCATTCTCCATTTTCTGCTCTCTCTTCGCTACAATAAACTTGAGAGGCTCTCCTCTCCGAAGCGCTCCTCCGACTCAACTCTGGCGGTGTCGCCGTCTGGAGGAGAGAATGATAGACTACTTGATTTGTACACTGCTGTTGTAGGGGTCTTGGCAGAATGTTAGAGGTTGGCTTCATGCCGGTAGATGGGAGAGGAGCGTTAGTTTCGAGTGGTCGGATGTAGGGCTGGGTAGGGCTCTTCCTTGTTGTTCTCCTGCTCCAAAGTCGTGGTGTGTGCCTGATACGTCTCAAACGTATCTATAATTTCTTATGTTCCATGCTACTTTTATTACAATACTTGAATGTTTTATACATTTTTTACAGCATTATTATACATTTTCCGGCACTAACCTATTAACAAGATGCCGAAGTGCCAGCTGTCAGTCGCTGTTTTTGGTTTCAGAAATCCTAGTAAGGAAATATTCTCGGAATTGGACGAAATCAACGCCCAGGGCCTATTTTTACACGAAGCTTCCAAGACCGAAAGGGAGACGGGGGGCCACGAGGGGGCCACACGCCAGGGCGGCGTGGCCCAAGCCCTGGCCGCGCCAGCCTGTTGTGTGGGGCCCTCACGTCGCCCCCTGACCTACCCTTCCGCCTACTTAAAGTCTCCATCGCGAAACCCCCTGTACCGAGAGCCACGATACGGAAAACCTTCCAGAGACGCCGCCGCCGTGAATCCCATCTCGGGGGATTCAGGAGATCGCCCCCCGCCGGAGAGGGGAATCATCACCGAGGGGCTCTACATCATCATGCCCGCCTCCGGATTGATGCGTGAGTAGTTCATCCTTGGACTATGGGTCCATAGCAGTAGCTAGATGGTTGTCTTCTCCGCTTGTGCTATCATTATTTAGATCTTGTGAGCTTCCTAACATGATCAAGATCATCTATTTGTAATGCTACATGTTGTGTTTGGCGAGATCCGATGAATATAGAATATTATGTTAAGTTGATTATCAATCAATCATATATGTGTTGTTTATGTTCTTGCATGTGATGACCCACAAGTATAGGGGATCGCAACAGTCTTCGAGGGAAGTATTACCCAATTTATTGATTCGACACAAGCGGAGACAAAGAATACTTGTAAGCCTTAACAGCGGAGTTGTCAATTCAGCTGCACCTGGAAACAGACTTGCTCGCAAGAGTTTATCAGTAGTAACAGTTTTATGGCAGTGGAAATAGTGAAATAACAACAACGGTGAAATAAAGACAGCAGTAGTGATTATAGTAAACAGCAGGATTAAAATACTGTAGGCACAGGGACGGATTTAACGGGCGTTGCATGGATGAGAGAAACTCATGTAACAATCAAAGCAGGGGCATTTGCAGATAATAATAAAACGGTATCCAAGTACTAATCAATCAATAGGCATGTGTTCCATATATAGTCGTACGTGCTCGCAATGAGAAACTTGCACAACATCTTCTGTCCTACCAGCCGGTGGCAGCCGGGCCTCTAGGGAAACTACTGGATATTAAGGTACTCCTTTTAATAGAGTACCGGAGCAAAGCATTAACACTCCGTGAACACATGTGATCCTCACATCGCTACCATTCCCTCCGGTTGTCCCGATTTCTGTCACTTCGGGGCCATTGGTTCCGGACAGCGACATGTGTATACAACTTGCAGGTAAGATCATAAACAACGAATATCTTCATGAATCAATAACATGTTCAGATCTGAGATCATGGCACTCGGGCCCTAGTGACAAGCATTAAGCATAACAAGTTGCAACAATATCATAAAAGTGACATCTACGGATACTAGGCACTATGCCCTAACAATCTTATGACTATTACATGACCAATCTCATCCAATCCCTACCATCCCCTTCAGCCTACAGCGGGGGAATTACTCACACATGGATGGGGGAAACATGGCTGGTCGATGGAGAGGCGTTGGCGGTGATGGCGGTGAAGATCTCCTCCAATTCCCCGTCCCGGCGGAGTGCCAGAACGGAGACTTCTGGCTCCCGAGACGGAGTTTCGCGATGTGGCGGCTCTCTGGAGGGTTTCGGCGACTTCGACCTCTCCCGTGCGTTTTTAGGTCGAACCCGATAAGTAGTCCGAAGGGGGCGTCGGAGGCCAGCCGAGGGGGCCACACCACATGGCCGCGCGGGCCCCCGGGCCGCGCCGCCCTATGGTGTGGGGCCCTCGGGCCTCCACCTCTTTGCCCTTCTGGCTCCGTCAATATTCTGGTAAAATAGGGCCTTCGCATAAATTCCGAGGATTTTCCCGAAAGTTGGATTTCTGCACAAAAACGAGACACCAGAGCAGTCTGCTGAAAACAGCGTTAGTCCGTGTTAGTTGTACCCAAAATACACAAATTAGAGGCAAAACAATAGCAAAAGTGTTCGGGAAAGTAGATACGTTTTGGACGTATCAACTCCCCCAAGCTTAGCTTATTGCTTGTCCTCAAGCAATTCAGTTAACAACTGAGCGATAAAAGAACTTTCACGAACACATTTGCTCATATGATGTATATATTCTCATGCTATGGCTAATACTCAAGCAGTTCATAATGAGATACATGCAAATAAGATCATCCAACAGCTATGTCAATCATGGGAAGTACCAACAATTAATAATAAGCACCATGAATCATGTATATAAGCAGGATTGCAATGTTCATAAGAGAATATGATAAAGTGGTATCTCGCTTGCCCGTATTTGATCGGCAAAACATAAATGCCGAGGCACCTCTGGAGTTCATAGAAAGACTAGAAGTAGTGATTGTCAAAGATAAAAGCATCAAAGTTATACCACAATCAATCATATTTTGAGACAAGCATATTATACTAAGAATGACAGTTGTGCTCTCAAGATAGTGCTCAAAGAAAGAATGAAGACACAACATAAAAGTAAAAGATTGACCCTTCGCAGAGGGAAGCAGGGATTAACATGCGCTAGAGCTTTTTATTTGTAAAGCAGGAGTAAAATTATTTTGAGAGGTGTTTGTTGTTGTCAACGAATGGTAATGGGTACACTAACTACCTCATCAACCGGACTCACAAGAGCGGCTCCCATTTTATTTATTTTTGGTTGGCACTCCTTCCAACCTTTCTTTCACAAACCATGGCTAACCGAATCCTCGGGTGCCTGCCAACAATCACATACCATGAAGGAGTGCCTTTTTATTTAAGTTTTATTATGATGATGACACTCCCCCAACCTTTGCTCACACAAGCCATGGCTAACCGAATCCTTCGGGTGCCGTCCAACAATCACAAACCATGGAGGAGTGTCTATTTAAGTTAATTAATTCGGGACTGGGAATCCCATTGCCAGCTCTTTTTGCAAAATTATTGGATAAGCGGATGTGCCACTAGTCCATATGAGAGTCCGTCAAAAGTAAATGACAAGGTTGAAAGCTAAACACCACATACTTCCTCATGAGCTATGAAACATTAACACAAATTGAGAAGCATTTTGAAAGTTTTAAAGGTAGCGCATGAGAATTTACTTGGAATGGTTTGAAATGCCATGCATAGGTATTTATGGTGGACACTTTGGAACAACTTGGTTTTCAGGTGTTTGGAAGCACGAGCGGCGTTCCCGCTCAGTACAAGTGAAGGCTAGCAAAAGACTAGGGAGCGACAAATCAAGAGAGCAGTAACTGTCATAATCATGCTTGCGGCAAAATAAATTAACGGAGGCATAAAAGTGATACAAGAACTCTGAAGCAATATAAATCATCGAGGCTTAATTGACTTTTTGTTCAGTCATATGCATGCGTGAGCATGTGCCAAGTCGATATAAATGAATTATTCAGAGGAGGATACCACAATGTCATACTTACTTATGAATAAAACAATGCAAGCAAACATCCATGACATGCTACTCATATTAATAAATTGGAACTAAACATGAGAGATCATGAACTACTAGACTTTCTCAAATAACATATACCTCACATGAACCAACTAAGCATGCTCATATGGATGAGTATATGTACAAAAATGAAAGCAAATAGAGTTCATACCAGCCTCTCACCACAATCAGATTGTCGTAGATCGTCATTATTGCCTTTTCACTTGTGTAGCTTGGATAATATGAAATGAAAACCACGCTCCAGCCACCGAAGACCATTGAACTCATGATGAACTTTACAAACCAAAGAAGAACAGCAAATATTTTTGGTGTTTTCGAATTAGAAACAAGAACAAAAGAAAACAAGCAAACAAAGCAAAATCTTTTTGGGTTTTCTTGTAGCAAACCAATGATAGCAAATAAAGCAAACTAAGAGCAAGGAACCAAATAAACAAATGGTGAAGAGAAACAACAGAAATATTTTTGGTCTTTTTGTGTTTTAGGAAAGAAACAAAGCAAAAACAAAAGAATGCAAACTAACAGAAACACAGAAAAGCAGGATGACAGAAATCTGCCAAATCCTGACAGCAGTACAGAAATCAAAATTAACAAAAATCTTCCATTGCTCAGACCAAAAAGTGTTCAACTAATGAAAGTTAGATAACAACCTGGGGAACATGCTCAAAAATTGGCAACTCAAAATAACGTTCTGGCTGTGCGTACGAATTTTTTTGGTAACAGCCCAGAATCTGTTTTTGGACAGCACTTCCCCAAATATCATCTCCCTCTCATTAGAAAACCACTCTAAGAGACTAAACAAGTATGTACAAGTATCCAGCAACCATAATATGCAAAGAATGAGTGATGCCGGTATACCTCCCCCCAAGCTTAGGCTTTTGGCCTAAGTGGAGTTCATTCCCAACGAGGGTCGGAGTTCCACGCCGGTGGATCATACATGGAGTGGTAATAGGGCCCCTGTGCAGAAGAATATCGTGGAGGTTCCACATGCCCATGATGTTGATATGAGGAGCTCGCTGCATCGGATGAAGAGTCGGGGTGCTCCTCGGCCTCCTCCACATCTTCCCTTGCACGACGGCTTTCCCTTTCTATGTATGCGTTTAGCTCATTTTCTGTGATCGACCACCCGTTCCTGGCATCAAGGTTAAACAAAGCAGGTGCAGGCAAGCGTACTAGTTTTTCAATTTTCTTAGTTATACTCCAATTTTTCTTATACAAAGTTATCCTATAATGCAGGTTGTTCAAATTAGATGCATCTGAAATAAATTCATGTTTAATCATGGAAACAACATCAAGCTTCTCTATAGAAAGCGGAATATCTAAATGGTGGGGTCCTACACCATGCATAGCTAATAAGCGAGAGGCGATAAGACCTCCACAAATTCCTCCTTTCTCACGGTTAGTAGCAAGTCTACAAGCTATTAAAGCACCCAAATTATAAGTCCTATCCTGTTGCAAAGCAGCAGCTAAGAAAGCCAAATCTTGGACAGATAATTTACCTCCAGTCCTTCTCGCAAGAACGCACTTTGTAATGAAATAGGCAAAGTAGCGGATGGCTGGCTGTTGAATGCTACTAATCTTACCACTATCATTGGAGAAGCTCCTCCCATTACAAATCCTTGTATAAAGATTTGAGAGCTCCCGCGGTGTTCCCCTGATCTTCTCGCAGGATCCCCACCGCGGCACTCTAATTGCTGTACAAAAATCACTGAAAGGCAAGTCGATAGTTTTGTTGTAAATCTTGTTGGGCCTCCAAGAGCAGAGGTTTGTAGAACAGCAGCAAGTTTCCCTTAAGTGGATCACCCAAGGTTTATCGAACTCAGGGAGGAAGAGGTCAAAGATATCCCTCTCATGCAACCTTGCAACCACAAAGCAAGAAGTCTCTTGTGTCCCCAACACACCTAATAGGTGCACTAGTTCGGCGAAGAGATAGTGAAATACAAGTGGTATGAATGAATATGAGCAGTAGTACGGTGCCAGAAAAGTGCTTGGCGCGTAGTTGACGATAGTAATATTGTAGGAAGTAAACATGCAGTAGTAACTCAGTAAAACAGTAACAAGCAGTGATAGCAGTATTTAGGAACAAGGCCTAGGGAATAGACTTTCACTAGTGGACACTCTCAACATTGATCACATAACAGAATAGATAAATGCATACTCTACACTTTTGTTGGATGATGAACACATTGCGTAGGATTACACGAACCCTCAATGCCGGAGTTAACAAGCTCCACAATAATGCTCATATTTTAGTAACCTTTAGTGTAAGATAGATCAAAAGACTAAACCAAGTACTAGCATAGCATGCACACTGTCACCTTCATGCATATGTAGGAGGAATAGATCACATCAATATTATCATAGCAATAGTTAACTTCGCAATCTACAAGAGATCATGATCATAGCATAAACCAAGTACTAACACGGTGCACACACTGTCACCTTTACACACGTGCAGGAGGAATAGAACTACTTTAATAACTTTGCTAGAGTAGCACATAGATAGTAGTGATACAAAACTCATATGAATCTCAATCATGTAAAGCAGCTCATGAGATCATTGTATTGAAGTACATAGGAGAGAGATTAACCACATAGCTACCGGTACAGCCCCGAGCCTCGATGGAGAACTACTCCCTCTTCATGGGAGCAGCAGCGGTGATGAAGATGGCGGTGGAGATGGCAGCGGTGTCGATGGAGGAGCCTTCCGGGGGCACTTCCCCGTCCGGCAGGGTGCCGGAACAGAGACTCCTGTCCCCCATCTTGGCTTCGCGATGGCGGCGGCTCTGGAAGGTTTCGCGTACCGTGGCTTCCTCCGTAAGGGTTTTCGATGCGGGGGCTTTAAATAGGCGAAGAGGCGGCGCAGGAGGGTGACGAGGCGGCGACACCATAGGGGGCGCGGGCCACCCCCGGCCGCGCCGCCTATGGTCCGTGGGCGTGGCCCCCTCCGGTCCTTCCCGTGTTCTGGCTTGGGCAAAATAGGAACCTGGGCGTTGATTTCGTCCAATTCCGAGAATATTTCGTTACTAGGATTTCTGAAACCAAAACAGCAGAAAACAGGAACTGGCACTTCGGCATCTTGTTAATAGGTTAGTTCCAGAAAATGCACAAATATGACATAAAGTGTGCATAAAACATGTAGGTATCATCAATAAAGTAGCATGGAACATAAGAAATTATCGATACGTTGGAGACGTATCAGCATCCCCAAGCTTAGTTCTGCTCGTCCCGAGCAGGTAAAACGATAACAAAGATAATTTCTGAAGTGACATGCCATCATAATCTTGATCATACTATTTGTAAACATATGTAATGAATGCAGCGATCAAAACAATGGTAATGACATGAGTAAACAAGTGAATCATAAAGCAAAGACTTTTCATGAATAGTACTTCAAGACAAGCATCAATAAGTCTTGCATAAGAGTTAACTCATAAAGCAATAAATCAAAGTAAAGGTATTGAAGCAACACAAAGGAAGATTAAGTTTCAGCGGTTGCTTTCAACTTATAACATGTATATCTCATGGATAGTGTCAACATAGAGTAATATAACAAGTGCAATATGCAAGTATGTAGGAATCAATGCACAGTTCACACAAGTGTTTGCTTCTTGAGGTGGAGAGAAATAGGTGAACTGACTCAACAAAAAAGTAGAAGAATGATCCTTCAAAGAGGAAAGCATCGATTGCTATATTTGTGCTAGAGCTTTTATTTTGAAAACATAAAAAAATAAAGTTTTGAGAGGTGTTTGTTGTTGTCAACGAATGGTAGCGGGTACTCTAACCCCCTTGCCAGACAAACCTTCAAAGAGCGGCTCCCATTTTATTTTATTTTTGGGTGGCACTCCTTCCAACCTTTGTTTCACAAACCATGGCTAACCGAATCCTCGGGTGCCTGCCAACAATCTCATACCATGAAGGAGTGCCTTTTTATTTTAGTTTTATTATGATGACACTCCTCCCCACCTTTGCTTTCTCAAGCCATGGCTAACCGAATCCTTCGGGTGCCATCCAACAATCACATACCATGGAGGAGTGTCTATTTTTGTTAATTAATTTGGGACTGGGAATCCCATTGCCAGCTCTTTTTGCAAAATTATTGGATAAGCGGATGAAGCCACTAGTCCATTGGTGAAAGTTGCCCAACAAGATTGAAAGATAAACACCACATACTTCCTCATGAGCTATAAAACATTGACACAAATAAGAGGTAATAACTTTTGAATTGTTTAAAGGTAGCACTCAAGCAATTTACTTTGGAATGGCGGAGAAATACCATGTAGTAGGTAGGTATGGTGGACACAAATGGCATAGTGGTTGGCTCAAGGATTTTGGATGCATGAGAAGTATTCCCTCTCGATACAAGGTTTAGGCTAGCAAGGTTATTTGAAACAAACACAAGGATGAACCGGTGCAGCAAAACTCACATAAAAGACATATTGTAAACATTATAAGACTTTACACCGTCTTCCTTGTTGTTCAAACTCAATACTAGATATTATCTAGACCTTAGAGAGACCAAATATGCAAACCAAATTTTAGCAAGCTCTATGTATTTCTTCATTAATAGGTGCAAAGTATATGATGCAAGAGCTTAAACATGAGCACAACAATTGCCAAGTATCACATTATCCAAGACATTTTACCAATTACTACATGTAGCATTTTTCAATTCCAACCATATAACAATTTAACGAAGAGGAAACTTCGCCATGAATATTATGAGCTAAGAACACATGTGTTCATACGAACCAGCGGAGCGTGTCTCTCTCCCACACAAGGATGAACTTATTCAGAGAATGAAAATAACAAAACAAAAACAAAAATAAAAGCACACAGACGCTCCAAGTAAAGTACATAAGATGTGACCGAATAAAAATATAGTTTCAAGAGAAGGAACCTGATACTTTGTCGATGAAGAAGGGGATGCCTTGGGCATCCCCAAGCTTAGATGCTTGAGTCTTCTTAAAATATGCAGGGGTGAACCACGGGGCATCCCCAAGCTTAGAGCTTTCACTCCTCTTGATCATAGTATATCATACTCCTCTCTTGACCCTTGAAAACTTCCTTCACACCAAACTTCAAGCAAACTCATTAGAGGGTTAGTGCATAATCAAAAATTCACATGTTCAGAGGTGACACAAACATTCTTTTCACTTCTGGACATTGCATAAAGCTACTGGACATTAATGGATCAAAGAAATAAATCCAACATAGCAAAAGAGGCAATGCGAAATAAAAGGCAGAATCTGTCAAAAACAGAACAGTCCGTAAAGACGAATTTAAAGATGGCACCAGACTTGCTCAAATGGAAAAACTCAAAACTAATGAAAGTTGCGTACATATCTGAGGATCACGCTCGTAAATTGGCAGATTTTTTCGAATTTTCTACAGAGAACTGTGCCCAGATTCGTGACAGACAGCAATGCTGTTTCTGCGCAGCGATCCCAAATATAACATCAACTTTGACATAGAAACTTTACTTGGCACAAAAACATGATAAGGAGAGGTTGCTACAGTAGTAAACAACTTCCAAGACTCAACAAAACAAAAATTGCTGTAGCAAAATAAACACATGGGTTATCTCCCAAGAAGTTCTTTCTTTATAGCCATTAAGATGGGCTCAGCAGTTTTAATGATGCACTCGCAAGAAATAAGAGTTGAAGCAAAAGAGAGCATCAAGAGGCAAATTCAAAACACATTTAAGTCTAACATGCTTCCTATGCATAGGAATCTTGTAAATAAACAAGTTCATGAAGAGCAAAGTAACAAGCATAGGAAGATAAAACAAGTGTAGCTTCAAAAATTTCAGCACATAGAGAGGTGTTTTAGTAACATGAAAATTTCTACAACCATATTTTCCTCTCTCATAATAACTTTCAGTAGCATCATGAGCAAACTCAACAATATAACTATCACTTAAAGCATTCTTATCATGAGTCTCATGCATAAAATAATTACTACTCCCAACATAAGCATAGTCATTCTTATTAATTGTAGTGGGAGCAAATTCAACAAAGTAGCTATCAAATATAGGAGGTATATTGTAATCATAATCAAATTTATCCTCCATAACAGGTGGTAACAAAAGACTACTATCATTATAATCATCATAAATGGGAGGCAAAGTATCATCAAAGTAAATTTTCTCCTCAATGCTTGGGGGACTAAAAATATCATGCTCATCAAAGCCAGCTTCCCCAAGCTTAGAATTTTCCATAGCATTAGCAACAATGGTGTTCAAAGCATTCATAGTAATAACATTCCCATTAGCATGCATATAAAGTTCCATGGGTTTCTTAATTCTTTCTTCAAACACATCATGTCCTAATTCAAGATAAAGTTCATAAAGATCTCTCATATTTTTTTTGTTTTCCATTATGCCTAACTAGTGTAAACAAGAAACCAAATGTCGCAATTGCAGAGTCTAAAGGAAATAGCTTCGAGCACACACACAATGGCGCCAGAAAAGTACTGTTACCTGGAACCGGAGTATGAGTGCCTTTTACCTTTCCTCCCGGCAACAGAAAAGTGCTTGACGCGTAGTTGACGAGGGAGGAAAAGTGCTTAGTTGCCGGGCTTGCCAATGTGTGAGTGCCGTTTACCTTCCCTCCCCGCAACGGCGCCAGAAAAGTGCTTGATGTCTACGGGTGCTTCTATTCTTGTAGACAGTGTTGGGCCTCCAAGAGCAGAGGTTTGTAGAACAGCAGCAAGTTTCCCTTAAGTGGATCACCCAAGGTTTATCGAACTCAGGGAGGAAGAGGTCAAAGATATCCCTCTCATGCAACCCTGCAACCACAAAGCAAGAAGTCTCTTGTGTCCCCAACACACCTAATAGGTGCACTAGTTCGGCGAAGAGATAGTGAAATACAGGTGGTATGAATGAATATGAGCAGTAGTACGGTGCCAGAAAAGTGCTTGGCGCGTAGTTGACGATAGTAATATTGTAGGAAGTAAACATGCAGTAGTAACGCAGTAAAACAGTAACAAGCAAGCAGCGATAGCAGTATTTAGGAACAAGGCCTAGGGAATAGACTTTCACTAGTGGACACTCTCAACATTGATCACATAACAGAATAGATAAATGCATACTCTACACTTTTGTTGGATGATGAACACATTGCGTAGGATTACACGAACCCTCAATGCCGGAGTTAACAAGCTCCACAATAATGCTCATATTTTAGTAACCTTTAGTGTAAGATAGATCAAAAGACTAAACCAAGTACTAGCATAGCATGCACACTGTCACCTTCATGCATATGTAGGAGGAATAGATCACATCAATATTATCATAGCAATAGTTAACTTCGCAATCTACAAGAGATCATGATCATAGCATAAACCAAGTACTAACACGGTGCACACACTGTCACCTTTACACACGTGCAGGAGGAATAGAACTACTTTAATAACTTTGCTAGAGTAGCACATAGATAGTAGTGATACAAAACTCATATGAATCTCAATCATGTAAAGCAGCTCATGAGATCATTGTATTGAAGTACATAGGAGAGAGATTAACCACATAGCTACCGGTACAGCCCCGAGCCTCGATGGAGAACTACTCCCTCTTCATGGGAGCAGAGCGGTGATGAAGATGGCGGTGGAGATGGCAGCGGTGTCGATGGAGGAGCCTTCCGGGGGCACTTCCCGTCCGGCAGGGTGCCGGAACAGAGACTCCTGTCCCCCGATCTTGGCTTCGCGATGGCGGCGGCTCTGGAAGGTTTCGCGTACCGTGGCTTCCTCCGTAAGGGTTTTCGATGCAGGGGCTTTAAATAGGCGAAGAGGCGGCGCAGAGGGTGACGAGGCGGCGACACCATAGGGGGCGCGGGCCACCCGGCCGCGCCGGCCTATGGTCTGGTGGGCCTGTGGCCCCTCCGGTCCTTCCCGGTGTTCTGAAGCTTCGGGCAAAATAGGAACTCGGGATTTCGTCCAATTCGAGAATATTTCGTTACTAGGATTTCTGAAACCAAAAAAAAAACAGAACTGGCACTTCGGCATCTTGTTAATAGGTTAGTTCCAGAAAATGCACAAATATGACATAAAGTGTGCATAAAACATGTAGGTATCATCAATAAAGTAGCATGGAACATAAGAAATTATCGATACGTTGGAGACGTATCAAAAGGCAAGTCGATAGTTTTGTTATAAATCTTGTACCGGACCATGGGGTTAGTTTGAGACCGGTGAAATTCGAAATCCTGCACAACCGACACCGTTAGTTTAGCATATTGGTGAGGTTCACCAACAGTAAAACCTTCCAATCCTGCATTGGAAATTAGTGTTTGAACGTCTTGCAGGATTCCTGCATTCCGCATAAAATCCGTGCATGGGTAATAAGAGGGGTATACTCCCTCTTCACGATGAACTCTCATGACTTGCTGTACCTCCAACTCTTCTTGGTTAAGTTGGTGCATACTCCCTTCCATTTTCTGAAATTTTTCAACAATCATTATAAAATTTGATTTCAAGGTATGTAATTGAAGGGAACTACTATAGGAACTTGCTAGAGTACTAAACATGCATCAAAACTAATTTCTACCACTTAGAACAAGCATGCAAGCTCACTAAACATGTTATCTACAGCAGCAAAATATTCAAGATATACTCAACCAAACAAAATTCTAATTGGACAATCAAAGGAGTCACATACCATACGCGTAGATGCACACGTCCGTTGGGAACCCCAAGTGGAAGGTATGATGCGTATAGAAGCAAGTTTCCCTCAGTATGAAACCAAGGTTTAATCGAACCAGTAGGAGCCAAGAAGCACGTTGAAGGTTGATGGTCGCGAAATGTGATGCGGCGCAACACCAGGGATTCCGGCGCCAACTAGGAACCTGCACAACACAACCAAAGTACTTTGCCCCAACGAAACAGTGAGGTTGTCAATCTCACCGGCTTGCTGTAACAAAGGATTAAACGTATCGAGTGGAAGATGTTTGCAAAGAAAACAGTAAAACAAGTAGATTGTATGCTATGGAAAGAATAGGACCGGGGTCCACAGTTCACTAGAGGTGTCTCTCCCATAAGATAAAAGCATGTTGGGTGAACAAATTACAGTCGGGCAATTGACAAATAGAGAAAGGCATAATAATGCATATACATGACATGGTAAATATAGTGAGATTTAATTGGGCATTACGACAAAGAACATAGACCGCCATCCAACTGCATCTATGCCTAAAAAGTCCACCTTCAGGTTATCATCCGAACCCCCTCCAGTATTAAGTTGCAAAGCAACAGACAATTGCATTAAGTATTGTGCGTAATGTAATCAATAACTACATCCTTAGATATAGCATCAATGTTTTATCCCTAGTGGCAACAGCACATCACAACCTTAGAACTTTCTGTCACTGTCCCAGGTATCAATGAAGGCATGAACCCACTATCGAGCATAATTACTCCCTCTTGGAGTTAAGAGTAAAAACTTGGCCAGAGCCTCTACTAATAACGGAGAGCATGCAAGATCATAAACAACACATGAACAATAGATTGATAATCACCATAATCATAGTACTCTCTATCCATCGGATCCCGACAAACACAACATATAGAATTACATATAGATGATCTTGATCATGTTAGGCAGCTCACAAGATCCAACAATGAAGCACAACAAGGAGAAGACGACCATCTAGCTACTGCTATGGACCCATGGTCCAGGGGTGAACTACTCACTCATCACTCCGGAGGCGATCATGGCGATGAAGAGTCCTCCGGGAGATGAATCCCCTCTCCGGCAGGTGCCGGAGGCGATCTCCGAATCCCCCGAGATGGGACGGGCGGCGGCGTCTCGTAAGGTTTTCCGTATCGTGGCTCTCGGACTGGGGGTTTCGCGACGGAGCTTTAAGTAGGCGGAAGGTCAACGCGAGGGGCCACACGAGGGCCCAGGGGCAGGGCCGCCGGGCGGGCCGCGCCGGCCACCCCCCTGGCTGCCCCACTTCTGTTAGGTCTTCGGTCTTCTGGAAGCTTCGTGCAAAAATAGGACCCGGCGAAAGTTTCGTCCAATTCCGAGAATATTTCTTTACTAGGATTTCTGAAACCAAAAACAGCAGAAAACAACAACTGGCTCTTCGGCATCTTGTTAATAGGTTAGTTCCGAAAATGCATAAATATGACATATAATGTGCATAAAACATGTAGGTATCATCAATAAAGTAGCATGGAACATAAGAAATTATCGATACGTTGGAGACGTATCAGCATCCCCAAGCTTAGTTCTGCTCGTCCCGAGCAGGTAAAACGATAACAAAGATAATTTCTGAAGTGACATGCCATCATAATCTTGATCATACTATTTGTAAACATATGTAATGAATGCAGCGATCAAAGCAAAGGTAATGACATGAGTAAACAACTGAATCATATAGCAAAGACTTTTCATGAATAGTACTTCAAGACAAGCATCAATAAGTCTTGCATAAGAGTTAACTCATAAAGCAATAAATCAAAGTAAAGGTGTTGAAGCAACACATAAGAAGATTAAGTTTCAGCGGTTGCTTTCAACTTGTAACATGTATATCTCATGGATATTGTCAACATAAAGTAATATAACAAGTGCAATATGCAAGTATGTAGGAATCAATGCACAGTTCACACAAGTGTTTGCTTCTTAAGGTGGAAGGAGATAGGTAAACTGACTCAACAATAAAAGTAAAAGAATGGTCCTTCGCAGAGGAAAGCATCGATTGCTGTATTTGTGCTAGAGATTTTATTTTGAAAACATGAAACAATTTTGTCAACGGTAGTAATAAAGCATATGAGTTATGAAAATTATATCTTACAAGTTGCAAGCCTCACGCATAGTATACTAATAGTGCCCGCACCTTGTCCTACTTAACTTGGACTACCGGATCTTTGCATGCCATGTTTCAACCAAGTGTCACAAAGGGGTACCTCCATGCCGCCTGTACAAAGGTCCAAGGAGAATGCTCGCATTTCGGATTTCTCGCTTTTGATTATTCTCAACTTAGACATCCATACCGGGACAACATGGACAACAGATAATGGACTCCTCTTTAATGCATAAGCATGTAGCAAAGTTATTATTCTCATATGAGATTGAGGATATATGTCCAAAACTGAAACTTCCACCATGATTCATGGCTTTAGTTAGCGGCCCAATGTTCTTCTCTAACAATTTTGCATGCTCCAACCACTAAAATGATAGACCTTCAGACAAGACGGACATGCATAGCAACTCACATGATATTCAACAATAGTTGATGGCGTTCCCCAGAAACATGGTTATCGCACAACAAGCAACTTAATAAAATATAAAGTGCATAAGTACATATTCAATACTACGATAGTTTTTAAGGCTATTTTGTCCCATGAGCTATATATTGCAAAGGTGAATGATGGAATTTTAAAGGTAGCACTCAAGCAATTTACTTTGGAATGGCGGGTAAATACCATGTAGTAGGTAGGTATGGTGGACACAAATGGCATAGTGGTTGGCTCAAGGATTTTGGATGCATGAGAAGTATTCCCTCTCGATACAAGGTTTAGGCTAGCAAGGTTATTTGAAGCAAACTCAAGGATGAACAAGTGCAGCAAGACTCACATAAAAGACATATTGTAAACATTATAAGACTCTACACCGTCTTCCTTGTTGTTCAAAACTCAATACTAGATATTATCTAGACCTTAGAGAAACCAAATATGCAAATCAAATTTTAGCAAGCTCTATGTATTTCTTCATTAATGGGTGCAAAGCATATGATGCAAGAGCTTAAACATGAGCACAACAATTGCCAAGTATCACATTATCCAAGACATTTTTAGAATTACTACATGTAGCATTTTCCAATTCCAACCATATAACAAATTAACGAAGAAGAAACTTCGCCTTGAACATTATGAGTAAAGCCTAAGGACACATGTGTCCATATGCAACAGCGGAGCGTGTCTCTCTCCCACAAAGTGAATGCTAGGATCCATCTTATTCAAACAAAAACAAAAACGAAAACAAACCGACGCTCCAAGTAAAGAACACAAGATGTGACTGAATAAAAATATAGTTTCAGGGGAGGAACCTGATGATGTTGTCGATGAAGAAGGGGATGCCTTGGGCATCCCCAAGCTTAGATGCTTGAGTCTTCTTAAAATATGCAGGGATGAACCACGGGGGCATCCCCAAGCTTAGAGCTTTCACTCCTCTTGATCTTAGTATATCATTCTCCTCTCTTGACCCTTGAAAACTTCCTTCACACCAAACTTCAAGCAAACTCATTAGAGGGTTAGTGCATCATTAATAATTCACACATTCAGAGGTGACACAATCATTCTTTTCACTTCTGGACATTGCATAATGCTACTGGACATTAATGGATCAAAGAAATAAATCCAACATAGCAAAAGAGGCAATGCGAAATAAAAGGCAGAATCTGTCAAAAACAGAACAGTCCGTAAAGACGAATTTATAAATGGCACCAGACTTGCTCAAATGGAAAAACTCAAAACTAATGAAAGTTGCGTATATATCTGAGGATCACGCTCGTAAATTGGCAGATTTTTTCGAATTTTCTACAGAGAATTATGCCCAGATTCGTGACAGACAGCAATGCTGTTTCTGCGCAGCGATCCCAAATATAACATCAACTTTGACATAGAAACTTTACTTGGCACAAAAACATGATAAGGAGAGGTTGCTACAGTAGTAAACAACTTCCAAGACTCAATAAAACAAAAAATTGCTGTAGGTAAAAACATGGGTTGTCTCCCATAAGCGCTTTTCTTTAACGCCTTTCAGCTAGGCGCAGAAAGTGCAAATCAAGTAACATCGAGAGTAGAAGCATCAACATCATTACCAGGGGTGTTGGGAGTTTTCTCAACCAAGCATAGTATATTTGATATATAAGTTTTAGCGTCTCCCTTTTCATTAGTCTTAGGCTTGCTACTCTCATCGAACAAATTTTCAGGAACAAGCCAAGCATAGTTATTTTCTAGTGCATCATTCATAGCTAGGAGTTTACATGGTATTGGTGCTTTGATTTCCCCTCCATCATTAATGTTATTAGTGTACATTATTCTATCCATGTCCATTTTTTCAAGGAGACCAATAAAATTGGTATGAGAACCTAGCATATTAAATTTAGCAAAAACCTTTCTAGCCTCTCTTGCTAGACCACCAAATTCTCTAAGAAGGGTTTCTAAAACAAAATCTTTCTTTTCCCCCTCTTCCATATCACCAAGTGTAAGAAACATGTGTTGGATTATAGGATTGAGATTAACAAATTTAGTTTCCAACATGCGAACTAAAGCAGCAGCAGCAATTTCATAGGTAGGTGCAAGTTCTACCAAGTGTCTATCTTCAAAATCTTCAGTAATACTAACATGATTGAAAAATTCTTCTATATTATTTCTCCCAACTATGGACCCACGTCCTACCGGTATGTCTTTTGTGGTAAAATTAAAAGGAAACATGATGCAATAGGCAAAAAGTAAACTAGGCAAACAAAGTAAAGACAAGTAACTAATTTTTTTGTGTTTTCGATATAGAGAGCAAGACAATAAATAAAGTAAAACTAGCAACTAATTTTTTTGTATTTTGATTTAGGTGCAGCAAACAAAGTAGTAAATAAAATAAAGCAAGACAAAAACAAAGTAAAGAGATTGAGAAGTGGAGACTCCCCTTGCAGCGTGTCTTGATCTCCCCGGCAACGGCGCCAGAAATTTACTTGATGGCGTGTAGTTGACGTGGGAGTTAGAAATCTCCTGGTGGCTTTTCTTCGATCCCCGGCAACGGCGCCAGAAATTTAGCTTGATACGCGTAGATGCACACGTCCGTTGGGAACCCCAAGTGGAAGGTATGATGCGTATAGAAGCAAGTTTCCCTCAGTATGAAACCAAGGTTTAATCGAACCAGTAGGAGCCAAGAAGCACGTTGAAGGTTGATGGTCGCGAAATGTGATGCGGCGCAACACCAGGGATTCCGGCGCCAACTGGAACCTGCACAACACAACCAAAGTACTTTGCCCCAACGAAACAGTGAGGTTGTCAATCTCACCGGCTTGCTGTAACAAAGGATTAAACGTATCGAGTGGAAGATGTTTGCAAAGAAAACAGTAAAACAAGTAGATTGTATGCTATGGAAAGAATAGGACCGGGGTCCACAGTTCACTAGAGGTGTCTCTCCCATAAGATAAAAGCATGTTGGGTGAACAAATTACAGTCGGGCAATTGACAAATAGAGAAAGGCATAATAATGCATATACATGACATGGTAAATATAGTGAGATTTAATTGGGCATTACGACAAAGAACATAGACCGCCATCCAACTGCATCTATGCCTAAAAAGTCCACCTTCAGGTTATCATCCGAACCCCCTCCAGTATTAAGTTGCAAAGCAACAGACAATTGCATTAAGTATTGTGCGTAATGTAATCAATAACTACATCCTTAGACATAGCATCAATGTTTTATCCCTAGTGGCAACAGCACATCACAACCTTAGAACTTTCTGTCACTGTCCCAGGTATCAATGAAGGCATGAACCCACTATCGAGCATAATTACTCCCTCTTGGAGTTAAGAGTAAAAACTTGGCCAGAGCCTCTACTAATAACGGAGAGCATGCAAGATCATAAACAACACATGAACAATAGATTGATAATCACCATAATCATAGTACTCTCTATCCATCGGATCCCGACAAACACAACATATAGAATTACATATAGATGATCTTGATCATGTTAGGCAGCTCACAAGATCCAACAATGAAGCACAACAAGGAGAAGACGACCATCTAGCTACTGCTATGGACCCATGGTCCAGGGGTGAACTACTCACTCATCACTCCGGAGGCGATCATGGCGATGAAGAGTCCTCCGGGAGATGAATCCCTCTCCGGCAGGGTGCCGAGGCGATCTCCTAATCCCCCGAGATGGGATTGCGGCGGCGGCGTCTCTGTAAGGTTTTCCGTATCGTGGCTCTCGACTGGGGGTTTCGCGACGGGAGCTTTAAGTAGGCGGAAGGTCAACGCGAGGGGCCACACGAGGGGCCCAGGGGGCAGGGCCGCGCGGCCGGGCTGCCGCGCCACCCCCCTGGCTGCCTCGTGGCCCCACTTCGTTAGGTCTTCGGTCTTCTGGAAGCTTCGTGCAAAAATAGGACCCTGGGCGAAAGTTTCGTCCAATTCCGAGAATATTTCTTTACTAGGATTTCTGAAACCAAAAACAGCAGAAAACAGAACTGGCTCTTCGGCATCTTGTTAATAGGTTAGTTCCAGAAAATGCATAAATATGACATATAATGTGCATAAAACATGTAGGTATCATCAATAAAGTAGCATGGAACATAAGAAATTATCGATACGTTGGAGACGTATCACATACCAAGGAGTAAATGTGCCAAATTTCAAACAGAAATCTGGGCTGAGCAAGGAGATCGAAAAATCGCGAGTTCTTGAGCAGAAACACGAGTGAGAGGAACTTGGTACGAGTTTTTTCGGGAGAGAGAAGATGCTGGGAGGAAGAGATGATGTAGTGGGGCAAGGAGGGGCCCACACCACAGGGTGGCGCGCCCACCTCCTTGGCCGCGCCGGCCTGTGGTGTGGCACCCCTGGTGCCCCACAGGTCATCCTCTGGTGCTCCCAGGTGCCTCGTCGAAAAATAGGACCAACGGTGTAATTTTTGTAATTTTTAGAGAACTTCGAAAAATGCACATTTCTGGGTATTAAATTAATGATTACTGCGCAGGAAAATGATTTCCAAAATCTTAAACAACTAAAGCATATTGCAAAACAAAAGTGCTACAGCAAGTAAAATAAGTGGAGGGAGAAAGAAAGAAAGAAATGTTGTTTAGCTCTTTTATGCAATAAAATATACTTGTTAACAAGGTTGATCAAGTCTTGCTACCAAATAAATTTTATATGACATAAGAAGAAATAAACCTCAAATCAATCATGTTACCTTATATTGAATTGATATGGATCCAATCACAAGAGTTTGATATTCTTCTTTAGGCTCATATATAGGACAATCAATGGATCCCACTTTGATAGTTTTCACATTAAAAATTGTATTGACTCCACATACTTTATCAATCCTCTTGGGAAAATAGACAGTGTGTTCCTTATCATCAACATTGAAAGTAACCATGCCTTTATTGCAATCAATAACAGCCCCTGCAGTATTAAGAAAGGGTCTTCCAAGAATAATGGACATATTATCATCTTCAGGCATTTCCAACACAACAAAATCAGTTAATATCAAGCAATGTTGAGTAACTTGAACAGGAACATTTTCACATAAACCAACAGGAATAGCAGTAGATTTATCAGCCATTTGCAAAGATATATCAGTTGGTATTAACTTATCTAAATCAAGTCTCTTATAAAGAGAAAAGGGCATTACACTAACTCCCGCTCCCAAATCACATAGAGCAGTTCTAACATAATTATTCTTGATGGAACAAGGAATAGTAGGTATACCTGGGTCGCCCAACTTCTTTGGAATCTTACCATTGAAGGAGTAATTAGCGAGCATAGTAGAAATTTCCTCATTGGGGATTTTCCTTTTGTTAGTAACAATATCTTTCATATACTTTGAATAAGGAGGCAATTTAATAGCATCAGTCAAAGGAATTTGCAAAAATAAAGGTTTCATCCAATCACAAAATTTATTATAATGTTCCTCCTCCTTTGATTTTAGTTTCTTAGCAGGAAAAGGCATTTGCTTTTGAACCCAAGGTTCTCTTTCATTACCATGTTTCTCAGTAATAAAATCTTCTTTAGTGTACTTTTTATTTTTAGCATGCTTTTCAGGTTCTTTTTCAATTTCTTCTTTATCAGGAGTATCATTCTTATCATTATCTTCCTCATGTTCATTACCACTTTCAGTTTCAGCATCAGAAATAGAAATACTATTAGGATCATTAACAGGTTCAGAGGATTCTACAACATTCTTATGTTTCTTTTTCTTTTTCTTAGATGGAGCACTAGTTTTAGTTAGTTGAGAATCTTGTTCAACTCTTTTGGGATGCCCTTCAGGATATAGAGGATCCTGGGTAGAAACACCACCTCTAGTTGTTACTTCATAAGCATGTTTTTCTTTAGAATTATTTCCCAACAAGTCATTTTGCACTTTAGTAAGTTGATCAATTTGAGTTTGAACCATTTGAAAATGTTTAACAAGTATCTTAACATCATTGGAGGTTCTCTCCACAATACCATGCAATTCACTAATAGCTCGGGAATTTTCCATTAAATGATTCTCTACTCTCATATTAAAGTTTTCTTGCTTAACAATATAATTATCAAACTCATCTAAGCATTGAGCAGGAGGTTTTGAATATGGAATATCTTCCCTAGTAAAGCGTTGAAGAGAGTGTACCTCAATCATGGATGAAGGGGGAGTTATCTCACATAAATCTTCTATAGGAGGTAAATTCTTCACATCTTCAGGTTTAATACCCTTCTCTTTAAGAGACTTCTTGGCTTCCCTCATATCTTCATCATTTAATTTAATCATACCCCTCTTCTTCACTATCGGTGTCGGGGTTGGTTCAGGTGTAGACCAATCATCATGATTCCGGCCTATTTTAGCCAATAATTCTTCAGCGTCGTCTGGAGTTCTTTTCCTGAAAACACAACCAGCACAACTATCCAGGTATGCCCTAGACTCAATGGTTAGTCCACTATAAAATATATCAAGTAAATCATGCTTTTCCAAATCATGGTCAGGCTGAGCTCTAATAAGAGAGCAAAATCTCGCCCAAGCCTCAGGCAATTTCTCTCCATCTTCCTGGTCAAAATTATAAATTCTCTGCAAAGCAGCATGTTGAGCACTAGCAGGAAAGTATTTACGGAAGAAAACATCAAGCAATTCTTTTGGACTTTTAATAGAACCAGGAGGCAAATTATTATACCAAGTTTTAGCATCATCCTTTAATGAGAAAGGAAAAATTTTAGCGACAAAATAAGTACGCATCTTAATATCATCAGAAAACAAACCACTAAGAGTAGATAACTCAGTCATGTGTTCAACAACACTTTCTTTTTCAGTACCACAAAAGGGTGTTTTCTCAACAATAGCTATATGAGATAGATCAAGAGAAAAATCATAATCTTTATCCCTAATGTTTATAGGAGATGTGGCAAATTTAGGATCAGGAGATAGTTTATATCTAACAGCATGTTCTGCAAGCAACTTTTTAATTTTTCTTGCATCAGTAGTAGCATTGCATTTTTCAATAAAATCATCATCAAGCTCTACATAATCTTCATCAAGATCATCACTAGAATATTCAACAGACTCAGGTGAATTAACAGGTGTAGCAACATTTTCATTAGGAGTTTCAGTATTTTCAATTTGTCTAGACTTAGCAATTGTAGCATCTAGAAAAGATCCTAACGAACCATCATTATCAAGCACAGCAGAAGCATCATCACAATTATGAGAGGAATTTTCAGATTCAGCAGAAGTACCAGCATTTGAAGCTTGTGGTGGTGAAACAAGTTTACTTATCACAGATGGTGAATCAAGAGCAGCAGAGGTACTAAGAGTTGTACCTTTTCTTGTAGTGGATGGTAATATGGCGATCTTAGTATCGCGAGGTTTACCCATGATGGAGAATTGCAGCGAACAATATCAATCCAAGTGAACTTCCAAATAAAGCTATGCTCCCCGGCAACGGCGCCAGAAAATAGTCTTGATGACCCACAAGTATAGGGGATCGCAACAGTCTTCGAGGGAAGTATTACCCAATTTATTGATTCGACACAAGGGGAGACAAAGAATACTTGTAAGCCTTAACAGCGGAGTTGTCAATTCAGCTGCACCTGGAAACAGACTTGCTCGCAAGAGTTTATCAGTAGTAACAGTTTTATGGCAGTGGAAATAGTGAAATAACAGAACGGTGAAATAAAGACAGCAGTAGTGATTATAGTAAACAGCAGGATTAAAATACTGTAGGCACAGGGACGGATTTAACGGGCGTTGCATGGATGAGAGAAACTCATGTAACAATCAAAGCAGGGGCATTTGCAGATAATAATAAAACGGTATCCAAGTACTAATCAATCAATAGGCATGTGTTCCATATATAGTCGTACGTGCTCGCAATGAGAAACTTGCACAACATCTTCTGTCCTACCAGCCGGTGGCAGCCGGGCCTCTAGGGAAACTACTGGATATTAAGGTACTCCTTTTAATAGAGTACCGGAGCAAAGCATTAACACTCCGTGAACACATGTGATCCTCACATCGCTACCATTCCCTCCGGTTGTCCCGATTTCTGTCACTTCGGGGCCATTGGTTCCGGACAGCGACATGTGTATACAACTTGCAGGTAAGATCATAAACAACGAATATCTTCATGAATCAATAACATGTTCAGATCTGAGATCATGGCACTCGGGCCCTAGTGACAAGCATTAAGTATAACAAGTTGCAACAATATCATAAAAGTGACATCTACGGATACTAGGCACTATGCCCTAACAATCTTATGACTATTACATGACCAATCTCATCCAATCCCTACCATCCCCTTCAGCCTACAGCGGGGGAATTACTCACACATGGATGGGGGAAACATGGCTGGTCGATGGAGAGGCGTTGGCGGTGATGGCGGTGAAGATCTCCTCCAATTCCCCGTCCCGGCGGAGTGCCAGAACGGAGACTTCTGGCTCCCGAGACGGAGTTTCGCGATGTGGCGGCTCTCTGGAGGGTTTCTGGCGACTTCGACTTCTCCCCGTGCGTTTTTAGGTCGAACCCGATAAGTAGTCCGAAGGGGGGCGTCGGAGGCCGAGGGGGCCACACCACATGGCCGCGCGGGCCCCCCCTGGGCCGCGCCGCCATGTGGTGTGGGGCCCTCGGGCCTCCACCTCTCTTGCCCTTCTGGCTCCGTCAATATTCTGGTAAAATAGGGCCTTCTGCATAAATTCCGAGGATTTTCCCGAAAGTTGGATTTCTGCACAAAAACGAGACACCAGAGCAGTTCTGCTGAAAACAGCGTTAGTCCGTGTTAGTTGTATCCAAAATACACAAATTAGAGGCAAAACAATAGCAAAAGTGTTCGGGAAAGTAGATACGTTTTGGACGTATCAGCTCTCCGTTGCTAGTAGAGGCTCTGGCCAAGTTGATACTTGTAACTCCAAGAGGGAGTAATTATGCTCGATAGTGGGTTCATGCCTCCATTGAATCTGGGACAGTGACATAAAGTTCTAAGGTTGTGGATGTGTTGCTACTAGGGATAAAACATTGATGCTTTGTCTAAGGATATTTGTGTTGATTACATTACACACCATACTTAATGCAATTATCTGTTGTTTACAACTTAATACCGGAAGGGGTTTGGATGATAACCTGAAGGTGGATTATTTAGGCATAGATGCATGCTGGATAGCGGTCTATGTACTTTGTCGTAATGTCCCTGATTAAATCACATAGTAATCATCGTTGATATGTATTGAATCTTTATTTGTCAATTGCTCGCCTGTAATTTGTTCACCCAGCATGTTAGTTATCTTATTGGAGAGACACCTCTAGTGAACTGTGGACCCCGGTCCATTCTTTTACATCTGAATACATTCTACTGTTTTTACTGTTCTTTGCAAACAAACACCATCTTCCACTCGATACGTTTAATCCTTTGTTTTCAGCAAGCCGGTGAGATTGACCTCACTGTTACGTTGGGACAAAGTACTTTGATTGTGTTGTGCAGGTTCCACGTTGGCGCCGGTTTCACTGGTGTTGCGCCGCACTACATTCCTCCACCAACAACCTTCACGTGCTTCTTGGCTCCTACTGGTTCGATAACCTTGGTTTCATACCGAGGGAAACTTGCTCTGTGCGCATCATACCTTCCTCTTGGGGTGCCCAACGGACGTGTACATCTACGCACATCAAGCATATATTTCTGGCGCCGTTGCCGGGGAGATCAAGACACGCTGCAAGGGGAGTCTCCACTTCCAATCTCTTTACTTTGTTTTTGTCTTGCTTTACTTTAATTTATTTACTACTTTGTTTGCTTCATATTAAAAACACAAAAAAATTAGTTACTTTACTTATTGTCTTGTTTACTTGCTCTATATCAAAAACACAAAAAATTAGTTACTTGTCTTTATTTTATTTGCCTAGTTTACTTTACTACTGTTATAATGGGTACTCCTGAAAATACTAAGTTGTGTGATTTCACTAGCACAAATAATAATGATTTTATATGTACTCCTATTGCTCCACCTGCTACTACAGCAGAATTCTATGAAATTAAACCTGCTTTACTGAATCTTGTTATGAGAGAGCAATTTTCTGGTGTTAGTACTGATGATGCTGCTGCCCATCTTAATAATTTTGTTGAACTTTGTGAAATGCAAAAGTATAAGGATATACATGGTGATATTATAAAACTGAAATTGTTTCCTTTCTCCTTAAGAGGAAGAGCTAAAGATTGGTTGCTATCTTTGCCTAAAAATAGTATTGATTCATGGACTAAGTGTAAAGATGCTTTTATTAGTAAATATTATCCTCCTGCTAAGATTATATCTTTGAGAAGTAGCATTATGAACTTTAAACAATTTGATAATGAACATGTTGCTCAAGCATGGGAAAGAATGAAATCTTTGGTAAAGAATTGCCCAACCCATGGACTGACTACTTGGATGATCATCCAAACCTTTTATGCAGGATTGAATTTTTCCTCAAGGAACCTATTGGATTCAGCTGCTGGAGGTACTTTTATGTCCATCACCTTGGGCGCCGCAACTAAATTACTTGATGATATGATGATCAATTACTCTGAATGGCACACTGAAAGAACTCCTCAAGGTAAGAAGGTAAATTCTGTTGAAGAAACCTCTTCTTTGGGTGATAAGATTGATGCTATTATGTCTATGCTTGCAAATGGTAGATCTCATATTGATCCTAATAATGTTCCTTTAGCTTCATTGGTTGCTCAAGAAGAAAATGTTGATGTGAATTTCATTAAGAGTAATAATTTCAACAACAATGCTTATAGGAATAATTATGGTAACAACAACTATAGGCCATATCCTTCTAATAATGGTAATGGTTATGGTAATTCTTACAACAATAATAAGAGTGTACCCTCTGGTCTTGAAGTGATGCTTAAAGAATTTATTAGTACACAAACTGCTTTCAATAAAACTGTTGAAGAAAAGCTTGGTAAAATTGATATTCTTGCTTCTAAGGTTGATAGTCTTGCTCTTGATGTTGATCTTTTAAAATTGAAAGTTATGCCTGAGAAAGTTGAAGATGCTAGGTTTGCTAAAACAAATGCCATCCAAGTTAGAATTAATGATAATATTAGAATGTTGGCTGAATTGCATGCTAGGTGGGATAGAGAAGAAAAAGAAAAACTTGCTAAAGAAAATAATGTAGCTAAAGTATGGACTATTACCACCACTAGTAATGTTGATTCTTCACATGTTGCTGCACCTCCTACTATCAATGGTAAAATAATTGGTGTTGGCAATGTTTCTACTCCTAGTGCAAAGCGTACAAAATTGCCTGAAACTGCTGAAACTGCTGTTTGTGATAAAACTGCTGAAATTTTTCAAAATATTGGTGACAATGATTCCATTGCTGTAGAACATAATGGTTTAGATTTTGATGATTGTCATATTACTGAAGTTATAAAGTTCTTACAAAAACTTGCTAGAAGTCCCAATGCTAGTGCTATAAATTTAGCCTTTACAAAACATATTACAAATGCTCTCATTAAAGCTAGGGAAGAGAAATTAAAACTTGAAGCTTCTATTCCTAGGAAGTTAGAAGATGGTTGGGAGCCCATCATTAAAATGAAATTCAATGATTTTGAGTGTAATGCTTTATGTGATCTTGGTGCAAGTATTTCTGTTATGCCTAAAAAGATTTATGATATGCTTGACTTGCCACCATTGAAGAATTGTTATTTGGATGTTAATCTTGCCGATAATGTTAAAAAGAAACCTTTGGGGAGGATTGATAATGTGCGCATTACGGTTAACAATAACCTTGTCCCCGTTGATTTTGTTGTCTTGGATATTGAATGCAATGCATCTTGTCCTATTGTGTTGGGAAGACCTTTTCTTCGAACTGTTGGTGCTGTTATTGATATGAAGGAAGGTAATATTAAATATCAATTTCCTCTCAAGAAAGGTATGGAACACTTCCCTAGAAATAGAATGAAGTTTCCTTTTGATTCTATTATTAGAACAAGCTATGATGTTGATGCTTCGTCTCTTGATGTTACTTGATTTGCACTTTCTGCGCCTAGCTGAAAGGCGTTAAAGAAAAGCACTTCTTGGGAGATAACCCAAGTTTTATTTTATTTACTGTATTTTTGAGTCTTGGAAGTTGTTTACTACTGTAGCAACCTCTCCTTATCATGTTTTTGTGCCAAGTAAAGTTTTTATGTTAAAGTTGATGATAGATTTGGATCGCTGCGCAGAAACAGCATTGCTGTCTGTCACGAATTCTCGCAGAAGTCTCTGTAAAAAAATCAAAAAAATCTGCAAATTTACGAGCATGATCCTCAGATATGTACGCAACTTTCATTAGTTTTGAGTTTTTCCATTTGAGTAAGTTAAGTGCCCCTGCCAGATTCATCTTTACGGACTGTTCTGTTTTTGACAGATTCTGTCTTTTATTTCGCATTGCCGCTTTTGCTATGTTGAATGAGTTTCTTTGTTCCATTAACTTTCAGAAGCTTTGTGCAATGTCCAGAAGTGTTAAGAATGATTGTGTCACCTCTGAATATGTGAATTTTTGGTTATGCACTAACCCTCTAATGAGTTTGCTTGGAGTTTGTGTGAAGGAAGTTTTCAAGGGTCAAGAGAAGAGGATGATATACTATGATCAAGAAGAGTGAAAGGTCTAAGCTTGGGGATGCCCCGGTGGTTCATCCCTGCATATTTTAAGAAGACTCAAGCATCTAAGCTTGGGGATGCCCAAGGCATCCCTTCTTCATCGACAACATTATCAGGTCACTTCTAGTGAAACTATATTTTTATTCCATCACATTCTTATGTTCTTTACTTGGAGCGTCGGTTTGTTTTTATTTTTGTTTTGGTTTGAATAAAGTTGGATCCCACCATTCTTATATTGGAGATATTACGCTCCGCTTTTTCATATGGAACACTTGTGTTCTTAATTGTGCTTTAATGTTCATGGCGAAAGCTTATTGCTTCGTTAAATTGCTATTTGGTTGGAATTGGAAAATGCTGCATATGGTTTGGCAATTTGGCAATTGTTTGAGCTCTCATAGATCATGTTTAAGCTCTTGCATCATGTAGTTTAATCTATTAATGAAGAACTACCGTAGAGCTTGTTTAATTTGGTTTGCATGATTGGTCTCTCTAAGTCTAGATATTTTCGGGTAAAGTGTTTGAACAACAAGGAAGACAGTGTAGAGCCTTATAATGCTTGCAATATGTTCTTGTGTGAGTTTTGCTGTACCTGTTCATACTTGTGTTTGCTTCAAACAACCTTGCTAGCCCAAACCTTGTACTGAGAGGAAATGCTTCTCGTGCATCCAAATACCTTGAGCCAAACTCCATGCCATTTGTGTCCACCATATCTACCTACTATGTGGTATTTTTCTGCCATTCCAAAGTAAATTACTTGAGTGCTACCTTTAAAATTTCATTCCTCTACCTTTACAATATATAGCTCATGGGACAAATAGCTTAAAAACTATTGTGGTGATGAATATGTAGTTATGTGTCTTAATTCTTATAAGTTGCTTGTTGAGCGGTAACCATGTTTTCTGGGGACGCCATCAACTTTACCTTTGTTGGATATCATGTGAGATGCTATGCATGTTCGTCTTGTCTGAAGTAAGTGGATTTCATGATCAAATGGTTTGAGTATGCATATGTTAGAGAAGAACATTGGGCCGCTAACTAAAGCCATGTATCATGGTGGAAGTTTCAGTTTGGACATACAACCTCAATCTCTTATGAGAATATTAACTTGTTGAATGCTTAAGCATTAAAAGAGGAGTCCATTATCTGTTGTCTATGTTGTCCCGGTATGGATGTCTAAGTTGAGAATAATCAAAAGCGAGAAATCCAATGCGTGCTTTCTCCTTAGACACTTGTACAGCGGCATAGAGGTACCCCTTTGTGACACTTGGTTGAAGCATATGTCATGTGATGATAATCCGTGTTTCCGAGCTAAGTAGGACAAGGTGCGAGCACTATTAGTACTCTATGCATGAGACATGCAACTTGTAGGAAGTATTATGCATAGCACATATGAATTATTACTACCGTTGACAAAATTGTTTCTATGTTTTCAAAATAAAAGCTCTAGCACAAAAATAGTAATCCATGCTTCCCTCTGCGAAGGGCCATTCTTTTACTTTATGTTGAGTCAGTTTACCCACTTCTTTCTATCTTAGAAGCAAACACTTGTGTTAACTGTGTGCATTGATTCTTACATGTTTACTTATTGCACATGTTATATTACTCTATGTTGACAAATATCCATGAGATATACATGTTACAAGTTGAAAGCAATTGCTGAAACTTAATCATCCTTTGTGTTGCTTCAATGCCTTCTACTTTGAATTTATTGCTTATGAGTTAGCTCTTATGCAACTCTTATTAATACTTGTCTTGAAAGTACTATTCATGAAAAGTTTTGCTATATGATTCATTTGCTTAGTCATTATCTTTGTTAGCAATCTTTTGTTCAGATCACTCCATTCATCTCATATGCTTTACAATAATGTTGATCAAGATTATGTTGGTAGCATGTCACTTCAGAAATTATTTGTGTTATCGTTTACCTACTCGAGGACGAGTAGGAACTAAGCTTGGGGATGCTTGATACGTCTCAAACGTATCTATAATTTCTTATGTTCCATGCTACTTTTATTACAATACTTGAATGTTTTATACATACTTTACAACATTATTATACATTTTCCGGCACTAACCTATTAACAAGATGCCGAAGTGCCAGTTGTTTTCTGCTGTTTTTGGTTTCAGAAATCCTAGTAAGGAAATATTCTCGGAATTGACGAACTCAACGCCCAGGGCCTATTTTTACACGAAGCCCAGAAGACCGAAAGGAGAGAAGTGGGGCCACGAGGCCAGGCGGCGGCGCGGCCTGCCCCGGCCGCGCGCCTGTTGTGTGGGGCCCTCGTCGCCCCCTGACCCTTCCGCCTACTTAAAGCCTCCGTCGCGAAACCCCCGTACCGAGAGCCACGATACGGAAAACCTTCCGAGACGCCGCGCCGAATCCCATCTCGGGGGATTCAGGAGATCGCCTCCGCACCCTGCCGGAGAGGGGAATCATCACCGGAGGGGCTCTACATCATCATGCCCGCCTCCGGATTGATGCGTGAGTAGTTCATCCTTGGACTATGGGTCCATAGCGTAGCTAGATGGTTGTCTTCTCCGCTTGTGCTATCATTGTTTAGATCTTGTGAGCTGCCTAACATGATCAAGATCATCTATTTGTAATGCTACATGTTGTGTTTGGCGAGATCCGATGAATATAGAATATTATGTTAAGTTGATTATCAATCTATCATATATGTGTTGTTTATGTTCTTGCATGCTCTCCGTTGCTAGTAGAGGCTCTGGCCAAGTTGATACTTGTAACTCCAAGAGGGAGTAATTATGCTCGATAGTGGGTTCATGCCTCCATTGAATCTGGGACAGTGACAGAAAGTTCTAAGGTTGTGGATGTGCTGTTGCTACTAGGGATAAAACATTGATGCTTTGTCTAAGGATATTTGTGTTGATTACATTACGCACCATACTTAATGCAATTATCTGTTGTTTACAACTTAATACCGGAAGGGGTTCGGATGATAACCTGAAGGTGGATTATTTAGGCATAGATGCATGCTGGATAGCGGTCTATGTACTTTGTCGTAATGCCCTGATTAAATCACATAGTAATCATCGTTGATATGTATTGAATCTTTATTTGTCAATTGCTCGCCTGTAATTTGTTCACCCAGCATGTTAGTTATCTTATTGGAGAGACACCTCTAGTGAACTGTGGACCCCGGTCCATTCTTTTACATCTGAATACATTCTACTGTTTTACTGTTCTTTGCAAACAAACACCATCTTCCACTCGATACGTTTAATCCTTTGTTTTCAGCAAGCCGGTGAGATTGACAACCTCACTGTTACGTTGGGACAAAGTACTTTGATTGTGTTGTGCAGGTTCCACGTTGGCGCCGGTTTCACTGGTGTTGCGCCGCACTATATTCCTCCACCAACAACCTTCACGTGCTTCTTGGCTCCTACTGGTTCGATAACCTTGGTTTCATACTGAGGGAAACTTACTGTTGTGCGCATCATACCTTCCTCTTGGGGTGCCCAACGGACGTGTACATCTACGCGCATCAGTGCCCACAGCTCCGTTGTGGAGCAGAGGTGATGAGCAGTTTTTTCTGGCCCGACGTGGTGGCGAGGGGAAGAAGCGAGGCGGTGCTTCGATCTATGCAGTTGAAAGGTGGAGGGGAAGATCTGAAGCTGCTTCACCCTGGAGTTCATCCTCGACCCCCCGATGTTTGACGGTCAGTTCAAGATGTTGGCAGTCACCAACTCCAAGCCTCAACCCTGATGCGATGCAGGTTCTGCTCAGCCGTCCATCAAATTTTCCCTGAAAGACCAGAACGACACCCCAATTCCTTCATGTTCCAAGTGGTTTCATCCTCGAGCTTGGAAGGAGGCCGTCGAGGCCTTGCAACGACAGCGACCAAGGACATGATTGCTTCCGGTTCTATCATTTTAGGGTCCTTTCTGCCTATTTTTGAGACATGATTGTAATATGTTCTTTTTTGAGGGTTGTGTGTGTAATTTGGTCTGTAACCAATTATGACAAATGAAGCATCTCGGCCTTTCGATCCTATTCCTTTAAGAAATGATAAAATCGAAATGGCTTCATATAAAAACTTGGAAATCTAAGCAATAAAACTAAGGTGGAGCAAAACAAAACTATCTCATAAGTAAGGAGGATATGCAAGAATTACAGTTAATAATAAATATTGTCTTACGGTCTACATCTTGAAAAAAATCAGATAATTTGCCCATTAGTACTTGGTCTTGATGTTTGGACTAGTGAAACAAAACACTAACTATGAACCCAAAGAGACAATGAATGAATCCATGCAATTTGCTGCAAAATGGGCTCGCCATTTGGCGGTGACGAATCCAGCTCATATTATGATGGTGAGGTTGGCCTAACTTGGGCTAGTCTTTTTTCTTTATTCATTATTTTTTATAGAAAACATAAGATGGGTGTGGGCCAAATCATAGGGTGGGCCCACCCCCTTTCACCCTGGCTCCACCACTAATGGTTGGTCATGGATAAAGCTTTAATGTCTAAGATTTAATTACCAAGAATTTATTGTGAAAACCGTGCTTGTGCCGATGAAATTCAGATTAAATTGGAATAATTTCTACTAGCTCAATATGTAGATTAAATGCTTGATAAGCTACCCAAACAAACAATCAATAGATTAAAAGTGAACGAAGGAGTAGTATGAGATAGAGATATGGATGGGGCCAAAATAGCCTTTACTCCTCATTGTTGCTATACTGATCAGCAATCAAAGAACATCACACGTCTATTGCCAATCTCTACAAAAGAATGTCTAAATGTGACTATGTCTCGTACCAACATGTGTATATGTACACAGAGCTGGTAATTCCAGCTCTACAGTCTACACTACAGCTGAGCTCTCGGGGTTGCGGATGCAATGTCAATAACCTGGTCAGCGCCTGCTGATCCGCTGCCGCTGCCCCACGAACAGGATGGCCCTTGCCTCCCTAAGCTCCACAGCTTCTTGAGCGACCTCATCCTAGCCGAGCCCGGCGTCTTGACCGCATCGTGCGGTGTCGCCAGCGTCATCGACTCCGGAATGTCGATCACCAGCACTGCCGCCGAGGCCAGGGCGGAGGGTCTCGGGCGGCCTCCGTCAGAGTTCACGATCACCGCGGTGAGCGTGGCCTGGTCTGAAACCCCGAGCAGCACACTAGCCGGCAGGTTCGCGGCGTAGTTCGCCGGCTCCGACGGCACGGGCGGAAGGCCCGTCGATGTAAGCGCCTGTAGCGACGCGTCGGGCTTGGCGACGGTGACCCGGCAGAGTGGGCAGGTGGAGTGGGAAGCCAGCCACATGTCGACGCATTGGGCGTGGAACCCGTGGCCGCACCGGGGCAAGAACCTGGCGTCGTCCCCATCCTCAAGCTCGGACAGGCAGACCGCGCACTCCACCCCGACGTCATCCGTGGCGGCGCCCTTCGGCGACCCCGCTCTGTACACCGTGACAGGCAGCGACCGTAGAAGCTCAGGGTCGACGCCCTTGTCCCTGTGGCCCGCGGCTTCCACCATGCCGCCTCTCGGCGCGATGCGTACACCGGCGTTGAAGTAGTACTGGAGGAAGATGAGCACGAGGGCGAAGATTATGAACAGCAGGAAGATGGTCGACATGGTGAGTATGGCGCCAAGCGCCATTGTCGGCGCGGAGGGCGTGGAGACCGCCGGCGCGACCGCCCAGGCCGATGACGAGTCCATGATGTCGGCGGCTGAGTCGGCCTGGTAGCCTTCTTGTACTATGTTGTTGCCCTGAATCGGTGGTGATCGAGTTCTGTGTGGTGAATGTGTAGGATGAAGATGCCCCATATATATATATATATGTGTGCATAGGGATATGGGTGTTCGAGTGAGGAGGGCTGTGACGTTGACATGGATGAAGCGGGGGAGAAGAAGCTGGAATGAGGAATAGGATGGGAAGTTGCGATCGAGCTCTGTTTGCTGGATAGAAATGCTGCGCTTGAGGGGTCCACGGCGGCTTCGTTATTATACTCGTGCTGCCAAAAGAGTGGAAGTGATGCTGCAGACGTGATTACCACACGTGACCCCCCATGAGGCAACGAGGGGTCCTCCCCCAAGTTGTGAGAGCATCTTCACTGCGCCTGTCTGTCCTACAGCGTTTTTCCATCCGACGCGAATACGCCCGCTACGCCCCTCTCCTTCGTTGTCCGATTTCGCCCTTCATCCATCCGGCGAGCCCACGCCAACCCCGGCCCCCGAGGAGCGCCGGGGACTCCGACGAGTGAAAAGCGGGGAAGGGCCCGATCTGTCGGTGACTCGACGCACGAACCCCACCGCCACGTCGCTCAAAATCTCCCCCACCCCTCGTATCTCTCTCGCCGCCGGCACCACCCCGCCGGCTTGTTGCCCAGATTCCGCCGCCTCCTTCCCCACCTGCCTATATTCCGCCGTCTTTGGACGACGGCCTATCTGGCTGCTCTTCCGCCGGCCTGCTTGCTCCTCGTCGCTCGCGGCTCGGGTTGCCTCGACCACGCCCGTCAGGTGTTCGTCCATTTGCCTCGCCGGCCATGGACTCGGACGAAGAGGAGGAGCAGATGTTCGTCGAGCTTATGCAAGAAGAGATGGCAGCAGCCGCCCAAGACGACGAGCACATGATGATCCTTGGTTGCTTGGCTAGCATGTACGCCGGACTGGCAACTGGTCGACGTGGTGGGTCGGCACGAGGTCGCCGGAAGTGCAAGCCGAGACAGCGAATGGAGGGCTACTGCATGTTGTACGCCGACTACTTCGCCGACAATCCATTGCACGGTGAGAGTGTTTTCCGGCGTCGTTTCAGGATGAGCAGAAAGCTATTTCTGCAAATTGTGTATGCCATCCGCCACTTTGATCCCTACTTCAGATGCAAGGCGGATTGCACTGGTTTGGTTGGATTTTCGTCACTGCAGAAGTGCACAGTGGCTATGAGGATGCTGGCGTATGGAGCTCCCGGTGATACTGCAGATGACTATCTTCGGATGGCGGAGTCCACCGCCCTTGATTGTTTCTACCGGTTCTGCAGGGCCGTCATAGCAGTGTTCGGGGACTATTACTTGAGATCACCCACTGTCGAAGACACTCAGAGGATCCTTGCAACAAATGAAGCTAGAGGTTTTCCAGGGATGCTTGGAAGCATTGACTGCATGCATTGGCAATGGAAGAACTGTCCGTTTGCGTGGCAGGGAATGTACAAGGGTCACAAAAAAGGCTGCACTGTGATACTTGAAGCAGTGGCTACCCATGATCTCTGGATTTGGCACTCTTTCTTTGGTATGCCTGGATCCAACAATGACATCAACGTCCTAAACTGCTCCCCGGTCTTTTCCAAGCTTGTTGAGGGTCATGCTCCCCCGGTGGACTATGTGATCAATGGTCGGCACTACAACAAAGGATACTACCTTGCAGACGGTATCTATCCAAAGTGGGCAACATTTGTGAAGACTATCTCGAATCCTAGCACCCCCAAACTTTGCGAGTTTGTCAAGAAACAAGAAGCTTGCCGAAAAGACGTCGAGCGTGCATTTGGTGTCCTCCAGCAGAGATTTGCTGTCGTCCGGTTCCCCGCTATGACTTGGTCCAAAGATCAGATGTGGGAGGTGATGAACTGCTGTGTGTGCCTACACAATATGATTATTGAAAATGAGCGAAAGCATCCGGTTCCTCTGGCTGAGCAAGAAGCACCATATGAGAGAGAGGGTCCTCTTGCACAGCCTAATCACCAGGTGCCTCCATCATGGGCCGCCTTCATTGCTATGCGTCAGGAGATTCGAGACTCTACAATGCATCAGCTGCTGCAAGATGATCTAGTGGAGCACATATGGAGGCTCCGAGGCAACGCCAACGCCGACGCCAACTAGTCTGTCTAATTTGTTTGAAAAATTGTGAAATTGTGTGCTTCATTTGTTTCAGCACTTGTTAAACATTGTACTGATTATCGCCGAATTTGTTTCAGCAATTTTCGTACTCTTGGTCGCCGAACTTGTTAAATTTTATGTTAAATTTGTTTGAAATATGTCAAATGGTCGAGGTTGGGGGTTTCTGCCGGGGGGACGGCTGAAACTTCGGCGCTCCCCACGCCAAATCTTCCTCCAATCCGGACGAAAATTTCGCCGGATTTGGGCGTGGGGAGCGCCAACGAGTGGGGATGCTCTGAGACTGGAATTTTTCAGTCGAACCTCGTTACTGCACGAGGGCTGCTATACACACGACGTTGTACGTCCGATATTCGTACGATCTAGGCGACCTTGTGTGCCTACTCGAAAATCCAGGCCGCACAAATCCAAACCTCATAGCCCAAGATAAAATCCATCTTCTCCATCTGCATTCTTCCTTCATTGCAACTCTAAGAGTATCGTCCGCGGTCCGATGTATTTCAACACTAAAAATGACCGCGCCGTCCGTTTGCAACTTTGCATCGGATAGCGGACGCATAATTAGTTTTCGGACTACGATTTTACGTTTGTGTCTAGGAGTGCCCCCAGCGGTCGGACGTATTTTTTTATTTTTTTATTAATGAGATAGATATACATAGTTTGCAAAAAAAGACATATGAAATCTAATAACATAGCGAAGCCTACTAGCGTCTAGTCGTCGCCGGTGAGGTCGATGACCTCCGTCATCTCCCATGGCATGTGTGGCACTAGTGGTCGCAAGCCTCCTTGTCGCCGGCGAGAGCCTAGCAGAGTTACTGGCGCACCTCACCTTCAATGCTCTTGCGTAGAAGCTGTAGCGTCGCCGACGGAGCTCCACCAGCAGTAGTAGGTGCTGACCAACCCGGACTGGAACCGAGACGGGCAGCGTCGGGGAGCTCGCGCTCCGGTGGCCAGTAGCACTCCGCGCCATACGCGAGGCCATCCGGGACGGACCGCGAGGCAGTGATGGGGTTCGTAGCATAGAAAACAAAAAATTTCCTACCGCAAGACTAATAAATCCAAGATCTAATCTATGGAACACCCAAGATCTAATCTACAAGATCGGAGCAACGAGATTGATATGAGACTAACCCTCGAAGATTTCCAAAGCCTACGAGATTAGATCTCGTTGTTGGTGTAGACGATCGTCCCCGGTGCTGCAATCCGGCAGCACTTCCGTACTCGGTCGCGCGTACGGTGTCGATGAAGCCCCTTCCTCTCCCCGTTCCAGCGGGCAGCGGAGGTGTGGTAGATCTCCACGGAATCCCAGCAGCAGGACGGCGTGGTGGTGGTGGTGGAGAAGAATTGCTGCAGGGCTTCGCCTAAGCCTGCACAGCGTATGGAGGAGGAAGAGAGAGGGGGCCTAGGGTTGTGGATGGGTGAATGGCCGGCCACCCCCTCCCCTCTTTTATAGGGGGAGGGGTCGGCCTAGGGTTCCCCCTGGGCCCCACATATCCCTTTTGGCCGGCCAAGGGGGGAGACTTTTCTTCCCCCTCAAGCCTTCCCCTTATCTCTTCGTTTAAACACTTTATTTTAGAGATAGATCTTATCTCTAGATTTAAACCATTTAAATTTAGAGATAGATCTTATCTCTAAGGGGGGCGGCCTGGGCCCACATGTCATAGTGGGCAGGACCCACCATGCCATGTGGCGCCTATGTGGCCTCTCCCGGGGTGGTGGGCCCACTGGTGGCCCTCTAGAACCTTCTAGAAGCTCCAGTCAAAACACCGGACTTTTTCCGAACCCCGGAAAATGACTTCCCTTATATGAATCTTATTCTCCGGACCATTCCGGACCTCCTCGTGATGTCCTGGATCCCATCCGAGACTCCGAACAAAAACTTCGGACTCCATCTCATATTCCGAATCTACTTATGCGACATCGAACCTTAAGCGCGTCACCCTACGGTTCGCGAACTATGCAGACATGGTCGAGACTCCTCTCCGAGCAATAACCAATAGCGGGATCTGGAGATCCATAATGTCTCCCACATATTCAACGATGACTTAGTGATCGATTGAACCATTTACATACGATGCCGATTCCCTTTGTCACGCGATATTTTACTTGTCCGAGGTTCGATCATCGGTATCTCCATACCTTGTTCAACCTCGTTACCGACAAGTACTCTTTACTCATACCGTGGTATGTCATCTCTTATGATCCAATCATATGCTTGCAAGCTAATCAGACGACATTCCACCGAGAGGGCCCAGAGTATATCTATCCGTCATCAGGATGGACAAATCCTACTATTGATCCATATGCCTCAACTCACACTTTCCAAATACTTAATCACATCTTTATAACCACCCATTTACGCAATGGCGTTTGATGTAATCAAAGTACCGTTCCGGTGTAAGTGATTTACATGATCTCATGGTCAAAGGAATTAGGCAACTATGTATCGAAAGCTTATAGCAAATTAAACTTAATGACTTGATCTTATGCTACGCTCATTTGGGTGTGTGTTCATTCAACTAATGACATAACCTTGTGTAAGGGTACATTGCCCCTATGTGTGGTTTTGGTAATTAATGACAACCCCTATGGACTAATGTTTTCAGTGAGTTTATATGAAGGAATATTCCATAGGTACTACTTGCTCTCCATGTGTTAAATGTACACGTCCGTTGGGAACCCCAAGAGGAAGGTATGATGCGTACAGGGCAAGTTTTCCCTCAGAAAGAAACCAAGGTTGAATCGAACCAGTAGGAGCCAAGAAGCACGTTGAAGGTTGATGGTCGCGAAATGTGATGCGGCGCAACACCAGGGATTCCGGCGCCAACGTGGAACTGCACAACAAAACCAAAGTACTTTGCCGAAACAAATGAGGTTGTCAATCTCACCGCTTGCTGAATAAAGGATTAAACGATCGAGTGGAAGATGTTTGCAAAGAAAACAGTAAAACAAATTGCAGAGATTGTATGCTATGTAAAGAATAGGACCGGGGTCCACAGTTCACTAGAGGTGTCTCTCCCATAAGATAAAAGCATGTTGGGTGAACAAATTACAGTCGGGCAATTGACAAATAGAGAAAGGCATAACAATGCATATACATGATATGATAAATATAGTGAGATTTAATTGGGCATTACGACAAAGTACATAGACCGCCATCCAACTGCATCTATGCCTAAAAAGTCCACCTTCAGGTTATCATCCGAACCCCATTCAGTATTAAGTTGCTAAGCAACAGACAATTGCATTAAGTATGGTGCGTAATGTAATCGACAACTATATCCTTAGACATAGCATCAATGTTTTATCCCTAGTGGCAACAGCACATCACAACCTTAGAACCTACTGTCACGATCCCAGGTGTCAATGAAGGCATGAACCCACTATCGAGCATAAATACTCCCTCTTGGAGTTAAGAGCAAAAACTTGGCCAGAGCCTCTACTAATAACGGAGAGCATGCAAGATCATAAACAACACATAAACAATAGATTGATAATCACCATAACATAGTATTCTCTATCCATCGGATCCCGACAAACACAACATATAGAATTACATATAGATGATCTTGATCATGTTAGGCAGCTCACAAGATCCAACAATGAAGCACAACAAGGAGAAGACGACCATCTAGCTACTGCTATGGACCCATGGTCCAGGGGTGAACTACTCACTCATCACTCCGAGGCGATCATGGCGATGAAGAGACCTCCGGGAGATGAATCCCCTCTCCGCAGGGTGCCGGAGCGATCTCCCGAATCCCCCGAGATGGGATTCGCGGCGGCGGCGTCTTCCGGAAGGTTTTCCGTATCGTGGCTCTCGATCGGGGTTCGCGACGGAGGCTTTAAGCAGGCGGAAGGGCAACGTGGGGGCCACACGAGGGCCCCACACCCTAGGTCGGCGCGTGGCCAGGCCCGGGCCGCGCCGCCTATGGTGTCGGCGCCTCGTGGCCCCACTTCCTTCCCTCTTCGGTCTTCGGAAGCTTCAAAAATAGGACCCTGGGCGAAGATTTCGTCCAATTCCGAGAATATTTCTACTAGGATTTCTGAAACCAAAAGCAGAAAACAGAATCGGCTCTTCGCATCTTGTTAATAGGTTAGTTCCAAAAATAAATATGACATATAATGTGCATAAAACATGTAGGTATCATCAATAAAGTGGCATGGAACATAAGAAATTATCGATACGTCTGAGACGTATCAGCATCCCCAAGCTTAGTTCTGCTCGTCCCGAGCAGGTAAAACGATAACAAAGATAATTTCTGAAGTGACATGCCATCATAATCTTGATCATACTATTTGTAAACATATGTAATGAATGCAGCGATCAAAGCAAAGGTAATGACATGAGTAAACAAGTGAATCATATAGCAAAGACTTTTCATGAATAGTACTTTCAAGACAAGCATCAATAAGTCTTGCATAAGAGTTAACTCATAAAGCAATAAATCAAAGTAAAGGTGTTGAAGCAACACAAGAAGATTAAGTTTCAGCGGTTGCTTTCAACTTATAACATGTATATCTCATGGATATTGTCAACATAAAGTAGTATAACAAGTGCAATATGCAAGTATGTAGGAATCAATGCACAGTTCACACAAGTGTTTGCTTCTTAAGGTGGAAGGAGATAGGTAAACTGACTCAACAATAAAAGTAAAAGAAAGGTCCTTCAAAGAGGAAAGCATCGATTGCTGTATTTGTGCTAGAGCTTTTATTTTGAAAACATGAAACAATTTTGTCAACGGTAGTAATAAAGCATATGAGTTATGTAAATTATATCTTACAAGTTGCAAGCCTCATGCATAGTATACTAATAGTGCCCGCACCTCGTCCTACTTAGCTTGGACTACCGGATCTTTGCATGCCATGTTTCAACCAAGTGTCACAAAGGGGTACCTCCATGCCGCCTGTACAAAGGTCTAAGGAGAATGCTCGCATTTTGGATTTCTCGCTTTTGATTATTCTCAACTTAGACATCCATACCGGGACAACATGGACAACAGATAATGGACTCCTCTTAAATGCATAAGCATGTAGCAATGATTATTATTCTCATATGAGATTGAGGATATATGTCCAAAACTGAAACTTCAACCATGATTCATGGCTTTAGTTAGCGGCCCAATGTTCTTCTCTAACAATTTTGCATGCTCCAACCACTAAAATGATAGATCCTTCAGACAAGACGGACATGCATAGCAACTCACATGATATTCAACAATAGTTGATGGCGTTCCCCAGAAGCATGGTTATCGCACAACAAGCAACTTAATAAAAGATAAAGTGCATAAGTACATATTCAATACTACAATAGTTTTTAAGGCTATTTTGTCCCATGAGCTATATATTGCAAAGGTGAATGATGGAATTTTAAAGGTAGCACTCAAGCAATTTACTTTGGAATGGCGGAGAAATACCATGTAGTAGGTAGGTATGGTGGACACAAATGGCATAGTGGTTGGCTCAAAGATTTTGGATGCATGAGAAGTATTCCCTCTCGATACAAGGTTTAGGCTAGCAAGGTTATTTGAAGCAAACTCAAGGATGAACAGGTGCAGCAAAACTCACATAAAAGTCATATTGTAAACATTATAAGACTCTACACCGTCTTCCTTGTTGTTCAAAACTCAATACTAGATATTATCTAGACCTTAGAGAGACCAAATATGCAAATCAAATTTTAGCAAGCTCTATGTATTTCTTCATTAATGGGTGCAAAGCATATGATGCAAGAGCTTAAACATGAGCACAACAATTGCCAAGTATCACATTATCCAAGACATTTTAGAATTACTACATGTAGCATTTTCCAATTCCAACCATATAACAATTTAACGAAGAAGAAACTTCGCCTTGAACATTATGAGTAAAGCCTAAGGACATATTTGTCCATATGCAACAGCGGAGCGTGTCTCTCTCCCACAAAGTGAATGCTAGGATCCATTTTATTCAAACAAAAAACAAAAACAAAAACAAACCGACGCTCCAAGTAAAGAACATAAGATGTGACTGAATAAAAATATAGTTTCAGAGGAACCTGATGATGTTGTCGATGAAGAAGGGGATGCCTTGGGCATCCCCAAGCTTAGACGCTCGAGTCTTCTTGAAATATGAAGGGGTGAACCACGGGGGCATCCCCAAGCTTAGAGATTTCACTCCTCTTGATCATAGTATATCATTCTCCTCTCTTGACCCTTGAAAACTTCCTTCACACCAAACTTCAAGCAAACTCATTAGAGGGTTAGTGCACAATTAATAATTCACATGTTCAGAGGTGGCACAATCATTCTTTACACTTCTGGACATTGCATAAAGCTACTGGACATTAATGGATCAAAGAAATGAATCCAACATAGCAAAAGAGGCAATGCGAAATAAAAGGCAGAATCTGTCAAAACAGAACAGTCCGTAAAGACGAATTTAAAGCTGGCACCACACTTGCTCAAATGGAAAAACTCAAAACTAATGAAAGTTGCGTACATATCTGAGGATCACACTCGTAAATTGGCAGATTTTTTCGAATTTTCTACAGAGAACTGTGCCCAGATTCGTGACAGACAGCAATGCTGTTTCTGCGCAGCGATCCCAAATATAACATCAACTTTGACATAGAAACTTTACTTGGCACAAAAACATTATAAGGAGAGGTTGCTACAGTAGTAAACAACTTCCAAGACTCAACAAAACAAAAAATTGCTGTAGTAAAAACATGGGTTGTCTCCCATAAGCGCTTTTCTTTAACGCCTTTCAGCTAGGCGCAGAAAGTGCAAATCAAGTAACATCGAGAGATGAAGCATCAACATCATAGCTTGTTCTAATAATAGAATCAAAAGGCAACTTCATTCTCTTTCTAGGGAAGTGTTCCATACCTTTCTTGAGAGGAAATTGATATTTAATATTACCTTCCCTCATATCAATAACAACCAACGTTCGAAGAAAAGGTCTTCCCAACACAATAGGACAAGATGCATTGCATTCGATATCCAAAACAACAAAATCAACGGGGACAAGGTTATTGTTAACCGTAATGTGCACATTATCAATCCTCCCCAAAGGTTTCTTTTTAACATTATCAGCAAGATTAACATCCAAATAACAATTCTTCAATGGTGGCAAGTCAAGCATATCATAAATCTTTTTAGGCATAACAGAAATACTTGCACCAAGATCACATAAAGCATTACATTCAAAGTCATTGAATTTCATTTTAATGATGGGCTCCCAACCATCTTCTAACTTTCTAGGAATAGAAGTTTCAAGTTTTAGTTTCTCTTCTCTAGCTTTTATGAGAGCATTTGTAATATGTTTTGTAAAGGCTAAATTTATAGCACTAGCATTAGGACTTTTAGCAAGTTTTTGTAAGAACTTTATAACTTCAGAGATGTGGCAATCATCAAAATCTAAATCATTATGAGCTACAGCAATGGGATCATTGTTCCCAAGGTTGGAAAAAATTTCAGCAGTTTTATCACAAGCAGTTTCAGCAGTTTTAGCAATTTCAGGCAGTTTTGTTCGCTTTGCACTAGGAGTAGAAACATTGCCAACACCAATTATATTACCATTGATAGTAGGAGGTGCAGCAACATGTGAAGAATTAGCGTTACTAGTGGTGGTAATAGTCCAAACTTTAGCTACATTATTCTCTTTAGCTAGTTTTTCATTTTCTTCTCTATCCCACCTAGCACGCAGTTCAGCCATTAATCTTATATTCTCATTAATTCTAACTTGGATGGCATTTGCTGTAGTAGTAATCTTATTATCAATATCATTATTAGGCATAACTTTCAATTTTAAAAGATTAACATCAGAGGCAAGTCTATCAACTCTAGAAGCAATAGTATCAATTTTATCAAGCTTTTCCTCAACAGATTTGTTAAAAGCAGTTTGTGTACTAATAAATTCTTTAAGCATAGCTTCAAGACCAGAGGGTACATTCCTATTATTGTTGTAAGAATTCCCATAAGAATTACCATAACCATTACCATTAGCAGAAGGATATGGCCTATAGTTATTACCAGAGTTGTTCCTATAAGCATTGTTGTTGAAATTATTATTTTTAATGAAATTCACATCAACATTTTATTCTTGATCAACCAATGAAGCTAAAGGAACATTATTTGGATCAACATTAGATCTACCATTCACAAGCATAGACATAATCACATCAATTTTATCACTCAAGGAAGAGGTTTCTTCAACAGAATTTACCTTCTTACCTTGTGGAGCTCTTTCCGTGTGCCATTCAGAGTAATTTATCATCATATCATCAAGAAGTTTTGTAGCCGCCCCCAATGTGATGGACATAAAGGTACCTCCAGCAGCTGAATCCAATAAATTCCGCGAAGAAAAATTTAGTCCTGCATAGAAGGTTTGGATGATCATCCAAGTAGTCAGTCCATGGGTTGGGCAATTCTTTACCAAAGTTTTCATTCTCTCCCATGCTTGAGCAACATGTTCAGTATCTAATTGCTTAAAATTCATTATGCTACTTCTCAAAGATATAATTTTAGCGGGAGGATAATATCTACCAATAAAAGCATCCTTGCATTTAGTCCATGAATCAATACTATTCTTAGGCAAAGATAGCAACCAATCTTTAGCTCTTCCTCTTAATGAGAAAGGAAACACTTTCAATTTAATAATATCACCATCTACATCCTTATACTTTGCATTTCACAAAGTTCAACAAAATTATTGAGATGGGCAGCAGCATCATCGAACTAACACCAGAAAATTGATCTCTCATAACCAAGTTCAGTAAAGCAGGTTTAATTTCAAAGAATTCTGCTGTAGTAGCAGGTGGAGCAATAGGTGTGCATAGGAAATCATTATTATTTGCATTTGTGAAGTCACACAACTTAGTATTTTCAGGGGTTTCATTTTAGCAACGGTAAATAAAACAAACTAGATAAAGAAAATGCAAGTAACTAATTTTTTTGTGTTTTTGATATAGAGAGCAAGACAATAAATAAAGTAAAACTAGCAACTAATTTTTTTGTGTTTTGATTTAGTGCAGCAAACAAAGTAGTAAATAAAATAAAGCAAGACAAAAACAAAGTAAAGAGATTGAGAAGTGGAGACTCCCCTTGCAGCGTGTCTTGATCTCCCGGCAACGGCGCCGAAAACAGTGCTTGATGCGCGTAAATGTACACGTCCGTTGGGAACCCCAAGAGGAAGGTATGATGCGCAGAGTGGCAAGTTTTCCCTCAGAAAGAAACCAAGGTTGAATCGAACCAGGAGGAGCCAAGAAGCACGTTGAAGGTTGATGGTCGGTGTGATGCGGCGCAACACCAGGGATTCCGGCGCCAACGTGGAACTGCACAACAAAACCAAAGTACTTTGCCCCAACGAAACAGAGGTTGTCAATCTCACCGGCTTGCTGTAACAAAGGATTAAACGATCGAGTGGAAGATGTTTGCAAAGAAAAAAGTAAAACAACAATTGTAGATTGTATGCTATGTAAAGAATAGGACCGGGGTCCACGTCACTAGAGGTGTCTCTCCCATAAGATAAAAGCATGTTGGGTGAACAAATTACACGGGCAATTGACAAATAGAGAAAGGCATAACAATACATATACATGATATGATAAATATAGTGAGATTTAATTGGGCATTACGACAAAGTACATAGACCGCCATCCAACTGCATCTATGCCTAAAAAGTCCACCTTCAGGTTATCATCCGAACCCCATTCAGTATTAAGTTGCAAAGCAACAGACAATTGCATTAAGTATGGTGCGTAATGTAATCGACAACTACATCCTTAGACATAGCATCAATGTTTTATCCCTAGTGGCAACAGCATCACAACCTTAGAACTTTCTGTCACGATCCCAGTGTCAATGAAGGCATGAACCCACTATCGAGCATAAATACTCCCTCTTGGAGTTAAGAGCACAAACTTGGCCAGAGCCTCTACTAATAACGGAGAGCATGCAAGATCATAAACAACACATAAACAATAGATTGATAATCACCATAACATAGTATTCTCTATCCATCGGATCCCGACAAACACAACATATAGAATTACATATAGATGATCTTGATCATGTTAGGCAGCTCACAAGATCCAACAATGAAGCACAACAAGGAGAAGACGACCATCTAGCTACTGCTATGGACCCATGGTCCAGGGTGAACTACTCACTCATCACTCCGGAGGCGATCATGGCGATGAAGAGACCTCCGGGAGATGAATCCCCTCGGCAGGGCCGAGGCGATCTCCGAATCCCCGAGATGGGATTCGCGCGCGCGTCTCGGAAGGTTTTCGATCGTGGCTCTCGACGGGGTTTTCGCGATCGAGGCTTTAAGGCGGAAGGGCAACGTGGGGGGCCACACGAGGGCCCCACACCCTAGGTCGGCGCGGCCAGGGCCTGGGCCGCGCCGGCCTATGGTGTGGGCGCCTCGTGGCCCCACTTCCTTCCCTCTTCGGTCTTCTGGAAGCTTCGTGCAAAAATAGGACCCTGGGCGAAGATTTCGTCCAATTCCGAGAATATTTCCTTACTAGGATTTCTGAAACAAAAACAGCAGAAACAGCAATCGGCTCTTCGGCATCTTGTTAATAGGTTAGTTCCAGAAAATGCATAAATATGACATATAATGTGCATAAAACATGTAGGTATCATCAATAAAGTGGCATGGAACATAAGAAATTATCGATACGTTGGAGACGTATCAGCTCTCCATATGTTGGATTCAAGTATGGATGCCATGAAGATAAAGGTATATCTTGTGTATTGGCATCAAGATCATCGGTATGAAGATATATATATGTGATATGATCAATAAGAAGAAATGAAGATGGAGTTCTTATGTGGAACTCAATATTAGCCATGCTCTATCTTATGTGAGTATGTGAAGATACAAGGTTGAGTTGGGCAAGTTCAAGATGAGCATCTCAAGTGAATCACATGCTTGAAGCTTGCCATCCATTTGGTGATAATGGACTAGTGAAGATGTGTATCAATGGAGCTTTCCCATCATAGTGTATGGGGGAGCATTTGTGAGTCTTCACAAAGCAACATTGATCAAGTGAGGCATTCCGGCTTGTGTAGAGCTTGAAGAGTTATCATCAAGATCAAGCGGGATGCGCAAGGCAAAGGTATGACCTTGATAGGTTTTCCTTTTGCCGGTCTCAAGGTGGTTGATGGGAGACCGGATTATAGGATAGATAGCCGCACTATTAAGAGGGGCTTTCGGTTGGGTAACTTGATCACATCGTCTTAGGGAGCTCAACCCTTTGCATACTTTGCATATCCTTATTGCTTCTTGGTGTTTCTCTGTGTGAGGTTCTTGAGCTTGTTGCTAGCTTTACAACAAGCCCAAGTTCATCGAAAACGGAATCCGCATGCATCTTCTATTGCGTTTTCGAGTTTGGACGTCTTCACCGTTTCTTGACGGTGGGAGACTCCCTCTCTAAAAACATCTAAAAATATCCTGTGAGGAGTCTCCATATTTGTTGGGGTTCTATTCGTCGTTATATTTCCAACAAAATTGGTTTCATGTCAATCGGGGTCCGGACACAAAAGTTATCACAGTTTTAGTAAAACATGTTTTTCCTGCTGGCCCGGTTTCTCGCCCGGTTTGACCGGCCTCCCAACCGGCCAGTCCGGCGCGCAGTCCGGTCAACCGGTCGCCAACCGGGCGCCAAACGTGCGCCTAACTGATCCGGTCTACCGCCCGGTCAGCCGGCCTACAGACCGGCGGGCCCGGCGTGCTGTCCGGTCGACCGGTCGCCAATCGGGCACCAACCGGACGAGCTCCTGACGACGCATAGTGACTTCCGGTCTCCTGCCCACGCTCCTGCACGGCGGACTTGGTCCGGTCCGCTGACTGCTCGACGGTTGACTCAGCCCAACTTTTTCCCCAACGGTTATATTTGCTCTTGGGCTATAAATAGCCCTTCTTCCACCTTGGGCTGATATAGTTCTTCCCTTTCTCTCTCCATTGTTGCCTTTGAAGAACTTGCTCTCTCTCTTGATTCCCCCCATGATTCTTGCTCATTCTTGAGGGATCTAAGAGAGGAGATCTAGATCTACAACCTCCACCAATCCATTTCTTCTCTAAGTGAGGGGAACTCTTGGGATCTAGATCTTGGAGTCTTTTGTTGACTTTCCCCATTGTTCTTCCTCTCCAATCTCATTCTAGCATTTGTTGTTTGGGTGGGATTTGAGAGTGAAGGACTTGAACACCTCTAGTGTTCTTGCTTTGCATCATTGCATAGTGTTGAGCTCTCCACCACGATTAGTTCGAGTGAGAGACCGTGAGCTTGTTACTCTTGGAGGGAAACCTCCTAGTTGGCTTGGCGGTTGGTGCTCCGGTGATCTCTTCAAGAAGATTGTGAAGAGGCCCGGGCTTCTCCTTCGTGGAGCTTGTGAAGTGGTTGTGGAGCTTGCCATCTCCGGAGCGGAGGAAAAGCTAACCATAAGGAAAGGGCCATTATCCTTCGTGGGTGTGGTTCGGAGAATAGGGTGAGCCTTCGTGGCACGGGGAATCCTTCGTGGGACCTCCACTCCTCCAAACGTGATGTACCTTGTTGCAAAGCAAGGGAACACGGGAATACATCCTCGTCTCCGCGTGCCTCGGTTATTTCTATACCCGAGCTCTCTTTCCTTGTGATAGCCATCGTGCTTGAAGTACATATATCTTGCTATCACTTGTGCTACATATATCTTGTGCCTATCTTGCTTAGCTCTAGTTGCCATTGTTACACTTAGTTGAGCTTAGCATATTTAGGGTTTGTGCTTGTAAACTAAACATTAGTTTAATTCCGCATTCTTACAAGACAAATCCGCAAGAGTTTGTAATTGCCTATTCACCCCCCCCCCTCTAGGCGACATCTCGATTTGTTATTAATAACATCCAATGTTCATGATCACGAAACCATGATCATCCATTAATCAACAAGCTAGTTATACAAGAGGCTTACTAGGGACTCCTTGTTGTTTACATAACACACATGTATCAATGTTAATACAATTATAGCATGGTATGCAAACATTTATCATAAACACAAAGATATTATAATAACCACTTTATTATTGCCTCTTGGGCATATCTCCAACAAAGTGATCCTCAACACCGTCCGTAAGGATGGCGCGTGAAGAAGGAAGCGTCGGGATCGCCAACTGGCCCCACCCTCGCCACCCCAAGGAGGAAGCGCGCGGGAGGCGGAGCTGTGGTCTGCCAAGGACTACGGAAATTTCGTCGACCTTGCCGCTCCTTATCCACCACCGGCGCCAAAAGAGGAGGAGGAGGAGGACTGTGAGTTCTCCAGGGATGAGGACGGCGACGACGTGCACAACGGCGACTACAATGGCTTCAATCGCTAGTTTTTTTATTTGAATTCATGACACTTTTATACAAACTCACTACAAATTGAATAAAATCTGCCGTCTTTTGCATTTCCGAATTAACATTTTTGGGGGTCCGTGTTTGGGATGCGCCGGTGTGGAAAAACCTTCCCCAAATGGAGGAAGACGTGCCAACGGCCCCGATAGGACACTGTCGGCGGATTAGCGTCATATTGCTATGCATGCAAGTCCGTATATCCATGAGAAGTCGATAGCTTGTCCATCCATCAGCTCAGCGGAAATATGGTTGGATCATACTTGCCTTATAGATGTTGTGATGCTGAAGAAGCCAAGGCTTGGACATGTATAGGACAGCGCTATGAAAAATCATTGTCGGACAGGTGTCTGGAGCAATTCTGTTACTGCACAGTGATTGTAATAACGAAGCCGCTTGACAGACTGAGTCGGATGCCAAATGGATCCCATTTCTCAAAATATTAGTAAACTAATTACCAGAAACTCTCTTCAGAATCTTCGATTATTATTCTTACATAACTTAACATCTTTAGAAATATATTATCGACGGTGTCATTGGATAAATCCAGGATCGATGGTATACCCAAGTATCTCCTGAGAAAAATGCCATTCTTAGTGCCGTTATTCAGAAGAGTAGGCACAGAAGGCTCTTTTTCTGATAGAACACAGCAATACGAGCTAGGTCCTAACGATTTTCCGGCTGAACTTTTGAAAGATCCTTGCAATACATTAGTTTAAGCATGAGTTAAACCGCATAATCTGAAGTAATCATTAACAATAGTATAAAACTTCAACCGTTTAAAAGACTACAAACACTAAAGCGAGCTGAAGGTGCGTTGCTGTCCATCCCTCATTTCTGGGACCGACCAAAGCTTATTAAAATGAATAAATAGGAAGTCGTTGTGCCAAGACAAAAACAGGAGCACACTAGAGAAGTAAGGTAGCAAAAAAAAAAAATGTAGACCATCTAATCTGCAACTAGACCAACTAACATGAACACATCCACCGATTCTAGGCACACCACCGGTCAGAGGAAAGGTCATGGACCTTATTCTAAATTCAAGACTCAACCGCCACCTCACCATTCTAACGCAAAAATCTAAAAAAAGGGAGAACCCCGGAAATGGTGAATGGAACCTGGGTACGCGCGCACCCGTTTACGAAAAGTTCAAAATAATGCTATTTAAAAGTTTCAAAAAAATGTGAAGTAAAATTTTGCATGTATATACTATGTTGATACTTACTCGTGTGTGTTTTCACGGAAAAATACCATTGTATGTGACCTACACAAAAATGACAAAATGCAAATTCCTATTCCTGTGAATAGTACAAATTCATGTTCACTATTCTCATTTGGACATTTTGTCATTTTTATGCAGGCCACACACAATGGTATTTTTTCGTGAAAACTTACACGAGTAAGTATCAACATAATATGTACATGCAAAATTTTACTTCACATTTTTCTGGTGGTGTTGTGCATCTCCATGTCGTACTGCGCTTGGAAGTAGGTGCCTCACTAGTCACTAGGCATCATTGTTTTTGGCCGCCCAGGTCGGATCGGCCCGCTCCTCGACGTTGAGTGCAGCCCGCCGGGCCCTGATGGCGTCCTTCCAGTGCTCCGTGCCCGCATCGGCGGCGGCGGGACGCTATGCCGTTCGCGGCCATCTCCAGCCGCCGCTGCTTGCGCACGCATGTCCGGCGGGATATCCCGCATGGTACAACGCCCATGCCTCATTCACGGTGAGGCTGCCACGGCCGGCCGTTCGCCGCGGCGATCTTGCGGGAGAAAGACGACATTGCTTGGAACGGCAAGGAGAAGATCTGGAGGCGGCGAGGAGAAGATTTGAGAGCGGCGAGAGATTGGGATGAACCGCAGGACCTCTTAATGTACAACGGCGGCAGACGAAGCTTCAGCGTGTGGTTGCACACAATAATGCGGGCGCGGACGGCCACGCGGCCATGCACGATGAGACGCGTCCCTGCGTCGGACGCCATTGTCGCTTGACCAAAGGTAGGCGATGGGGCTTTAGGGTTCCGAGCCGTTGACGCGTTGGTCCCGCAACGCCTCGCCTCGTTTCGTTACGTCCGGCGTGACCAGAGCGTCCATATGGGCGTGACGGGGCGGCGCCGGAAACCGTATCAAGCCGCGTCGAACAAAAAATAGCTTTGGAAACGCGGCTGAAAACGTTTTTTATGAGGCGCGCCCCAAATCGCCCCTCAAAACGATTTGGCATGCGACTGAATATGCTCTAAACGTCTATCGAAGAGAATCAAACGTTTGTTGCTCGTGGCAGAGGATGGACTAAAAAATTAGTATGGCAAAGTGAAGTTTTTGGTTCTTGGTTGCTAAACATCTTTGTGAATATTTTTCTAAATCCACCGGTCAAACTATTAAGATCCGAGTGAAGAATTTTGCATTGCATTTGTATATTTCTCTTTTGGTTGAGTACACCACAAATCTCTAGTATATCCTAATGTGTACCTACCGCTCCGATGAGACCTGTAGAACTATAGGTCCATGTGACTATGCCTCATACCAACATGTGTACAGTATATATGTACTGAGCTGACAATTTCGGCTCTACAGTAGCTGTGCTCTCGGGGTTGCGGAGGCGATGTTAATAACGTGCTCAGCGCCTGCTGATGTTAATAACGGATTCGGCCCCGACGACCCTTGCCTCCCGAAGCTCCACAGCTTCTTGAGCGACCTCATTCTCGGGGAGCTCGGCATCTTGGTCGCGTCGCGCGGTGTCGCCGGCGTCCTCGAAACAGGAATGTCGATCACCAGCACTGCTGCCGTGGCCAAGGCGGCGGGTCTTGGGCGGTCTTCGTCCGCGGAGAGGGTGGCCTGGTCTGAAACGCCGAGCAGCACACTCGCCGGCAGGTTCGCAGCATAGTTCGCCGGCTCGGGCGCTACGGGAGGAGACTCGTCGACGCCTTGAGCGACGCGTCGGGCTTGACGACGGTGACCCGGCAGAGCGGGCAGGTGGAGTGGGATGCCAGCCAGGTGTCCACGCACTGGGCGTGGAACCCGTGGCCGCACCGGGGCAAGAACCTGGCCTCCTCCCCGTCCTCGAGCTCGGACAGGCACACCGCGCACTCCACACTGACGTCCTCCGCGGTGGAGCCCTTAGGCACCGCCGCGCGGTACACCGTGATTGGCAGCGATCGCAGCAGCTCAGGGTCGACGCCCTTGTGTCGAGCCGCCGCCACGCCACCGTTCGGCCCCCGGCGGAAGTTGGCATTGAAGTAGTACTTGAGGAAGAAGATCAGGAGAGCGAAGGTCAGGAACAGCAGGAACATGACCGACACGAGTGTGGCGCTGTGCGACATAGTCGGCGCGGCGGGTGCGGAGACCGCCGGCGCGACTGCCCAGCCCGAGGAGGAGTCCATGGTGGCGGCGGAGGATGCGGCTTGGTTGGTGGTGTCTTTTGGTGGAATCTTCTCTGCGGTGTAAGCTAAAAATGGGATCGATGCCGTATATATATGCATACGGATCGGATCGGGGCGTTCGTGTTCGAGTGAGGACTGGGGAGAGTGATGTTGATTGCTGACGTGAAAGAAGCTCGAAGGGGCAGGCCGTCAAATGAGTGGAAGATATGATGCTGCTGCCGACGCGATCTCCACACGTGACTCTTATGAGGCAATGATGCACATAAAGAATAGATTGAACATTTCGTAATACTAAGACCATATCTTATTTCAGGAATCTTATTCTAACAACTAGAATGTTACTCCCTCCGTTCTTTTCTATAATGCCTATATATTTTTGGCATTTGTTTCAGAATATAAGGTTGTAGCATGGCTCTTTTTCAATTACCCCCTCTACATGTGTGAAAAAATCCATACAAAAAGGAAACAATTAATTGAGATTCCTAATGCATGACCCCAATGATTCCTTAGATTTAGGAAGCGATGTTTTTATTTCCTTAATATAACCTAGCTGCACATATATGGAGAGTCAATCAGAGAGATTTGTGGGATTTGTTATGTTAATTTAGGAAGTTACCCATTTCCCTCATTTTACTCTGATCTCAAATCGTTAATCTAGGGGGTCTTGTGTAAAGAACACTGTTGTGCTAATTTCCGTGCCAAAAAACTATAGGCACTATAGAATGAAACGGAGGGAGTATTTTGTTTCACTTCTAGGTATTTTCGGAAAAAAAACATTTAGTGTTGTTTCTTAATTAATTTTAAACTTTAAACGCACAGCTAACAACCACAATAGTATCCCAAGGAATTTTATGATATTAATCCAAGGAAACTATCCTAGACTATGGTTAATTACACGTTCCAGGTCTTACTTACCTTTTGCACCTTGCTAGAGTATATACTCCTATAGTTTCATAAAGTATATACTCCCTATCCTAAGACTAGATTAGCGTCATAGTTGTGAGTGAACTCTAAGAGCACAACTAGGAACATATTTGGACATTGGGATTTCTATTTTCGTGCCCTCGGGTTCTTAGTTGTGCTCAGTTTTCTCCAGCTCCTTAGTTTTTTTCTCAGTTTTACCCAACGTTTGTCTGAAACCATCACACGTGATGTGAACGGCCGGTTGCCCGACGGTTGACCGTTATCTTCTGACTAGTGGGGCCACGTAGAAACCTGCAAAGACACGTCAGACCATCCATCTTTGTTTGACCGTAAAGCATCGCTGTATCCCTGACCAAAACGCGAACGAGTGGGGCTTCGGTATATCAAATGACAAGTGGGGCCATGATGCTGATACAAGGGGCAATACACGGGTAGGATTAGATTTTTAAACGGAGCTCTACAGCGATGGCACGGAGGAGGTGGCATGCGGGGTGCCGAGATGAGATCGACGTCCACAAAGAACTGCATGAGGCGAGACCAGACGCATTAGATAGATATGAACTAGACGCGTTTAACCATGCAAAGAAGAGAAGAAATGGTCGACGACATCGACGACCACCTCAAAACTTTGACTGACCGTGTCGGACACGAACGCGAGCAATGTAGAGAAAACTAGTGTCTCTCCTTTCTGGCGTGTATAGGTGGGTGCTAGGAGAGTGTGGTGGCGAAGGAAAGACCTCGCGGCGGTCTGTGGCGTCCAGCATAGCGGGTCGGCGTGGCCGTGCCCACAGCGGCGGCATGCATGTTCGGCATTGGCATCAGCATGTACGTTCGGCATTGGCCTCGGCGGTATCTCTGTGTGTCAGTGATCGAATGAGGGGACGGGATTGAGGGTGCATCCCGACGTTGACCTAGCAGTGGCGGCGAGCATAGCCGTTCTGACCATGCCGATATCGGCATCGGCATCGTTTGGAGGCTGTGGTGCTCGAATCAAGTTGGGATTTGTTTCTTGTAGGCCAAAATGAATTTGAAACAAGTTTCATGTTGAAGGTTAGGTAACGAAAGTTTGTAACTATCCCAAAATTATACTAGCGCCATGGTGAGGTTCTTTTTGATAGAGCTATACGGTTGGGCAAACTTTTTTGACACTTTTTAGATAGGGTTCCTTGTTGTTACACGTATGGCATCATGTATGGAAAATTTGGGGTCATTTGGAGATGTTCGAAAAAATCACTTTGCTTAAGCGCATGCCGTTTCGTCTCGCTGAAACCAGCTTTTCTAACAAGGTGATTTTTTCTACCTTCTCTAAATAACCTCAAATTTCATACAGCTGATCTTCTATACATAGATAGATAGATTGTTTCGTTTTTACATTTGAACTTTTTATTTCCCTTTATAATACCCAATTGATTTTCAGGTCAAAACCTCGAAAAACAACATCATGTATGGCATCATTTTCACCCTAAATTTCAAATTTTCTGAAACTTTCCCTTTTAGATATTCCTTGTTGTTATAGGTATGCCATCATGTATGCCAAACTTGGTTAGGTCTCACTGAAACCAGCTTTTGTAACAAATTAGGTTTTTTCTGCCTTCTCTAAATGACCTCAAAAATCATACGTGATAGGTTTATCATTCTATACAAAGATAGATGGTTTATCATTTTTTGCGTGAAAAGTAATGGCTACAACAAATTTTTGATGGTTTATCATTTTTTTGCGTGAAAAGTAATGGCAACAACAAATCGGTGATGCATGGTTTATCATATTTTTTGCGTGAAAAGTAATGGCAACAACAAATTGTTGATGGTTTATCATTTTTTGCGTGAAAAGTAATGGCTACAACAAATTGTTGATGGTTTATCATTTTTTGCGTGAAAAGTAATGGCAACAACAAATCGGTGATGGTTTATCTTTTTTTGCGTGAAAAGTAATGGCTACAACAAATTGTTGATGGTTTATCATTTTTTTGCGTGAAAAGTAATGGCTACAACAAATTGTTGATGGTTTATCATTTTTTTGCGTGAAAAGTAATGGCAACAACAAATCGGTGATGGTTTATCTTTTTTTTTTGCGTGAAAAGTAATGGTAACAACAAATCGGTGATGGTTTATCATTTTTTGCGTGAAAAATAACGCCTAAAAGAGTTTATAATTTTTAGCGCGTGAAAAATAATACAGAAAACCGCCCTTCAGCATACTTAGAGGGTGGAAGCTAATTAACCGCCAACAGAGAGAGAGAGGGGTTATCCTGCCCGTTATATCATACGATCAACGGTCGGCGGGCACGATCCGCGTGACATGGGCTAGACCAATCAGGGCGATGATGCATGTCTGCGAGAATTTGTGAAGAGAGAGGGCAAAACTGAGTACTATCAAGAAACCAAGGGCACCTGAGTAGTAAATAGACTAAGGGATTCAAATATGAGATTTAAAAAATGGAAAATGCGTGTTTTGTACAATGAAACCCATCTTGGCCTACCTCAAACTATTTGCAATACCAATATACATCAGTGTGAGAATTGTGGCCTCATTTAGACAAAGTATGATTTGGGGGAAGCTGTTTTGGGAAGGGCTTATTGTGGAAAACCATGCACCTTCATAGCTACTAGGTGATTTGAGAAGTGGCAATTTGTGGTAAAACTTGATTTATCTATGATTTATCTATGATTTGAGAAGTGGCAATTTGTGGTAAAGACTCCATGAGTAAGTGCCACTCTTTTTAGGATTTTTTGCACATTAAATGACTCATTTAACTAGTTAATCCCATTTGTTGACTCTCTGTTGACTAGCCACTTGAGGGTAAAACTGAGTATATTGCACTAGCCAGTATTAGCACTCGAGGGGAAAATTGAGCACACAAAAAATGCTAGTATAAGACTCGAGGGTATACCTGAGTATATCTAAATTTCCAGGGTTAGACTCGAGGACACGTGCAATTGTTGACGCGTAGACGCGGGTCGCGGTGGAGAAGTCGAGACGTGCAATCGTGGACGCGTGTCGCGTTGCAGAAGTCCAAGACGTGCAGACGTGCACCTGTGCACGCGTAGGACGCGGGTCGCATTAACCACCCCTCGCCTTTATAGACGCCTCCTCGCACTCTCTCTGTCACTCTCACTCGCTCACGCATCGCCAACTCTCTCACGTCCCATCATCTTCTCCAAAGCAAAAACCCTCTCCCTCTCCCTCTTCCTCTTCCTCCGCCGGAGAGATGGACAAGGAGAATGCCAATCCCATCGTCGAGGTTGGCTCAAAGCGCGACGCCTCCATCTTCGGCGCCGTCCCCTCTACGGACGACGACGCCGCCGCCGCCGTCGCCGGTGCATCGGAGGCTGCTGCCGCCGGTGGCAGTCAGATCCCGGCGGGATGGGACCCCTACGACCCCGTGCCGTACGTCCCGCCCCCGAACCCCTACGACACCTCCCTGGAGGACCCATGGAACGAGGTAACTACGGTTTGCTTCCTTTTTTGTTCCTCATTCCTTTTTGAACCCTATTTTTGCTGGTGTAGATGGATCTGTAGATGGATGAGTATTGGGCTAATATTTGCGCCGATTTTATTCCATTTTGTTTTGATCACTTCTTGATTTCGTTTAAGATTTGGGGTTCGGCTGTTCGGTTAATTTATGCAAGTAATATTGGATCTCAATCAGTTAATTTATGCAAGTAATCATGGGATCTCAATCAGTTATTTTATGCACTAATCAAAAGATATCAACCGTTTAATTTTGCAAATAATCTCGAATGTGTTCAAGTTTAGATCTAGTTCAGATCTAGAATCTGTTTCTTTGCCTATGATGAATGGTTGGGCACAAATTTTTACAGGGAGGGTTCAGCGAACCATTGCTGTGTACAAATCTGTTGTGCATGAGCTTTAGTTCGCTAACACCTTCCCTGTAGATATATAATCATGTCCACTCTAACTGAGGCTGACTCTGTTTTTCTTAACTTTGTTATCATGTACGTTAGTCATCGTTGCAACTCATTCACTAGTTTCTGTTTGATATGGATCAGATGTCTGGCAGCGACGTCGGCAGCGACGAAGAGGAGGAGGACGTCAAGACTCGCCAGGTGCTGCGGAGGCTGCAGGTCGGCCAGTACATCTCCTACTTCGCCAAGGAGGTGTACAGGTGCCCCTTCTGCACCAGGAGACTCGGCGCCACGGACTTCAACTGCCTCGTCACGCATGCTGAGAACATCAGCAACACCTTCCCCAAAGTCGGCACGACGGTGAACGTCCACTCCTTCCGCGCCAAGCACAGGGCGCTCGGCATGCACCTCCGCAGCTTGCAGCGGGTGGAGATCTCCGCCGGGCGCATGCCTCCGCTCAAGCCCAAGGCTCCCAAGGGGAGCAAGAGCAACAAGTGGAGGCAGAGCCAGATGGGGTAGGCGGAGTCCTGGACGTGTGCTGCTGCTGCTGCTGCCTCCTAGTTTGTTGTTGGGATCCCTTTGTTGTTAGCTAGGGATCCCTTGTTGTTATGTTAGTATGATGGTGCTGTGAAGAACCTGTTACTATGTTGGCTGCTGTGTATGCAGCCTATTATCTATCCATATTATCTAGGGATTATCTATCCCTAGTCTACTATATTTTGTTGGCCGTACTTAGTTTTCTTGATTTACTATGACTGTGAATTTATCGTACATTATCCTGGAGATTTGCTTCTAGATTTAACTACATACATATGGACCAGAGGGAGTACTAGATTTGCTGCCATATTGGGCAAACAACGAGGGCCAAAAGGCACAAATAATTGAAGAAAGTCAGAAATGCAAGCTTCTCTAGATTTTATACTAATTTGGTGAAAAGGACAGAGAGAAAGAGGGGAAAAAGGTGCACTTAATAATGCCAATTTGGGGCCGAGAGAGACAGAACCCAGCTCCTGCTCACGTGCAACCAAACGCTTCTCGTCCTGTCCCACGCGGTCCCTTTCTACCAGCCCCACGCGACGCGAGCCCACACGACGCGGCCCACAAGACGCGCCCCACACGTGACACCGGTCAACTAAACGGGAATCCCGCGTCTCGAGCCCTTCAAGGGTTTCAAACAAGGGCTTGGGAAAAACTGAGGAAAAACTAAGGAGCTGGGGAAAACTGAGTACAACTAAGGACCTGAGGGCACGAAAATAGAAATCCCTTGGACATTTAGCAGTCAGGACAAAGTACAATTAATTATTACAGATAATACTAGTTGAAATGATACTTTTGGTTCCGTCTTGAACATATCTTGTAAAAGATACTACGAAGAAAATATATCAATACGAACTGGTTTTCCAAAAGAAGTATGCAATTGACAACCACGGGTAATAAATAGTAGACTGCTGAAAAACCCAACCAAACTGCCGCCATCTGAATAGTCAAGGAGGCAACATGGGGAAGGAATTTAGCATATTTTTTTGTAAGCTCGCAAGAGCTCGCCTTGTATTAAGAAGAGAAAAAATAGCCAGATAAGAAAAACTCGGCCGAAAACTAAGAAGGGGCATGTTAAGGGGCATAACACGCCAAGAATCCAGCCCAATTTATAAAAAAAAATGGAGAAAACCGATACAACCTAACGCCACACACGGCCTCGAGGCCGCAGCACAAAGCCACGACACATCCCCCAAGCATGAAGGCATGACACTCAAACCACAAGATTTCCAGAGCCGCCGCTCCAATGTCCACACCAATCCGGCGACCACGCACACACTTGGAAGTCAAATGATGGAGCATCGGAACTCCAAAGGCGACACTCCCAAGGGCGAAGTGGCGATGAAGCCGCCGATGCTCGCTCTAGCAAAATTCAAAGCTTCGGATTTCACCCAGAGTATGATGCTTGAAACTACAAGGAAGGTGAATGAACTCCTCGACTATGCCTCCAACTAGGGAGTGACGTCCGAGAATGACATCGTCGCATTGACCGAGGTCAATGCATGCTTTCACGGAGTTCACCATACCAGGAGTCCCAGTATTTCCGCCAAGTCGTTGTATCTTGCCTTGCACCTCGCCGCTAGAACTCACCATGCCACCTCACGACGTGGTGCTTCCTATCTTGAACCATCGTCTGGGCCGTAGCCTCGACATCTGCATGACATCACCATCGGAGATGCAGCCAGCCACCACATTCGTGTTGGCCACACGTGTCGGGACACCACCATATGGACCAAACCGCCTAAGGAAACCGCTTAGGCTTCCTCGCACGTGTGAGCACCACACCTCAGCGAACCCGCACCGCCGCGCAACCGTTGCCACCATACATCCGCATCCCAAGAGCTATCGAACCGCCGTAGGGCACCATATCCATGGAAGGCCGACAAACCTCCTCCCACATGCCGAGTGTCTTGGCCAGCCTCCCTCTTGTCACCTCCGACCGCGCCATGGCTAGATCTAGGGTGGAGTGGCAGCACACACCTGCCCTAGGCGTGGGCCAGGGCTTGGCCACGCTAGGGTGGAGGCCGCCGGCCACCCCTTCGACCTCTCCTTTGCACTATAAAAGCCCCTGGACCTGAAAACCGAGGCGGGTTCAACGTTTTTCTAGAAAGAGTTCCGATGCTCCGCCGCCACCGAAACTCCAATCCGGGGACCAAGTTCCGTTCGGCACCCAGCTGACGGGATTTGGAGATCATCGCCATCGCCACCGACGCCTCTCCATCAACCATCCATGATTCCCCAATCCATGTGTGAGTAATTCCCCGCTATAGGCTGAAGGGATGGTAGGGATTGGATGAGATTGGTCATGTAATAGCTATAAGATTGTTATGGGCATAGTGCCTAGTATCCATTGTTAGTATTTTTGACATTGTTGCAACTTGCTATGCGTAATGCTTGTCACTTTGGGCCCGAGTGCCATGATCTCAGATCTGAACATGTTATTGATTCATGAGGATAATTATTGTTTTTTATCATATCTGCAAGTTGTATACACACATTGTTGTCCGGAACCCGAGGCCCCAAAGTGACCTAGAATTGGGATAACCGGAGGGGATGGCTATGATGTGAGGATCACATGTGTTCATGGAGTGTTAATGCTTTGCTCCGGTACTCTATTAAAAGGAGTACCTTAATTACTAGTAGTTTCCCTAGAGGCCCCGGCTGCAACGGGCTGGTAGGACAAAAGATGTTGTGCAAGTTTCTCATTGGGAACACGCACGACTAAATAGGAACACACGCCTATGGATATATTACGCTAGGATGCTTTTATCATTATTACTTGCAATGCATATGTCTTGCTATTACATGGACTCTCTCATTCATGCAACGCCCATTCATCCATCCCTATGCTTACAGTTTTTAATCTCAATCATCGCCAGTGCTATTTTTATTCCGCTACTGCTATTACTTCACTACTCCCACCGCCATAAAACCGTTAGTGCTGATAAACGTTGCGAGCAAGTCTATTTTCAGGTGCAGGTGAATTGACAACTCACTTGTTAAAGCTTATAAATATTATTTGGCTCCCCTTGTGTCGAATCAATAAATTTGAGTTTTACTTCCCTCGACTGTTGCGATCCCCTATACTTGTGGGTCATCAAGACTATTTTGGGGGAGCATAGCTTTATTTACAAGCCCACTTGAAGGTGATATTGTTCGCTGCAATTTATTTATTATGGGGAAAGCTCCTGAATCAAAGTTCCCTATATTGCCATCCACTACAAGAAGAGGTACAACTCTGAACACCTCTGTTGCTCTTGATTCGCCGTCTGTTATGAGTAAGCTTCTTACTCCACCACATGCTACTACTTCTGCTGAATCTGATAATGCTCTTGATGATTTTGATGATGCTTCTACTGTGCTTGATAAGAGTGGTTCGTTAGGTCCTTTCCTAGATACTACAATTGCTAGAGCTAAACAAATTGAAAATGCTGAAAATACTATTACACCTGTTAGTTCACCTCAAGCTAGGGGGAATCCTAGCGATGATCTTGATGAAACTTATATTGAACTTGATGATGACTTCATTGAAGAATGTCATGCTACTAGAGATGCAAGTGCTATGAGAAGTCTTCTTGCAAGACGAGCTGTTAGATATAATTTGTCTCCTGATTCTAAATTTGCCACATCTCCCATAAACATTAGAGATAAGGATTATGATTTCTCTCTGGATTTATCTTACATATCTATTGTTGAGAAAGAACCTTTCTGTGGTACTGAAAATGAAAGTGCTATGAAACATATGAATGAACTCTCTACTTTGAGCAATTTATTCTCCGATGATATTAAGATACGCACTTACTTTGTCACTAAAATTTTCCCTTTCTCTCTGAAAGGAGCAGCTAAAATTTGGTATGATAATTTGTCTCCTGGATCTATTGATAGTCCTATTGGTTTGGTTAATGCTTTCTTTCAGAAATATTTCCCTGCTAGTGCTCAACATATTGCTTTGCAGAAAATCTTTGACTTTGTGCAGGTAGAAGGAGAGAAATTGCCTGAATCATGGGCAAGATTTTGTTCTTTAATTAGAGCACTACCTAAACATCCATTAGCTAAAAATGAACTCCTTGATATATTTTATAATGGACTAACCGTTGAATCTAGGACATACCTGGATAGTTGTGCTGGTTGTGTTTGCAGGAAAAGAACTCCGGCGAAGCTGAAGAATTATTGGCTAAAATAAGCAAGAATTATGATGATTGGACTACACCGGAGCCAATACCAACACCGAAGAAAAGGGGAATGATTGAATTAAATGATGAAGTGATGAGGGAAGCCAAGAAATCTCTTAAGGAGAAGGGTATTAAATCTGAAGATGTGAAGAATCTACCACCTATAGAAGAATTATGTAAGCCAATCCCTCGTTCTTCCACTATTGAGGTACACTCTCTCCAACGCTTTGATAATAGAGATATTCCCTACTCTAAACCTCCTGATCAATGCTTAGATGAATTTGATAATTATATTGTTAAGCAAGATAATTTTAATAAGAGAGTGGAACATCACCTAATGGAAAATTCTAGAGCTATCAATAATTTGCATGATATTGTGGAAAGAACCTCTAATGATGTTAAAATTCTTGTTAAACATTTCCATATGGTTCAAACTCAAATTGATCAGCTCACTAAAGTGCAAAAAGATTTGCTAGTTAATGCTTCTAGAGAAAAACATGCTTATGAAATAAGAACTAGAAGTGGTGTTTCTACTCAGGATCCTTTATACTGAAGGACATCCAAAGAGAATTGAACAAGATTCTCAACAAGCTAATGATGCTAGGACTAAGTCTAAGAAAAAGAAGAAGAAACATAAAATTGTTGTAGAATCCTCTGAACCTGCTAAGGATCCTAATAGTATATCTATTTCCGATGCTGAAACTGAAAGTGGTAATGATAAAAATGATGCTTCTGATAAAGAAGAAATTGAAGAAGAACCTGAAAAGCATACTAAGAATACAAAATACACTAAGGAAGATTTCATTGCTACTAAACATGGTAGTGAAAGAGAACCTTGGGTGCAAAAACCAATGCCTTTTCCTGATAAGAAACATAAATCAAAGGAGGAAGAACATGGTAATAAGTTCTGTGAATGGATGCTTGTGGACCCTGGCACCTCGCGTCGTCCCGCAAGTCTTCCAGCCCACGCCCGGCGGTTGCTAGGGCGTGCCACCTGACCTAGACCCGATCAGAAGGTGTTAGATTGCTTCGATTGTTCCTGCATGGTAGACACGTAAACATTAAATACGAGCCCTATCGGCTCTCAGGTTGCCCTGTGGATCGGCCAAAGAGCCGATCGCCCCATGGTTCACGTTGGATTTGCAATGACATGGGGATCCTGCTTGATCAAAACAAAGCTAAACCGATCTACGACAGTTTAGGGTTTTCACCGCATAACCGGAACGTCCTACGCGTAGTCGGGCCTAGCAGATACGGAAGATGATGCAAACTACCCCTACAAGAGGCCTAAAAACCAACATAACGTCAATTCCCGGAACATCCCTTGTAGGAACGGTAAACAACACCTAACGCACCACCGGATCGTCCGACCCCAGCATAAGGCCTAACTATGCAGATATTAAACTAATCCTTGCGGAGCAAGGAGCAACTATAACAGATCGGATCTACTAAGTAACGAACAAGCAAGATGCTGCCCTTACACCCAGATAGGTGTAAGGGCAGCTAGGTGTCGAGGGACGGCATTGCCACGCAGATATGCACGAGAAAGCATCAATGCAAGCCCCTAAACACCTAATGATAAGTAGTGCTGCTCGCCATCAACAACGCTTCAGCACGAGCAGCACAAGGTAGACGAAAACGTACTGCCTAGATCGCGAGATGCGATCTAGGCAGCATGATGCTTACCCGGAAGAAACCCTCGAAGGAAGGGGTGGCGATGCGCCTGATTTGTGTTTGTTGTGAACGTGATTGTCCTCCTTTCTCGATAACCCTAGATACATATTTATAGTCCAAGGGACTTTCTAATTGAGGCGTGCACCTAACCGTGCACGGGTACTCTATCTGTTAATTCTAAACACGATACGATCTACTATATTACAGATACACGGGCAATTTAGCCCAAACTCTTAGCGCAAGGCCGCTTCGAAGATGCTCCATGTGTATGTCCTTCAAGCCCATCTTCACTTACGGCCCATCTCCTGATTTGGCCAAAATCTGGTGATAACACATGCCCCCTGGTTTTGGTAATGATAATTTCAAAACCATCTGTTTTTCCTTCGAGGGGTCATGTCGTGGCAGAGCAGAACCGTCGCAGTATTTTCTCATCATGACGACTTGCCTTCCAACTTCTCTGCACGATTTGACAGTTTTGGCACCATGTCCTCGAAAACTGTTCGAGTATTGAAATCCCCATATTCCTTTTATTTAACCGCATCGAACAGTTCACCTCCTCATCCCCTCTCCAAACCAGCCGTCAGCCAAAAAACCCTCTTCCTTCGTAGCCATGTCTTCTTCTTCCTCTTCCCAATCCTCTTCCGCGAGTGAAGGAGAGCCGGAGGTCAATCAGACGGAAGCATACAACCGGCGCGCTCCCGAGCATTGGGATGAGCAAGAATTTGACTTCGACTTCGTGCCCGAAGGCCGACCCGAAGACCTCGTCTGGTCGGATGGTGACATGCCCCTGACTGACGGGGAAGATGATCTTCGGTTCTTGATCGACGGAGAACTAGAGGCGGAGAGCGACAGCAACGACCCCCCCTTCCGGGGCAAATTCACCTCCTCTACCAAAGAAGAAGACGAGGAGGATGAAGACGAAGACGTCTCCTCCGACACGAAGCAGGAACAGGAGGACGACACCTCCTCCGACGAACCGCCGCCCAAGCGCATCCGAGGCTGGGCTTGGTCGATGAGGACGACGACGATGAAGAGGAAGAAGCCTTCGCTGAAGGTTACAGTAGCAGCGACGAGGAAATCGTCGCCGCAGCGACGATGGCAGCTACCCCGGCGATAGCGAAGATGACAACAGTCCTTAGAATAGGGACCTACTAGCATAAGATTCCCCCTTTGTTGAGCAATCGGCTCCTCTTTGTAAGAAATCACCTCTAATGAAGAATGAATTCAATTGTTCTTCCGATTTCTTTTCCTATCGCCGATTTCTCATCTTGCATTTTGCCGATGTAGTCAGTCGACGCCTTGATGAGCCGATGGTAATGCATCAGCTCCTTATAAAAATTGCAAGACAGGTCAATTCGATCCCCTCTGATTTTCAACTTGTAACCCTTGAAATTCAGATCCAAACTCCCAATCGAACATGTCCAGACACAGCCTGAGACCCTTAGATCTTTGGACTTCAAAATCATCCGATCGTGATGTTGGTCCTGACGGCAAAACTCCTGGATTAATGCTTCCAGGAAAGCTTCTTAGCTCGTTGCTGACAACCTTGATGTTGAAGCTGATACTCCTGTAAAACAGGTGCCATTTGCTCACAGCTTCCCTTGTGATGTTCTGTTTCTTTGCAGCAACACACTGGTCTAGAGCCTAATCAATGATGATGGCTCCCTCTTCAATCTCCTCCCATCAACCCTGGTGGTCTTCTTCTGCAAGAGCTCGCCACCTTTCAACATGGTTACGATGCAGAGACAGCCGATTTCAACACCATCGGCTCTTCAGAACGAAGAATCTTCAGGGCCAGCTGCCCCCCGAGCCTCAGTCAAGGCGAGAACAGAAGTGGACCAGCCAAATGGGCCATCACCGGCTTCCCAAGTGTCAGCCGATTCTGACCAAATCGGCTTTCAATAGCAGAGAACCTTCAGGGTGAGCTGCCCCCCGAGCCACTCCAGCTCTTCATCAAAACAGGGCAGGAAAGCTTACGCCCAAGGAGACAATGCACTAGGACGGCTCTGGAAGGACCAGCAGCTCCCTTGAACTCATCACCTCGGGCAGACTGATGCAGCTTCTGGTGAAGATGTTTGATGAAGTTGTCACCTTGGTCAAGCCCCAGGAGGAAACGTCACAGCCAATTGGATGGTCATCGGCTGTTCTCATGATCCTAACCTGATCTGCATGCTTACGCAGGCGCTGCTGATCTTGAAGATTTGCTAACGGAGCCACCAACCATTCCACTGAGGGGCTCCTTCAGTAGAGCCTCGCTACGTAACTCGATGACTGCTCCATTAGGCTTCTGCTTGTAACAGTCGTATCCCTTGAGTCGATGGCCGTGCATCGGCTTTGAATTCTTAAGTCGATGTCTACGCATCGGCTGTGCCCAAAATTTTTGGATTTTCAATTTTTCATATGGCCGATTTATTTATGCATCGGCCCCCCATACTTGAGCTGTTCTGCTGGGCATTTGACATCCACTCCAAGCTTTGTATCCTCGTGTCTCATCCATCTATGTGCCCCCCGAGCCGATTCTGTCAAGTATTTGATGGTATCGGCTCTTCAGGCATCTGTCGGATCAATGCTGAACACGACAAAACGCATGTCGAGGATAATTTTGCCGATCGCGGGAATCGGCCTCCCTTTTTCATTGCAATGTTTCGTGAAGGTTTAGCACTTCTTGGTTTCCCACCGTAGCTACGTGGCATGCTGGAGATAAGATCCTTTGCTTTTCATTTTTTTTGAGGGCCGATCGCAGGGATCGGCCTTGCCACGTACGTCCAATGCCTTGGACCTGCTACTCCGACCGGATCACGGATACCATGTTTGTATCAGCCGATGCCGTGCATCGGCATCAGCCGATGCTCGTGCATCGGCTTTCTGTTTGGGGCGCCATACTTTCTTTGGCGGCGCGCTTGTCTCAAATGTTTGCTGAATTTTCGCAAGGTGTACGGTGCATCGTGGCTCCGGCTTCTTCCAAGTTCCAGTCGCTGCACTCGCGCTTTTGGGAGTGGCGAGTCCATCAGCACCACCTTGGTCGGTGATACCTATCTTCTTCTCCATCCGACTCCTCAAAGTCTTCTTCTTGGGATGACTCAGCTCGTTTATTATGAGGTGGGAGAGGCCCTAGACGCTCGAACACTGAAACTTCATTTGCCCTCCTCCTTTGATGTTTGCACTCTGGGCAGTTCTCGATTGTTGGCAATCGGCTCATTCCGGAGTCCCAGCAATGTTTGAAGAAAGGACAGCTCCAGTGCTTATCCATGTTGTCTTGCTCCCTTGACCTCCCTCTAGACGCTCGTACCCGTCGTTGTTTCTGTCGTGCTGACGATACCTCCTGTCCGCTGCATCTGACCGATGATATCTTTCATCGTCTTCGTCGTGGCGCCGACGTCGGTCGTACTGCTGCTCATATTTGTTGAGGAGACGCACGGAGAGTGGGCGTTGATACCGTATGCTTCTCACCTCCTCCTCGGTTAGGTATCGTCTATCATCATCCTGGGGCCGGTCGCGTGGAACGGCCTCCTCTTTATCTTTGCCACGAGAGTGGCTGCTCTCTGATTTATCTTTGCCATGGCGGCCCACAAGCCCTGCCATATTGACATCAAAAGAGAACCCTGGTTCCCTTATGGAGTGGCTTAGGTCCACCATGTTGACGTCCGGAAACGGACGCATGTCTACCTTCATGGCAAACTGTCCGAAAGTTAATCGGCCTGATTCTATCGCCATCTGAATTTGTGCGCGCAATACTTTGCAGTCGTTGGTGGCGTGCGTGAACGTATGATGCCATTTGCAGTATGGCCTTTTGTTCATCTCTTGTGCCGTAGGGATCTTGTGGCCTTCGGGCAGCTTCAACTGCTTCTCTTTCAAGCAGATCGAAGATCTGTTCAGCTTTGCTCACATCAAAGTCAAACCCTCTTGGAGGCACCTGGTGGGTTCACCCATTTGCAGGACACAGGTACTGCCGTCCGAGTCCATTCAGCTATGCGACTTCCTGATCTTCCGCAGAATCTTCATCCTCATCGCATTGACCAGGCTTATCGCGCTTGAACTTGTCTTGGTACAGTTCGGATGGCGCTGTTCATATAAGGTCACTGACCATGTGCGCCAGCGAGTTGTACTCCACTTGGAACGTCAGATCCTTGAATGACGCTGCAAGGCCTGCCACGGCCAGCTCGACTGCTTCTTTCTCAGTTAAATGAACCGAATAACATCGGTTCTTGACAGTTCTGAAACGCTGAATGTATTCAGACACTGTCTCTCCTCGCCTTTGCCGAACCTGTGCTAGTTCGGCAATGCCAGCTTCGTAGCTTCTGAATGATATTGCGTGTGAAACTGTTCCTCTAGCTGCTTCCATGATCGCACTGAATTTGGCTGCAACGAGGTGTACCATCCAAAAGCTGGACCGGTGAGGGATTGCGAAAAGAACCTCACCCGTAGCTGATCCGATGCTGAAACCATGCCCAACTGGCCAAGTATCGGCTCACGTGCTCGATTGAGCTAGATCCTTCTGACCCACTGAATTTGGTGAAGTCCGGGAGCCGGTACTTAGGTGGTAGTGGGATCAGGTCAAACTCATTGGGGTACGGCTTGAATAGCCGACATATTCTTCTTCGGCAGGATGCCGAACTGATCTCTCAGATCGCACCGATCCGCGGTGGAGGAAGTAGCAGCTGAGCTTTCATGAATTGGTGCAGATGGCATACTTGGCTAGCCACGCCATTTCTCAGCGTCGCCCCCAAACTCCCGTTGCTGCAGCCGTTCCTCCCGCCGGAACAATTGCTCCTGCTCCGGCAATCCTTCCTGTCGGAGCCTGGATCGCCTGCGTCCAGTTGTTGCAGTCCGGCACAAACGTGCACACGTATCCGTGCGGGATCTCCTTGGGCGGCTCATATAAGAACTGATAGTCGCCCGGATCACCTCCAACCTTGTAGACAACGTATGCCGGCGAACCTTGTTGCTGTGGAGCTGCCATCGCGTACGGCAATGGTGGCCTGGTGTGGAGTTGCACCTCTCCCTGGTGAGTCCCTAGAGCAGGTCCTGAAGGGGAGTACTGATGCTTCATGATCTCTTGCACCACCTGGAGCGCAACGCGCTCCAAAGTATTTACCAGGCTCTCAGAATGCCGATGCAGCGAATGAGCCACCACGTAGTTGATTTCCTGTCGCAGGGCTCTGGTACGTTCCTCTGAAGGGAGAGACAGATCCAACCCTTCGAGGACGCCTTGTGGCGTGAATCCTTTGAACCTGATGCCGTGCGAACGGGTCTTCTCAAAGGAGCCGATGAGTTCGGCTTCAACGATGGCCTTCAGCTCATCGTACTTCTTCTTGTGTTCCGCAGGGAGATCCTCGTATGTGATCTGTTCCTCTGCCATCTCGGATGTCGGTGTTGACGTGGATGTTGCAGAAGATTGTCCCACCGGGCGTGCCAGAATGTGTTACCTGCCAAAACCCACCGGCGGGCAATGGTTAAGCAACACGAAGAGCCGGGAGGCTCCCAAGGCCGCTTAGTGGACCCTGGCACCTCGCGTCGTCTCGCAAGTCTTCCAGCCACGTCCTGGCGGTTGCTAGGGCGTGCCACCTGACCTAGGGTGATCAGGAAGGTGTTAGATTGCTTTGATTGTTCCTGCATGGTAGACACGTAAACATTAAATACAAGCCCTATCGGCTCTCAGGTTGCCCTGTGGATCGGCTCAAAGAGCCGATCGCCCCATGGTTCACGTTGGATTTGCAATGACATGGGGATCCTGCTTGATCAAAACAAAGCTAAACCGATCTACGACAGTTTGGGGTTTTCACCGCATAACCGGAACATCCTACGCGTAGTCGGGCCTAGCAGATACGGAAGATGATGCAAACTACCCCTACAAGAGGCCTAAAAACCAACATAACGTTAATTCCCGGAACATCCCTTGTAGGAACGGTAAACAACACCTAACGCACTACCGGATCGTCCGACCCCAGCATAAGGCCTAACTATGCAGATATTAAACTAATCCTTGCAGAATGGAGCAACTATAACAGATCGGATCTACTAAGTAACGAACAAGCAAGATGCTGCCCTTACACCCGTATAGGTGTAAGGGCAGCTAGGTGTCGAGGGACGGCATTGCCACACAGATATGCACGAGAAAGCATCAATGCAAGCCCCTAAACACCTAATGATAAGTAGTGCTGCTCGCCATCAACAACGCTTCAGCACGAGCAGCACAAGGTAGACGAATAAATGTACTGCCTAGATCGCGAGATGCGATCTAGGCAACATGATGCTTACCCTAAGAAACCCTCGAAGGAAGGGGTGGCGATGCGCCTGATTTATGTTTGTTGTGAACGTGATTGTCCTCCTTCTCGATAACCCTAGATACATATTTATAGTCCAAGGGACTTTCTAATTGAGGCGTGCACCTAACCGTGCACGGGCCGGACTCTATCTCTTTAATTAAACACTACGATCTACTATATTACAGATACACGGGCAATTTAGCCCAAACTCTCTGCAAGGCCGCTTCGAAGATGCTCCACGTGTACGTCCTTCAAGCCCATCTTCACTTACGGCCCATCTCCTGATTTGGCCAAAATCCTGATGATAAACATAAATCAAAGGAGGAAGAACATTATAATAAGTTCTGTGAATGGATGAAACCTTATTTTTGCAAATCCCTTTGACCGATGCTATTAAATTGCCTCCTTATTCAAAGTATATGAAAGATATTGTCTCTAATAAAAGGAAGATTCCAAATGAGGAAATTTCCACTATGCTCGCTAATTACTCTTTTAATGGTAAGGTTCCAAAGAAGCTTGGTGATCCAGGTATACCCACTATTCCATGCTCCATCAAAAATAATTATGTTAGAACTGCTCTATGTGATTTGGGAGCAGGAGTTAGTGTTATGCCTTTTTCTCTCTAAGAGACTTGATTTAGAAAAATTAATACCAACTGATATATCTTTGCAAATGGCTGATAAGTCTACTACTGTTCCTGTTGGTATATGTGAGGATGTTTCTGTTCAAGTTGCTCATCATTGTATGATATTAACTGACTTTGTTGTGTTGGAAATGCCTGAAGATGATAATATGTCTATTATTCTTGGGAGACCTTTTTTAAACACTACAGGGGCTGTTATTGATTGCAACCAAGGAAAAGTAACTTTTAATGTTGATGACAAAGAGCATACGGTTTATTTTCCCAAGAAGATTGATGTGAATTATGGTCTAAACTCAATTATTAATGTTGACACTATCCAAATTGGGGAATTTCATTTGCCTTTGCCCAAGCCAAAGAAAGTGAATAATATTGTCATGGTTGGAACTGTTCCTATCGAGAGTGAGGTAACATAATCATTGTGTGAAATGCAAAGTTTTGCTTCATATAAAATTGTTTTGATAACAAGACTTGATCAACCTTGTTAACAAAATAATTTTGAATGAATGAAACTATGTTTTCACCTATGTACTATTGATTGACTTTATATTAGAATGTCTTAGAGTTGTTGTAGATTTGGTTTTGAATTTGTTTTTCATCATTCCATAATTGTTTTCCTGCGATAGAATCATTATTCAAATTCTGAAAATTGCCCAAGAATATAAAGTTTCTCGAAAAATTTCCAAAAAATGTATAGAAAATTTTTGAGTGAGAAAAGGGGCAGAGAGGCACTGGGAGCCCAGGGGGACCCACAGGCCAGCCACACCATGTGGCGGCGCGGGCACCCGGCGCCAAGGCCGTGTGGGGCCCTCCTGCCCTCCACTTGCTCCCTCCTCTTCCATTCCCTTCTCTCACCCGAGAAAACACATCCCCATTGCTCAAACCCGTGCTTTGGTGTTCTTCATCGCGTTTTTGATCTCCTTCCTCAGCCCGTATTTCTTGCTGAAATTTGAAGCATTTGCTCTCCGGTATGTGACTCCTCCGATTATCCAAGTAGAATTTTGATTGGTGAAGTATATCTTGAATATTTTGCTGATGTAGATGACATGTTAATTGAGCTTGCATGTTTGTATTATGATGGGATAAGTTGTTTTGATGCATGTTTAGTCCTCTTATAAGTCTCCATAGTGTTCTCCTTCATTTGTTTGTCTTAAAATCATTTTTTATGAGGTTTGTTAAAAATTTCAGAGAAGCTATGAACAACCAACATATGAAGAGATCTTTGAGAGAGGACCTGGACCAAGGAGATCTTCAAGATCATCTACCCAACCAGCGATCTTACAATGAAGATCTCATTGCTCAAGATTTTGGTGAAAGGGATGAAGGGGAGGCACATCCATCTACTTTTCCTTGCACCGACTTCATGATTAATGCGGTGATTCGTGATGATTTATTATACCTTGTTGGCAAGGTCGGCTTAACCGATTACATGAATGGTGAGAGCGAGCAATATGGTTCGCTCACTAAAATATTTGTGGAGAGTTTCCACTTTAGCAACACTAAGTACAATCCGAGTGTTGCATTTAAAATCTATGACAAGTCTATCACTTTGCCTTTGCAACAATTTTGTTCGATCCTAGGTATTCCTACTACAGGGACAACGTGGAAGATTAAGGACCACCCCGCTGACTTGATGGAGCTTTACCGGAAGGTGAAGAACAATGATGACCGCAAGGCACAGCTATTAGATACTTCACCTATTACCTTGCTACTAGTGTTCTAGCTAGGGAAAATACTAGCAACATTTCCCATTATGACTTGGCTTTTCTAGCTACTGCACTCGATGATAGTACTAAGTATAATCTTGATGCTCTTATTGCTCGTCACTTGTCTGCTAGAGGACCCATTTATGGGGGAATTGTTGCACGAATTGTAGCTGCTTTGAACCTTACTATTGATCCAAATGATGTGTTATTGGAACCACAAAGACTTGACCTTGTTGCCATGAAACATCACCACTTTGTTACTGCTGACTCTTGTGCAGAAATTTAGTGTATAGGATGTTATTTGTTGATGGGGAAGAAAGGGAGTTTCCCCTACCACAACCTGGTTTGTTTAGTGTTCATAGGAGGGGTGATACGTCGCAAACGTATCTATAATTTCTTATGTTACTGATGACCCACAAGTATAGGGGGTGTATCGTAGTATCTTCGATAAGTAAGAATGTCGATCCCAACGAGGAGCAGAAGGTGTTGGCAGCAGTTTCGATGAAGGATTCACTGTAAATGCTCACAGACAAGTATTCATGGGGTTTTGATATTGCAGATAAATAAAGTACAAGTAAATAAAATGCGAGAGAAATAATTGCAGCGAGTGGCCCAATCCTTTTTAGCACAAAGGACAAGCCGGTTTGATTACTTATAATGACCAAACGTTCCTGAGGACACATGGGGATTTTAGTCTAGTGCTTTCGCTACATACAGCTGATTAATCTTCATTGTTTTGATAAGTGTTGTGTGGGTGAACCTATGCTAATGCACCGCCCTTCCTAGGACTAATACATACTTGTGATTATACCCCTTGCAAGCATCCGCAACTACAAGAAAGTAATTAAGATAAATCTAACCACAGCCTTAAACTCTGAGATCCTGCGATCCCTCCTGCATCGATATACTAACGGGGGCTTAGGTTTCTGTCACTCCGGCAACCCCGCAATTAGCAACCGAATACAAGATGCACTCCCCTAGGCCCATAAATGGTGAAGTGTCGTGTAGTCGACGTTCACACGACACCACTAGAAGAATGACACCACAACTTAAATATCATAACATTGAATATTACTCAACCATAATTCACTACTAGCATTTAGACTTCACCCATGTCCTCAAGAACTAAACGAACTACTCACGAGACATCATATGGAATACAATCAGAGGTGATATGATGATGAATAACAATCTGAACATAAACCTTGGTTCAATGGTTTCACTCAATAGCATCTACAACAAGTATAGAATAACACCGGGAGAGTTTCCCCTATCAAACAATCAAGATTTAACCCGAATTGCTACAGCGATGACGAGGTGCAGCGGTGGTGATGGCGGTGTAGATGGTGGAGATGATGATGATGATGATGGAGATGATGTCCCGCTCGATGACGATGGCGATGGCGTCGATTTCCCCCTCCGGGAGGGAATTTCCCCGGCGGATTCCTGCCCGCCGGAGAGCTCTTTTCTCTCTGGTGTTCTCCGCCCCGCAGAGGCGGCTGTAACCCTTCGTGAGGATCCCTCTGTGGCTTAGGTTTTCGGGACGAAGGAGTACGCGAAGAAAAGGAGGCGAAAGGGGCTGTCCTGTGAGCACGTGGTGGCGCGGCCAGGCCTTGGGCCGCGCCGCCCTATGGTCTGGGCCCACAGTGGCCCTTCTCCTCTTCCCCTTTGGCTCCCTCCGTCATCTGGAAAAATAGGAATTTACGTGAAATTCCCTTCCACAGTTGATCTTCCGAAATATTGCGTTCTGACGGTGCTTTTTCCAGCAGAATCCTGGCTCCGGTGCTTGATCCTCCAATGATGATGAAACATGCAAAATAGATGAAATAACATAAGTATTGTGTCCCAATATGAAATATATCAATGAATAACAGCAAATTATGATACAAAATAGTGATGCAAATTGGACGTATCAACTCCCCCAAGCTTAGACCTCGCTTGTCCCCAAGCGAAACTGAGCTCGATAAACGAGACCACATGTTTATGGAGTGAAGAGTCGATAAATAAAATACGGACAAGAAGCATCATATTCATTTACACAAGACATTCTAGTAAACAACTTCCTCATATAACTCATCTCGAAATAAGTAAAGAGAAATCACAAGTAAAGGTGCATAAGAAATCATAATTGGTGATGGCAAACTTTGTTCTTGGTCAGAGAACTACTAACGGATTGCACTTCTAAGCAAATCTTTCATATTAGAATTTATAGCTGAGCCTTCATATTTAAGCATAACAATCTCCTCATAATCATTGATAACTTCAAAGTCATATTCATTCAGATAAAATTGGTACTAAACAAGAAAGTATAAAAGACATGATTAACTGAATCATAGCATAAATGATTGGTTCACAACAACTCAATTGCTTGCTTGAGATAGAGAGAAATAGGTTTACTGACTCAACATAAAAGTAAAAGACAGGCCCTTCGCAGAGGGAAGCAGGGATTAAATCATGTGCTAGAGCTTTTCAAGTTTTGAAATCATATAAAGAGAATAAAAGTAATATTTTGAGAGGTGTTTGTTGTTGTCAACGAATGGTAGCGGGCACTCTAACCCCCTTGCCAAACGAACCTTCAAAGAGCGGCTCCCATGAGGGACGGCATCTCTACCAGCAAGGTAGATCATCCCCCTTCTCTTTTGTTTACATGTATTTTAGTTTTATTATGGGTGACACTCCCCCCAACCTTGGCTTTCTCAATCCATGGCTAACCGAATCCTCGGGTGCCTTCCAACATTCACATACCATGGAGGAGTGTCTATTGCAAAATTAAGTTGCTTACTGATGAATCAGAGCAAAACATGTGAAGAGAATTATTAATGAAAGTTATTAATTGGGGCTGGGAACCCCGTTGCCAGCTCTTATTGCAAAATTATTGGATAAGCGGATGTGCCGCTAGTCCATTGGTGAAAGTCCGCCCAACAAGATTGAAAGATGAAACACCACATACTTCCTCATGAGCTATAAAACATTGACACAAATAAGGAGTAGTATAGTTTGAATTATTTAAAGGTAGCACATGAAGTATTTACTTGGAATGGCAGAAAATACCATGTAGTAGGTAGGTATGGTGGACACAAATGGCATAGGTTTGGTCTAGGGTTATGGATGTATGAGAAGCATTCCCTCTCGATACAGGTCTTTGGCTAGCAAGGTTTGATAGCAAGCATAAAGGTTGAAGGAAACAAACAAATATACATATGATAGAAACAATCATGCATCTTTCTCATAAGCACAAGCAATTTTAACTTTAGAATACTAGGCATAGAGATAATAGAGTAATGTATCTAAGTGTATTTCTCTCCTTCATTAAACATCAAGATGTTGTTGCTATTGACCAATGCTAAGTTTGCCAAAACCAAATAGATTTACTTAATGCTCCCAAAGTGAGATCAATACTCATGTCAAGAGTAATCATATAATGGAGATTGCAAACTAAAATAAGGTGTGCAAAAAGTAAATGATAAGACTTCTCATTAATATTCCATAACGATAACTCACACCAACGGATACATAGATAACTAACTAAGAGAGATACTTCCACATTGCATACTATTCCATATAATAACTTCCCTATTCATGATATGACACTACTTGATAGTAAAAGATAAAGGTGGTGATGTGATACCGCGGCACTCCCCCAAGCTTGGAACAAACCAAGGGGATGCCAATACCGATGATGAATTACTCCTTCGGCGATGGTGGTGATGAATTCCTGACAAGCTTCTCAATAAGCTCCTGGAGCTCGTCAATCCTGTATATGAGATTGCGAATCATCTCTGAATTGTGCTCGACGCGGTTAAGGAGTCTGTCCGACGGTGAGTCCCAACTCTTGGAGTTATTTCCCCACTCTTCAGCCTCAGGCTCCTTCTCTCCTGCAGTGTCAGAACGATTTATATCCCAATTACTTGGCAACACTACCTTGGGGGTCCTTTCAGTTTGACGATCGTAGATTAGATTGCGGTAAGGGTTGTAATGGCTCGGATAAGATGTCCTTGGAGCCAAGTAGTGACGTGGAACCGCTCCTCCGGTGGCGATTCGTGCACTCCTCTTGATGTTGGATGGACTTGATATCACGCCAATACTTGCGACGGTGGCTTGTTGGCGTTCCTGCGGAGCTTCCTCCACTTCTTCATCCTCTCTTGCATCTTCTTTCTTCAGCTCCGGGTCTTGAATATTTTCCTTCAAAGGTTCCTTGTCCTTGTTGTTGGAGACCATGGTGCTTCTAGATCAAAACAAATCTGGCAGAAAACAGCTCGAAACAAAACACGACGAGAAAACGATATTACGGACCTCCAGGGGTCCGGGGGATTATATAGCAAATATTTTTACGACAAAAGGAAGGTTCCAGGTCGAAAACGAGTCGGAAAGGGGCAACGAGGCGGCCAGACCATAGGTCGGCGCGGGCCCAGGTCAGGCCGCGCCGGCCTATGGTGGCACGCCCTCGCGCGTCTTTTCCACTCCGTTTCGATTCCGTAATTTTTCATATTTTCCAAAAACAGCAAAAATAATGTTCGGAAAGGTAAACGCGGACTTTTTATTACCTATACTGTTACCTATTCAAAGTCCAGTTCTGGCGGACTGTCAATTTGTCCTTTGATGAAAGCCTCCGGTGTTTCCACTTGAATAATATCAACATCAACATTATAAGAATCACCCGAGATATAATGCTTGAGTCTTTGTCCATTCACCACTTGTGTGGCATTGCCTTGGAGAGAGCTAATTTTAATTGCTCCTGAACGATACACCTCCTCAACAACATATGGTCCTTCCCACTTCGAGAGTAATTTCCCTGCAAAGAATCTGAGACGAGACCGATACAATAGAACTTGATCTCCAACATTAAATTCTCTTTTGATGATCCTTCTATCATGCCATTTCTTAACTTTTTCTTTAAAGAGTTTAGCATTTTCATAAGCTTCACTTCTCCATTCATCTAGAGAACTTAATTGCAACAACCTCTTATTACCGGCTAATTTAGGATCTTTATTTAATTCTCTAACAGCCCAATAAGCTTTGTGCTCTAGTTCTAGAGGTAAATGACAAGCTTTTCCATAAACCATTTTATAAGGTGACATTCCCATAGGATTTTTATAAGCAGTTCTATAAGCCCATAACGCTTCTTTCAATTTGCTAGGCCAATTCTTTCTAGATTTATTAACAGTTTTACCTAAGATAGCTTTAATCTCTCTATTTGATAATTCTACTTGACCGCTAGTTTGAGGGTGATAAGCAGAAGCAATTCTATGATTAATACCATACTTAGCAAGAGTTTTTCTAAAACCTCCATGAATAAAATGAGAACCTCCATCAGTCATAATATATCTAGGTACTCCAAATCTAGGAAATATAATATCTACCAACATTTTTATAGAGGTCTCACCATCAGCACTTTTTGTAGGTATAGCTTCTACCCATTTAGTAACATAATCAACAGCGACAAGTATATGAGTGTTACCGTCTGAAGAAGGGAAAGGTCCCATGAAGTCGAATCCCCAACAATCGAATGGTTCAATAACAAGAGTATAATTCATAGGCATTTCATTGCGTCTGGAGATATTACCAACTCTTTGACATTCATCACAAGATAAAATAAATTTCCTTGCATCTTTGAAGAGTGTTGGCCAATAAAAACCTGATTGTAGAACCTTTTGCGCGGTTCTATCTCCAGCGTGATGTCCTCCATAAACACTACCATGACATTTATTCAATATCTCCTGTTGTTCATATTCAGGAACACATCTTCGCATAATACCATCCACTCCTTCTTTATATAAGTGTGGGTCATCCCAAAAATAATGCCTCAAGTCATAAAAGAATTTCCTCCTTTGCTGAGCTGAAAAGGTTGGAGGCAAATACTTCGAAACAATAAAGTTAGCATAATCTGCATACCAAGGGCTCTCTCGCGAGCTCACCTTTATCACAGCCAATTGTTCATTTGGAAAACTATCATTAACAGGAACAGGATCATAAGCAATATTTTCCAATCTAGACAAATTATCAGCAACAGGATTATCAGCACCTTTCCTATCTATAATATGTAAATCAAATTCTTGCAACAGAAGTACCCATCTAATAAGCCTTGGCTTAGCATCTTTCTTTGTCATAAGGTATCTAATTGCAGCATGATCAGTATGAATTGTAACTTTTGAATCAACAATATAAGATCTAAACTTATCACAAGCAAAGACTACAGCTAACAATTCCTTTTCAGTTGTAGCATAATTTCTTTGAGCAGCATCAAGAGTCTTACTAGCATAATGAATAACATTTAATTTTTTATCTACCCGCTGTCCAAGAACAGCGCCTACAGCAAAATCACTAGCATCACACATAATTTCAAAAGGCAAATTCCAATCAGGAGGTTCGACTACAGGAGCAGTTGTTAAGGCTTTCTTTAGAGTTTCAAAAGCTTCCTTACAATCATCATCAAAAACAAAAGGTACATCTTTTTGAAGAAGATTAGTAAGAGGCTTTGAAATTTTAGAGAAATCTTTAATAAATCTCCTATAAAACCCAACATGACCAAGAACACTACGAATACCTTTAACATCCCTCGGATAGGGCATTTTCTCAATTGCTTCAACTTTAGCTCTATCAACTTCAATACCTCTTTCGGAAATTTTATGTCCCAATACAATTCCTTCATTAACCATAAAGTGGCATTTCTCCCAATTAAGAACAAGGTTAGTTTCTTCACATCTCTGCAAAACTTTATCGAGGTTTCGCAGCAATTATCAAAAGAATTCCCATAGACAGAAAAATCATCCATGAACACCTCTACAATACTTTCACAAAAACCATGAAAAATAGCAGACATGCATCTTTGAAAAGTAGCAGGAGCATTACATAAACCAAAAGGCATACGCCTATAAGCATAAGTTCCATAAGGACAAGTAAAAGTGGTTTTCTCTTGATCTTTAGCTTTAACAGCAATTTGTGAAAACCCAGAATATCCATCAAGAAAACAAAAATGAGTATTTTTAGACAACCTCTCTAACATTTGATCAATAAAGGGTAAAGGGTAATGATCTTTCTTAGTAACTTTATTAACTTTTCGAAAATCAATGCACATTCTATAACCTACAACTATTCTTTGAGGAATAAGCTCATCATTATCATTAGGCACAACAGTCATTCCTCCTTTCTTAGGAACACAATGAACAGGACTAACCCATCTACTATCAGCAATAGGATATATAATACCAGCTTCAAGGAGTTTTAATACCTCGTTTCTTACCACTTCCTTCATCTTCGGAATTAGACGACGTTGATGTTCAACAACAGGCTTTGCATCTTCTTCCATATTAATAGCATGTTGGCAAATAGAAGGAGAAATCCCTTTCAAATCATCAAGAGTATAGCCAATAGCTCCTCGGTGTTTCTTCAATATTTCCAATAACCTTTCTTCCTCAATCTCTGAAAGCTTAGAACTAATAATAACAGGATATATTTTCTTATCATCAATATGAGCATATTTAAGATTATCAGGTAAAGGCTTTAAATCAAAAACAGGATCTTCCTTTGGTGGCGGTGTTGTACCCAAATCTTCCACCGGTAAATCATGCTTGAGAATAGGTTGGCGACGAAAAATTTCCTCAAGCTCATCTCTTTCTTTCCTAAAAGCTTCACTTTCACTATTCTCCAAATGTTGCTGCAAAGGATTATTAGGAACAAGAACAATAGATGCACACTGCTCCATTTTAAAATCATTACTAGGCAAGTCAGCTTTATAAGGAGTTTTGGTAAATTTAGAAAAGTTAAATTCATAAGGTTCACCAGCAAATCTAGTCAAAATTTTCTCTTTCTTACAATCTATAATAGCTCCACAAGTATTTAGAAAAGGTCTACCAAAAATGATAGGACAATGATCACTAGCAGCAGAACCAAGTACCAAAAAGTCAGCAGGATATTTAATCTTACCACATAGAACTTCCACATCTCGAACAATACCAATCGGAGAAATAGTTTCTCTATTAGCCAAATGAATAACCACATCAATATCTTCAAGTTCACAAGAACCAATTTCGTGCATAATCTCCGTGTAAAGCTCATAAGGAATAGCACTAACACTTGCACCAATATCACATAAACCATAATAGCAATGATCACCAATTCTAACAGATAGCATAGGAACACTAACTTGTTTGGATTTATTAGGATGTGAAACAATATTAGAAGCATCTTCACAGAAAATAATATGACCATCCTCCACATTTTCAGTCACAAGATCTTTAACTATAGCAACAGCAGGTTCAATTTTAATTTGTTCTTCAGGTTCTTTAGGTTTCTTTTCACTTTTATTAACCGCACTAGATATGACAGAGTACTCCTTCATTTTAGCAGGGAAAGGAGTTTTTTCAATATAAGCTTCAGGAATAACATTATCAACAGTTTCAACCACTACACATTTGTTTACAGATGAATCAATTTTATCTTTATACGGTTCATGATACTTATCAAAATTCTTCTTAGGCAGTTCATAATGAGAGGCAAAAGCTCTATAAAGATTTGCAACAACTTGGGAATCAAGACCATATGTAGCACTCATATTACGAAATTTATCAGTATCCATAAAAGCTTCAATGCATTTATAATCATAAATTATACCTGATTCTCTATCTTTGTCGTTCTCCCATCCTTCAGTATTTTCTTGGATCCGATCAAGAAGGTCCCTTTTAAACTCTTCATTCTTGCGTGTAAATGATCCAGAACAAGAAGTATCCAGCAAGGTCTTGTCTTGAAAAGAAAGTCTTGCATAGAAATTATCAATAATAACATTACCAGGAAGCTCATGAATGGGGCATTTGAGCATTAAAGACTTCAATCTCCCCCAAGCTTGGGCGATACTCTCTCCATCATGAGGCCAGAAATTATATATGCGGTTCCGATCTTTGTGAATTTCACTTGGAGGATAAAATTTGGAATAGAATAAAGGCACAATGTCCTCCCAATCAATAGAATCACCATTCTTCAGCAATTTATACCAGTGCGCCGCTTTACCAGACAGCGATATAGTGAATAGCTTCTTTCTAACTTCATTCATAGAAATACCTGCACATTTGAATAAACCGCATAATTCATGCAAAAACAGTAAATGATCACCAGGATGGACAGTTCCATCCCCTTCATAGCGGTTATCCATAACACGTTCAATAATTTTCATAGGTATTTTATATGGTACTACTTCCTCACCTGGCGCTTCATCCACTACCGTTGCAGTAGTAGTAGATTTCCCAAATAGAAATTGAAGAGAGGATCTCTCCATAATGATTTATAGCAGCAGGCAGAAATAAAATCAGCACAAACAGTAAATTTCCTTACCAATTCCGCTTACCAATAGCGCTTCACTCCCCGGCAACGGCGCCAGAAAATAGTCTTGATGACCCACAAGTATAGGGGGTGTATCGTAGTATCTTCGATAAGTAAGAATGTCGATCCCAACGAGGAGCAGAAGGTGTTGGCAGCAGTTTCGATGAAGGATTCACTGTAAATGCTCACAGACAAGTATTCAGGGGGTTTTGATATTGCAGATAAATAAAGTACAAGTAAATAAAATGCGAGAGAAATAATTGCAGCGAGTGGCCCAATCCTTTTTAGCACAAAGGACAAGCCGGTTTGATTACTTATAATGACCAAACGTTCTTGAGGACACATGGGGATTTTAGTCTAGTGCTTTCGCTACATACAGCTGATTAATCTTCATTGTTTTGATAAGTGTTGTGTGGGTGAACCTATGCTAATGCACCGCCCTTCCTAGGACTAATACATACTTGTGATTATACCCCTTGCAAGCATCCGCAACTACAAGAAAGTAATTAAGATAAATCTAACCACAGCCTTAAACTCTGAGATCCTGCGATCCCTCCTGCATCGATATACTAACGGGGGCTCAGGTTTCTGTCACTCCGGCAACCCCGCAATTAGCAACCGAATACAAGATGCACTCCCCTAGGCCCATAAATGGTGAAGTGTCGTGTAGTCGACGTTCACACGACACCACTAGAAGAATGACACCACAACTTAAATATCATAACATTGAATATTACTCAACCATAATTCACTACTAGCATTTAGACTTCACCCATGTCCTCAAGAACTAAACGAACTACTCACGAGACATCATATGGAATACAATCAGAGGTGATATGATGATGAATAACAATCTGAACATAAACCTTGGTTCAATGGTTTCACTCAATAGCATCTACAACAAGTATAGAATAACACCGGGAGAGTTTCCCCTATCAAACAATCAAGATTTAACCCGAATTGCTACAGCGATGACGAGGTGCAGCGGTGGTGATGGCGGTGTAGATGGTGGAGATGATGATGATGATGATGGAGATGATGTCCCGCTCGATGACGATGGCGATGGCGTCGATTTCCCCCTCCGGGAGGGAATTTCCCCGGCGGATTCCTGCCCGCCGGAGAGCTCTTTTCTCTCTGGTGTTCTCCGCCCCGCAGAGGCGGCTGTAACCCTTGTGAGGATCCCTCTGTGGCTTAGGTTTTCGGGACGAAGGAGTACGCGAAGAAAAGGAGGCGAAAGGGCTGTGGGGCCCAGAGCACAGGGTGGCGCGGCCAGGCCTTGGGCCGCGCCGCCCTGTGGTCTGGGCCCACAGTGGCTCTTCTCCTCTTCCCCTTTGGCTCCCTCCGTCATCTGGAAAAATAGGAATTTACGTGAAATTCCCTTCCACAGTTGATCTTCCGAAATATTGCGTTCTGACGGTGCTTTTTCCAGCAGAATCCTGGCTCCGGTGCTTGATCCTCCAATGATGATGAAACATGCAAAATAGATGAAATAACATAAGTATTGTGTCCCAATATGAAATATATCAATGAATAACAGCAAATTATGATACAAAATAGTGATGCAAATTGGATGTTCCATGCTACTTTTATTACAATACTTGAATGTTTTATACATACTTTACAGCATTATTTTACATTTTCCGGCACTAACCTATTAACAAGATGCCGAAGTGCCAGTTGCTGTTTTCTGCTGTTTTGGTTTCAGAAATCCTAGTAAGGAAATATTCTCGGAATTGGACGAAATCAACGCCCAGGGTCCTATTTTTGCACGAAGCTTCCAGAAGTCCGAAGAGGAAACGACCACGAGGCGACGACATGCTAGGGCGGCGCGGCCTGGGCCTGGGCCGCGCCGGCCTGTTGTGTCGCCACCTCGTGTGGCCCCCTGACCTACCCTTCCGCCTACTTAAAGCCTCCGTCGCAAAACCCCCTGTACCGAGAGCCACGATACGGAAAACATTACGAGAGGCCGCCGCCGCGAATCCCATCTCGGGGGATTCAGGAGATCGCCTCCGGCACCCTGCCGGAGAGGGGAATCATCACCGGAGGGGCTCTACATCATCATGCCCGCCTCCGGATTGATGCGTGAGTAGTTCATCCTTGGACTATGGGTCCATAGCAGTAGCTAGATGGTTGTCTTCTCCGCTTGTGCTTTCATTGTTATAGATCTTGTGAGCTGCCTAACATGATCAAGATCATCTATTTGTAATGCTACATGTTGTGTTTGGCGAGATCCGATGAATATAGAATATTATGTTAAGTTGATTATCAATCTATCATATATGTGTTGTTTATGTTCTTGCATGCTCTCCGTTGCTAGTAGAGGCTCTGGCCAAGTTGATACTTGTAACTCCAAGAGGGAGTAATTATGCTCGATAGTGGGTTCATGCCTCCATTGAATCTGGGATCGTGACAGTAGGTTCTAAGGTTGTGGATGTGCTGTTGCTACTAGGGATAAAACATTGATGCTTTGTCTAAGGATATTTGTGTTGATTACATTACGCGCCATACTTAATGCAATTATCTGTTGTTCGCAACTTAATACTGGAAGGGGTTCGGATGATAACCTGAAGGTGGATTATTTAGGCATAGATGCATGCTGGATAGCGGTCTATGTACTTTGTCGTAATGCCCTGATTAAATCACATAGTAATCATCGTTGATATGTATTGAATCTTTATTTGTCAATTGCTCGCCTGTAATTTGTTCACCCAGCATGTTAGTTATCTTATTGGAGAGACACCACTAGTGAACTGTGGACCCCGGTCCAATCTTTTACATCTGAATACATTCTACTGCTTTTGTTCTTTGCAAACAACCACCATCTTCCACTTGATACGCTTAATCCTTTGTTTTCAGCAAGCCGGTGAGATTGACAACCTCACTGTTACGTTGGGACAAAGTACTTTGATTGTGTTGTGCAGGTTCCACGTTGGCGCCGGTTTCACTGGTGTTGCGCCGCACTACATTCCTCCACCAACAACCTTCACGTGCTTCTTGGCTCCTACTGGTTCGATAACCTTGGTTTCTTTCTGAGGGAAAACTTGCTGCTGTGCGCATCATACCTTTCTCTTGGGGTTCCCAACGGACGTGTACATCTACGCGCATCAAGGGGTCGTGGTCTCGCTCAAAGGAGGAGTTGGACGAGAAGCTTCGACTTCTTGGATTCCATGAGCAACAGCAGGAGGAGGAGGCGGCCCCTGAGGACAACACCGCGCACTACACCGAGCCGTCCTCGAGTTCATACAAGGACGAAGGTGCCTCTTTGTCGTATTACGGGGAAAACATTTCTTTCGATGCTTGGTAACCATGGGGTTGATCTCCACTTAGGCCAAAATCCTAAGCTTGGGGGGAGGTATACCGATATCTCGCTCACCTGCATATCATATTCCGTCAGAACTTTGTATATCCATGTTTCGCTTTCTTTTTGTTTTTGCTAGTTTTGTTTCAGTAATTTCTCTTTATTTGAATCTTGGGAGTTATTACTACTGTAATAACCTCTCCTTAGCTTATTTGTCTCGTTTTTATACCAAGGATAGCCTATAATAGGAAGGAGATAAGAATTTGGGGAGTTGCTGTCTAAAAACAGATTTTGTGATGTCACCATAAAAATTCGTATAAATAGCCAGAATGGAACTTTGAGCTGCAAATTTTTGAGCATATGCCCCAGGTTGTTATCTAACTTTCGTTAGTTGAGAACTTTTCGAGATGAGCTACACAACATGTTCATAAAAATGGATATTTGCTTGCTGGTTCGGATTTCTGCCACTTGTCGCATTTGTGTGTTTATTTAGTTTTCTTTCTTTTTTTTGTTCTTGATTTTGTTTATACTTTCCAAAACACAAAAATACCAAATAAATTTCTGTTGTTTCTCTCCATTTGCTTCTTAGTTTTCTTCATCTTCTCATTTTGGTTTGCTATGCGAAAAATCCAAAAAGATTTTGCTTTGTGTGTCGATTAAAAATCAAAAACCCAAAAATATTTGTTGTTCTTCTTTGCTTTTGTAAATTTGATGCAGGGTTCAACGGTCTTCCCTGACTTCATTGGTGTTTGGTTATCATTTCATATTATTCAATCTACACAAGTGAAGAGCAATAATGACGGTCACAACAATTTGAGTTGTGGTGAGAAGCTGGTATGAACTTTATTTGTTTTCATTTTTGTACATATACTCACTTATGTGGATATGCTTAGTTTGTTTGTGTATGGTGTATGTTACTTTATGATGCTCAGTAGTTTATGCTCTCTCATGATTAGTTCCAATTTACTAATAGTAGGTAACATGTCATATAGATGTTTGCTTGCATTGCTCTATTCATATAACGGTATGACATTGTGGTATGCTCCTTTGAATGTTTCATTTGAATCGACTTGGCACATGCTCAAGCATGCATAAGACTAAAACAAAATTCATTTAAGCCTCGATGATTTATCTTGACTCGGAGTTCTTGTATTACTTTTATGCTTCCGTTAATTTTATCCGTCGCAAGCATGATTATGACAGTTACTGCTTTCTTGATTGTCGCTTCCCAGTCTATTGCTAGCCTTCACTTGTACTGAGTATGAGCTCTACTCTACTAAAAATCAAATAGCCAATTGTTCCCACCATATATACCTATATGTGGCATTTCGCTGCCACTCCAAAGTGAATTGCTTGTGTGCTACCTTTAAACCTTCAAAATTATTATCACTTATTTTGTGTAATTTATAGCTCATGGGAAAGTAGTCTAAAAACTATTGTGGTGAGTATTATGTCTTATGCATTTCAGTTCTTATAAGTTGCTTGTTGTGTGATAACCATGCTGTCATGGGGAACACCATCAACTTGCCTTTGTTGAATATCATGTGAATTACTATGCATGCTCATCTTGTTTGAAGTAAGGGAGATTTACCATGAGTTGCAAAGATTGGAGTATGCATATTGTTAGAGAGGAACATTGGGCCGCCAACTAAAGCCATGTTCACATGGTGGAAGTTTCAGCTTGGCCAAAAGTAAATATCTGTTGTCCTTGTCTTCCCGGTATGGATGTCCAAAAAGTTGAGATTTATCAAAATTGAGAGATCAAATAAGATCCGTCTCCTAGGACCTTTGAACAGGAGGCAAGGAGGTACCCCTTTACGACACTTGGTTGAAACATATGTATGCGATGAAAATCCATGGAAATCCAAGCTAATTAGGACAAGGTGTGAGAACTATTAGTGTATTATGCATGAGGCGAGCAACTTATAGGAAGTGTTATGCATGAGCCATATTATTTATCACTACCATTGACATGAGTTGCATCTCTTAAAATATATATATTCCACACTCTTATTGCATTCAAAATTGAAAATCTCTAGCACATGGCAATCTTACTTCTGCGTAGGGCCAATCTTATACTTTTATGTTGAGTCACCATCCGTTCTTCGAGCATTTCTCGAAAGCATAGCTGTCATTCTTAGTTTAATGTGCTTGTCCCGGAATAAGATTAATTGTGGTATAACTGTGATGCTTGAATCTTTCGATATTTTTACTTCTAGTCTTCTCTTGAACTTCAGAGGTGCCCCGACATTTATGTTTTGCTCCACAAATAGGGCAAGCGAGATACCACTTTATCATATCATATTATGAACATTGCAATCCTGCAGATACTTATGTTTCATGTTGCTTATTATTGTGTTGGTATCCTTTCATGACTTGCATAACTATTGAGTATTCTTAGTTGCATGCTTCTTATTATGAATTGCCTGAGCATTTGATCATGTAGTGAGAATATATACATCATATGAAGCAAATAGGTTCATGAAAGTTTCTTTTATCGCACTCAGTTGTCACTGAATTGCTTGAGGACAAACAATAAGCTAAGCTTGGGGGGAGTTGATACGTCCAAAACGTATCTACTTTCCCGAACACTTTTGTTGTTGTTTACCCTCTATCTTGTGTGTTTTGAATACAACTAACGTGGACTAACGTTGTTTTCAGCAGAATTGCTCTGGTGTCTTGTTTTTGTGCAGAAATCCAACTTTCGGGAAAAATCCCGGAAAATATAGAAAACCCAATATTTCACCGAAGACTCCGGAGCCAGAAGACGAGACGGAGGGGGGCCACGAGGGGCCCACACCTGCCCTAGGCGCGAGCCAGGGCTTGGCCGCGCCAAGGGGTGGTGTGGCCGCGTCGGCCACCCCTTCGACCTCTCTTTCGCACTATAAGAAACCCCAATCCGGGGACCGGAAGTTCCGTTCTGGCACCCTGCCGGACGGGGATTTGGAGGAGATCATGCCATCCCCATCACCAACGCATCTTCATCAACAATCGATGATTCCCCCATCCATGTCAGGAGTAATTCCCCGTTGTAGGCTGTACGGGATGGTAGGGATTAGATGAGATTGGTCATGTAATAGCTATAAGATTGTTATGAGTATAGTGCCTAGTATCCGTTGTTAGTAGTTTTGACATTTTTGCAACTTGCTATTGATGGCGCGTGATGCACACATCCGTTGGGAACCCCAAGAGGAAGGTGTGATGCGCACAGCAGTAAGTTTTCCCTCAGAAAGAAACCAAGGTTATCGAACCAGTAGGAGATGAAGGCCACGTGAAGGTTGTTGGTGGAGGAGTGTAGTGCGGCGCAACACCAGGGATTCCGGCGCCAACGTGGAACCTGCACAACACAATCAAGATACTTTGCCCCAACGTAACAGTGAGGTTGTCAATCTCACCGGCTTGCTGAAAACAAAGGATTAAATGTATGGTGTGGAGAATGATGTTTGTTTGCGAAGAACAACAGAGAACAGAGATTGCAGTAGATTTCAGATGTACAAGAAAGGACCGGGGTCCACAGTTCACTAGTGGTGTCTCTCCAATAAGATAAATAGCATGTTGGGTGAACAAATTACAGGTGGGCAATTGACAAAATAGAGATTCATATACATATCATGATGACTACTATGAGATTTAATCAGGGCATTACGACAAAGAACATAGACCGCCATCCAGCATGCATCTATGCCTAAAAAGTCCACCTTCAGGTTAGCATCCGCACCCCTCCAGTATTAAGTTGCAAACAACAGACAATTGTATTAAGTATGGTGCGTAATGTAATCAACACAAATATCCTTAGACAAAGCATCGATGTTTTATCCCTAGTGACAACAGCACATCCACAACCTTAGAACTTTCTGTCACTGTCCCAATTCAATGGAGGCATGAACCCACTATCGAGCATAAATATTCCCTCTTGGAGTCACAAGTATCAACTTGGCCAGAGCCTCTACTAGCAACGGAGAGCATGCAAGAACATAAACAACACATATATGATAGATCAATAATCAACTTGACATAGTATTCAATATCCATCGGATCCCACCAAACACAACATGTAGTATTACAAATAGATGATCCTGATCATGATAGGCAGCTCACAAGATCTAAACATGATAGCACAAGAGGAGAAGACAACCATCTAGCTACTTCTATGGACCCATAGTCCAAGGATGAACTACTCACGCATCATTCCGGAGGCGGGCATGGTGATGTAGAGCCCTCCGGTGATGATTCCCCTCTCCGGCAGGGTGCCGGAGGCGATCTCCTGAATCCCCGAGATGGGATTGGCGGCGGCGTCTCAGTAACTTTTCTCGTATCGTGGCTCTCGGTACTAGGGTTTTCGCGACGGAGGGATTAAGTAGGCAAGGGGCAGCGCAGGGGGTGCCCGAGGGGCCCACACCATATGGTGGCGCGGCCAGGGGTGGGGCCGCGCCGCCCTATGGGGTGGCCGCCTCATCGCCCCTCTTCGTCTCCTCTTCGGACTTCTGGAAGGCTCCGTGCAAAATAAGACCGTGGGCTTTTGTTTCGTCCAATTCCGAGAATATTTCCTGTGTAGGATTTCTGAAACCAAAAACAGCAGAAAACAGAACTGGCGCTTCGTCATCTTGTTAATAGGTTAGTGCCGGAAAATGCATCAAAACATCATAAAGTGTGAACAAAACATGTAGGTATTGTCATAAAACTAGCATGGAACATAAGAAATTATAGATACGTTGGAGACGTATCAAGCATCCCCAAGCTTAGTTTACTCGCCCTCGAGTAGGTAAACGATAACAAGGATAATTTCTGAAGTGACATGCTACCAACACAATCTTGATCAACATTATTGTAAAGCATATGAGATGAATGAAGTGATTCGAAGCAATAGATTGCTAACAAAAAGATAATGACTAAACAACTGAATCATATAGCAAAAACTTTTCATGAATAGTACTTTCAAGACAAGCATCAATAAGACTTGCATAAGAGCTAACTCATAAAGCAATAGATTCAAAGTAAGAGGTTTCGAAGCAACACAAAGGATGATTAAGTTTCAGCAATTGCTTTCAACTTGTAACATGTATATCTCATGGATAATTGTCAACATAAAGTAATATAACAAGTGCAATAAGTAAACATGTAAGAATCAATCACATAGAAAGAAGTAGGTAAACTGACTCAACATAAAGTAAAAGAAAGGCCCTTCGCAGAGGGAATCATGGATTACTCATGTGCTAGAGCTTTTATTTTGAAAACATAGAAACAATTTTGTCAACGGTAGTAATAATTCATATGTGTTATGCATAAAACTTCCTACAAGTTGCAAGCCTCATGCATCGAATACCAATAGTGCCCGCACCTTGTCCTAATTAGCTCGGATTTCCATGGATTATCATTGCATTACATATGTTTCAACCAAGTGTCACAAAGGGGTACCTCTATGCCGCCTGTACAAAGGTCCAAGGAGATAAATCGCATTTGATTTCTCGTTTTTGATAGATCTCAACTTGAGGACATCCATACCGGGACAACATAGAAAACAGATAATGGACTCCTCTTTAATGCTTAAGCATTCAACAACAGATAATATTCTCATAAGAGATTGAGGATTAATGTCCAAACTAAAAACTTCCACCATGATACATGGCTTTGGTTGGCGGCCCAAAGTTCTTCTCTAACAATATGCATACTCAAACCATTTAATCATGATAAATCACCCTTACTTCAGACAAGATGAACATGCATAGCAACTCACATGATATTCAACAAAGGTGTAAAAGTTGATGGCGTCCCCAGAAACATGGTTACCGCTCAACAAGCAACTTATAAGAACTAAGATACATAGCAACATATTCATCACCACAATAGTTTTTAAGCTATTTTCCCATGAGCTATGTATTGTAAAGACAAAGGAATGAAATTTTAAAGGTAGCACGCAAGCAATTTACTTTGGAATGGCAGAAAAATACCACATATAGGTAGTTATGGTGGACACAAATGGCATGGGTTTTGGCTCAAGGTGTTTGGATGCACGAGAAGCATTTCCTCTCAGTACAAGGCTTTGGCTAGCAAGGTTGTTTGAAGCAAACACAAGTATGAACAGGTACAGCAAAACTTACACAAGAACATATTGCAAGCATTATAAGACTCTACACTGTCTTCCTTGTTGTTCAAACACTTTTACCAGAAAATATCTAGACCTTAGAGAGACCAATCATGCAAACCAAATTTCAACAAGCTCTACGGTAGTTCTCCACTAATAGATTTAAACTACATGATGCAAGAGCTTAAACATGATCTATGAGAGCTCAAAACAATTGCCAAGTATCAAATTATTCAAGATAATATACCATTTACCACATGAAGCATTTTCTGTTTCCAACCAAATAGCAATCAACGAAGCAGTTTTCAGCCTTCGCCATGAACATTAAAGTAAAGCTAAGAACACCAGTGTTCAATATGAAAAAGCGGAGCGTGTCTCTCTCCAATACAAGGATTGTTGGGATCCGAATTTATTCAAACATAAACAAAAATAAAAGCAAACAGACGCTCCAAGTAAAGAGCATAAGATGTGACGGAATAAAAATATAGTTTCACTAGAAGTGACCTGATAAGTTGTCGATGAGGGGATGCCTTGGGCATCCCCAAGCTTAGATGCTTGAGTCTTATTGAAATATGCAGGGATGAACCACGGGGCATCCCCAAGCTTAGACTTTTCACTCTTCTTGATCATATTGTATCATCCTCTTCTCTTGACCCTTGAAAACTTCCTCCACACCAAACTTAAAGCAAACTCATTAGAGGGTTAGTGCATAATCAAAATTCACATGTTCAGAGAGGACACAATCATTCTTAACACTTCTGGACATTACCCAAGGCTACTGAAAGTTAATGGAACAAAGAAATCCACTCAACACAGCAAAAGAGGCAATGCGAAATAAAAGGAAGAATCTGTCAAAACAGAACAGTCCGTAAAGACGAATTTTTCTGAGGCACTTAACTTGCTCAGATGGAAAAACTCAAAACTAATGAAAGTTGCGTACATATCTGAGGATCATGCATGAATTTTCGCTGATTTTTTTGATTCTTCTACAGAGAGAAGGACGCGAATTCGTGACAGACAGCAAATCTGTTTCTGCGCAGAAATCCAAATCTACTATCAACCTTCTATCAGAGACTTTACTTGGCACAATAACATGATAAGGAGAGGTTGCTACAGTAGTAACAACTTCAAAGACTCGACAAAACAGTAGTAAAAATAAAAACAACATGGGTTATCTCCCAAGAAGTGCTTTTCTTTAACGCCTTTGAGCTAGGCGCAGAAAGTGCAAATCAAGTAACATCAAGAGAAGAAGCATCAACATCATAATTTGTCCTAATAATAGAATCAAAAGGCAATTTCATTCTCTTTCTAGGGAAGTGTTCCATACCTTTCTTGAGAGGGAATTGATACTTAATATTTCCTTCTTTCATATCAATAATAGCACCAACAGTTCGAAGAAAGGGTCTTCCCAAGACAATAGGACAAGATGCATTGCATTCAATATCCAAGACAACAAAATCAACGGGGACAAGGTTATTGTTAACCGTAATGTGAACATTATCAATTCTCCCCAAAGGTTTCTTTATAGAATTATCAGCAAGATTAACATCCAAATAACAATTTTTCAATGGTGGCAAGTCAAGCATATCATAAATTTTCTTAGGCATAACAGAAATACTTGCACCAAGATCACATAAAGCATTACAATCAAAATCATTAACTTTCATCTTAATGATGGGCTCCCAACCATCTTCCAACTTCCTAGGAATAGAAGCTTCAAGTTTTAATTTCTCTTCCCTAGCTTTAATGAGAGCATTTGTAATATGTTTTGTAAAGGCTAAATTTATAGCACTAGCATTAGGACTTCTAGCAAGTTTTTGTAAGAACTTAATAACTTCAGAAATATGACAACTATCAAAATCTAAACCATTATGATCTACAGCATTCTGAAAAATTTCAGCACTTTTATCACAAACAGTTTCAGCAGTTTCAGGCAATTTTGCACGCTTTGTACTAGGAGTAGAAACATTGCCAACACCAATTATTTTACCATTGATAGTAGGAGGTTTAGCAACATGTGAAGCATCAACATTACTAGTGGTGGTAATAGTCCAAACTTTAGCTACATTATTCTCTTTAGCTAGTTTTTCTTTTTCTTCTCTTTCCCACCTAGCATGCAATTCAGCCATCATTCTAATATTATCATTAATTCGAACTTGGATAGCATTTGTTTTAGCAAACTTAGTATCTTTAACTTCATCAGGCATAACTTTCAGTTTCAAAAGATCAACATCAAGAGCAAGACTATCAACCTTAGAAGCAAGAACATCAATTTTACCAAGCTTTTCCTCAACAGATTTATTAAAAGCAGTTTGTGTACTAATAAATTCTTTAAGCATGACTTCAAGACCAGAGGGTACACTCTTATTATTGTTGTAAGCATTACCATAGGAATTACCATAACCACTACCATTATTAGAAGGATATGGCCTATAGTTGTTGTTACCATAATTATTCCTATAAGCATTGTTGTTGAAATTATTATTCTTAATGAAATTCACATCAACATGCTCTTCTTGAGCAACCAATGAAGCTAAAGGAACATTATTAGGATCAACATGAGATCTACCATTAACAAGCATAGACATAATAACATCAATCTTATCACTCAAAGAAGAGGTTTCTTCAACAGAATTTACCTTCTTACCTTGAGGAGTTCTTTCAGTATGCCATTCAGAGTAATTGATCATCATATCATCAAGAAGTTTTGTTGCAGCACCCAAAGTGATGGACATAAAAGTACCTCCAGCAGCTGAATCCAATAGGTTCCTCGAGGAAAAATTCAATCCTGCATAAAAGGTTTGGATGATCATCCAAGTAGTTAGTCCATGGGTAGGGCAATTCTTTACCAAAGATTTCATTCTCTCCCATGCTTGAGCAACATGTTCATTATCTAATTGCTTAAAATTCATAATGCTACTTCTCAAAGATATAATCTTAGCAGGAGGATAATATTTACCAATAAAAGCATCTTTACATTTAGTCCATGAATCAATACTATTCTTAGGCAAAGATAGCAACCAATCTTTAGCTCTTCCTCTTAAGGAGAAAGGAAACAATTTCAGTTTTATAATATCACCATCTATATCCTTATACTTTTGCATTTCACAAAGTTCAACAAAATTATTAAGATGGGTAGCAGCATCATCAGTACTAACACCAGAAAATTGCTCTCTCATAACAAGATTTAGTAAAGCAGGTTTAATTTCATAAAATTCTGCTGTAGTAGCAGGTGGAGCAATAGGAGTACATATAAAATCATTATTATTTGTGCTAGTGAAATCACACAACTTAGTATTTTCAGGAGTATTCATTTTAACAGTAATAAAAGTAAACTAAGCAAACAAAATAAAATAAAGTAAAAACAAGTAACTATTTTTTTGTGTTTTTGATATAAAGAAAGCAAACAAGACAGAAAATAAAATAAAGTAAAGCAAGACAATAAACAAAGTAAAGAGATTGGATGTGGGAGACTCCCCTTGCAGCGTGTCTTGATCTCCCCGGCAACGGCGCCAGAAAACAGTCTTGATGGCGCGTGATGCACACGTCCGTTGGGAACCCCAAGAGGAAGGTGTGATGCGCACAGCAATAAGTTTTCCCTCAGAAAGAAACCAAGGTTATCGAACCAGTAGGAGATGAAGGCCACGTGAAGGTTGTTGGTGGAGGAGTGTAGTGCGGCGCAACACCAGGGATTCCGGCGCCAACGTGGAACCTGCACAACACAATCAAGATACTTTGCCCCAACGTAACAGTGTGAGGTTGTCAATCTCACCGGCTTGCTGAAAACAAAGGATTAAACGTATGGTGTGGAGAATGATGTTTGTTTGCGAAGAACAACAGAGAACAGAGATTGCAGTAGATTGTATTTCAGATGTAAAAGAAAGGACCGGGGTCCACAGTTCACTAGTGGTGTCTCTCCAATAAGATAAATAGCATGTTGGGAACAAATTACAGGTGGGCAATTGACAAATAGAGATTCATATACATATCATGATGACTACTATGAGATTTAATCAGGGCATTACGACAAAGAACATAGACCGCCATCCAGCATGCATCTATGCCTAAAAAGTCCACCTTCAGGTTAGCATCCACAGACAATTGCATTAAGTATGGTGCGTAATGTAATCAACACAAATATCCTTAGACAAAGCATCGATGTTTTATCCCTAGTGGCAACAGCACATCCACAACCTTAGAACTTTCTGTCACTGTCCCAGATTCAATGGAGGCATGAACCCACTATCGAGCATAAATACTCCCTCTTGGAGTCACAAGTATCAACTTGGCCAGAGCCTCTACTAGCAACGGAGAGCATGCAAGAACATAAACAACACATATATGATAGATCAATAATCAACTTGACATAGTATTCAATATCCATCGGATCCCACCAAACACAACATGTAGTATTACAAATAGATGATCCTGATCATGATAGGCAGCTCACAAGATCTAAACATGATAGCACAAGAGGAGAAGACAACCATCTAGCTACTGCTATGGACCCATAGTCCAAGGATGAACTACTCACGCATCATTCCGAGGCGGGCATGGTGATGTAGAGCCCTCCATGATGATTCCCTCTCCGGCAGGGCCGGAGGTGATCTCCTGAATCCCCCGAGATGGGATTGGCGGCGGCAGCGTCACAGTAACTTTTCTCGTATCGTGGCTCTCGGTACTAGGGTTTTCGCGACGGAGGGATTAAGTAGGCGAAGGGGCAGCGCAGGGGGGTTCCCGAGGGGCCCATGATGGCGTGTAACTCACACGTTCATTGGGAACCCCAAGAGGAAGGTATGATGCGCACATCAGCAAGTTTTCCCTCAGAAAGAAACCAAGGTTTAATCGAACCAGGGAGGAAAGGAGCACGTTGAAGGTTGATGGTGGCGAAATGTGATGCGGCGCAACACCAGGGATCCGGCGCCAACGTGGAACCTGCACAACACAACCAAAGTACTTTGCCCCAACGAAACAGTGAGGTTGTCAATCTCACCGGCTTGCTGTAACAAAGGATTAACCGTATTGTGTGGAAGATGATTGTTTGCGAAGAAAACAGTAAAACAAATATTGCAGTAGATTGTATTTCAGATGTAAAGAATAGGACCAGGGTCCACAGTTCACTAGAGGTGTCTCTCCCATAAGATTAAAGCATGTTGGGTGAACAAATTACAGTCGGGCAATTGACAAATAGAAAAGGGCATAACAATGCACATACATGATATGATAAATATAGTGAGATTTAATTGGGCATTACGACAAAGTACATAGACCGCCATCCAGCATGCATCTATGCCTAAAAAGTCCACCTTCAGGTTATCATCCGAACCCCTTCCAGTATTAAGTTGCAAGCAACAGACAATTGCATTAAGTATGGTGCGTAATGTAATCAACAACTACATCCTTAGACATAGCATCAATGTTTTATCCCTAGTGGCAACAGCACATCCACAACCTTAGAACTTTCTGTCACTGTCCCAGATATCAATGGAGGCATGAACCCACTATCGAGCATAAATACTCCCTCTTGGAGTTAAGAGCAAAAACTTGGCCAGAGCCTCTACTAATAACGGAGAGCATGCAAGATCATAAACAACACATAGGTAATAGATTGATAATCACCATAACATAGTATTCTCTATCCATCGGATCCCGACAAACACAACATATAGTATTACAGATAGATGATCTTGATCATGTTAGGCAGCTCACAAGATCCAACAATGAAGCACAATTAGGAGAAGACGACCATCTAGCTACTGCTATGGACCCATAGTCCAGGGGTGAACTACTCACTCATCACTCCGGAGGCGATCATGGCGATGAAGAGTCCTCCGGGAGATGATTCCCCTCTCCGGCAGGGTGCCGGAGGTGATCTCCCCGAGATGGGATTCGCGGCGGCGGCGTCTCAGTAAGGTTTTCCGTATCGTGGCTCTCGGTACAGAGGGTTTCGCGACGAAGACTTTAAGTAGGCGGAAGGGCAACGCGGGGGCCACACGAGGCCCCACACACCAGGCCGCGCGGCCAAGGCTGGGCCGCGCCGTCCTGTTGTGGCGGCGCCTCGTGGCCCCACTTCCTTTCCCCTTCGGTCTTCTGGAAGCTTCGTGCAAAAATAGGACCCTGGGCGTTGATTTCGTCCAATTAGAATATTTCCTTACTAGGATTTCTGAAACCAAAAACAGCAGAAAACTGGCTCTTCGGCATCTTGTTAATAGGTTAGTGCCGGAAAATGCGTAAATACGACATATAATGTGTATAAAACATGTAGATATCATCAATAATATAGCATGGAACATAAGAAATTATCGATACGTCGGAGACGTATCAGCATCCCCAAGCTTAGTTCTGCTCGTCCCGAGCAGGTAAACGATAACAAGGATAATTTCTGGAGTGACATGCCATCATAATCTTGATCATACTATTGTAAACATATGTAATGAATGCAGCGATCAAAACAATGGTAATGACATGAGAAAACAAATGAATCATAAAGCAAAGACTTTTCATGAATAGTACTTCAAGACAAGCATCAATAAGTCTTGCATAAGAGTTAACTCATAAAGCAATAAATCAAAGTAAAGGTATTGAAGCAACACAAAGGAAGATTAAGTTTCAGCGGTTGCTTTCAACTTATAACATGTATATCTCATGGATAGTGTCAATGTAAAGTAATATAACAAGTGCAATATGCAAGTATGTAGGAATCAATGCACAGTTCACACAAGTGTTTGCTTCTTGAGGTGGAGAGAGATAGGTAAACTGACTCAACAATAAAAGTAAAAGAATGGTCCTTCAAAGAGGAAATCATCGATTGCTATATTTGTGCTAGAGCTTTTATTTTGAAAACATGAAACAATTTTGTCAACGGTAGTAATAAAGCATATGAGTTATGTAAATTATATCTTACAAGTTGCAAGCCTCATGCATAGTATACTAATAGTGCCCGCACCTTGTCCTAATCAGCTTGGACTACCGGATCATCACAATACATGTTTCAACCAAGTGTCACAAAGGGGTACCTCCATGCCGCCTGTACAAAGGTCTAAGGAGAAAGCTCGCATTTTGGATTTCTCGCTTTTGATTATTCTCAACTTAGACATCCATACCGGGACAACATGGACAACAGATAATGGACTCCTCTTTAATGCATAAGCATGTGGCAACAATTATTATTCTCATATGAGATTGAGGATATATGTCCAAAACTGAAACTTCCACCATGATTCATGGCTTTAGTTAGCGGCCCAATGTTCTTCTCTAACAATATGCATGCTCCAACCATTAAGGTGGTAGATCTCTCTTACTTCAGACAAGACGGACATGCATAGCAACTCACATGATATTCAACAAAGAATAGTTGATGGCGTCCCCAGAAGCATGGTTATCGCACAACAAGCAACTTAATAAGAGATAAAGTGCATAAGTACATATTCAATACCACAATAGTTTTTAAGGCTATTTTGTCCCATGAGCTATATATTGCAAAGGTGAATGATGGAATTTTAAAGGTAGCACTCAAGCAATTTACTTTGGAATGGCGGAGAAATACCATGTAGTAGGTAGGTATGGTGGACACAAATGGCATAGTGGTTGGCTCAAGGATTTTGGATGCATGAGAAGTATTCCCTCTCGATACAAGGTTTAGGCTAGCAAGGTTATTTGAAGCAAACTCAAGGATGAACCGGTGCAGCAAAACTCACATAAAAGACATATTGTAAACATTATAAGACTCTACACCGTCTTCCTTGTTGTTCAAAACTCAATACTAGAAATTATCTAGACCTTAGAGAGACCAAATATGCAAACCAAATTTTAGCAAGCTCTATGTATTTCTTCATTAATGGGTGCAAAGTATATGATGCAAGAGCTTAAACATGAGCACAACAATTGCCAAGTATCACATTATCCAAGACATTTTAGAATTACTACATGTAGCGTTTCCCGATTCCAACCATATAACAATTTAACGAAGAAATTTCAACCTTCGCCTTGAACATTATGAGTAAAGCCTAAGGACATATTTGTCCATATGCAACAGCGGAGCGTGTCTCTCTCACAAGTGAATGCTAGGATCCATTTTATTCAAACTAAAACAAAAACAAAACAAACCGACGCTCCAAGCAAAGAACACAAGATGTGATTGAATAAAAATATAGTTCCAGGGGAGGAACCTGATGATGTTGTCGATGAAGAAGGGGATGCCTTGGGCATCCCCAAGCTTAGACGCTTGAGTCTTCTTAAAATATGCAGGGATGAACCACGGGGGCATCCCCAAGCTTAGAGCTTTCACTCCTCTTGATCATAGTATATCATACTCCTCTCTTGACCCTTGAAAACTTTCTTCACACCAAACTTCAAGCAAACTCATTAGAGGTTTAGTGCACAATTAAAAATTCACATATTCAGAGGTGACACAATCATTCTAAACACTTCTGGACATTGCACAAAGCTACTGGACATTAATGGATCAAAGGAATTCATCCAACATAGCAAATACGGCAATGCGAAATAAAAGGCAGAATCTGTCAAAAACAGAACAGTCCGTAAAGACGAACCTGAAAGGGGCACTAGACTTGCTCAAATGGAAAAACTCAAAAATAATGAAAGTTGCGTACATATCTGAGGATCACGCTCGTAATTTTGCAGATTTTTTCGAATTTTCTACAGAGACTTATGCCAGAATTCGTGACAGACAGCAATGCTGTTTCTGCGCAGCGATCCCAAATATAACATCAACTTTAACATAGAAACTTTACTTGGCACAAAAACATGATAAAGAGAGGTTGCTACAGTAGTAAACAACTTCCAAGACTCAAATATAAAACAAAGTACTGTAGTAAAAACATGGGTTGTCTCCCATAAGCGCTTTTCTTTAACGCCTTTCAGCTAGGCGCAGAAAGTGTAAATCAAGTAACATCAAGAGTAGAAGCATCAACATCATAACTTGTTCTAATAATAGAATCAAAAGGTAACTTCATTCTCTTTCTAGGGAAGTGTTCCATACCTTTCTTGAGAGGAAATTGATATTTAATATTACCTTCCCTCATATCAATAACAGCACCAACGGTTCGAAGAAAAGGTCTTCCCAACACAATAGGACAAGATGCATTGCATTCGATATCCAAGACAACAAAATCAACGGGGACAAGGTTATTGTTAACCGTAATGCGCACATTATCAATCCTCCCCAAAGGTTTCTTTTTAACATTATCGGCAAGATTAACATCCAAATAACAATTCTTCAATGGTGGCAAGTCAAGCATATCATAAATCTTTTTAGGCATAACAGAAATACTTGCACCAAGATCACATAAAGCATTACATTCAAAGTCATTGAATTTCATTTTAATGATGGGCTCCCAACCATCTTCTAACTTTCTAGGAATAGAAGTTTCAAGTTTTAGTTTCTCTTCTCTAGCTTTTATGAGAGCATTTGTAATATGTTTTGTAAAGGCCAAATTTATAGCACTAGCATTAGGACTTTTAGCAAGTTTTTGTAAGAACTTTATAACTTCAGAGATGTGGCAATCATCAAAATCTAAATCATTATGAGCTACAGCAATGGGATCATTGTCCCCAAGGTTGGAAAAAATTTCAGCAGTTTTATCACAAGCAGTTTCAGCAGTTTTAGCAATTTCAGGCAGTTTTGTACGCTTTGCACTAGGAGTAGAAACATTGCCAACACCAATTATTTTACCATTGATAGTAGGAGGTGCAGCAACATGTGAATCATTATCATTACTAATGGTGGTAATAGTCCAAACTTTAGCTACATTATTCTCTTTAGCTAGTTTTTCATTTTCTTCTCTATCCCACCTAGCACGCAATTCAGCCATTAATCTTATATTCTCATTAATTCTAACTTGGATGGCATTTGCTGTAGTAGTAATCTTATTATCAATATCCTCAGGTTTAGCAGCCATTTTATTAATTAAAGAGGATTGTGATGCGGACATGTATGAGATTCGGGTTTCAGCATTTGAAATTTTAGTTTGCAGACCAGAAATCTCCCTATTCAAGTTTTCAAGTTGATTTCCTATATTTTTCAACAAGGTAGATTGTTCATTCATAGTTTTAGTAAACAATTGATTTTGCTCATATTGTGATTGCATAAAGTTTTTAGTGGATCTTTCAATTTCTAGCATCTTTTCCTCATATCTACCATAAGAATTACCATAATCATTACCACTAGCAGGATATGGCCTATAGTTATTACCAGAGTTGTTCCTATAAGCATTGTTGTTGAAATTATTATTTTTAATGAAATTCACATCAACATTTTCTTCTTGAGCAACCAATGAAGCTAAAGGAACATTATTTGGATCAACATTAGATCTACCATTCACAAGCATAGACATAATCACATCAATCTTATCACTCAAGGAAGAGGTTTCTTCAACAGAATTTACCTTCTTACCTTGTGGAGCTCTTTCCGTGTGCCATTCAGAGTAATTTATCATCATATCATCAAGAAGCTTTGTAGCCGCCCCCAAAGTGATGGACATAAAGGTACCTCCAGCAGCTGAATCCAATAAATTCCGCGAAGAAAAATTTAGTCCTGCATAGAAGGTTTGGATGATCATCCAAGTAGTCAGTCCATGGGTTGGGCAATTCTTTACCAAAGATTTCATTCTCTCCCATGCTTGAGCAACATGTTCAGTATCTAATTGCTTAAAATTCATTATGCTACTTCTCAAAGATATAATTTTAGCGGGAGGATAATATCTACCAATAAAAGCATCCTTACATTTAGTCCATGAATCAATACTATTCTTAGGCAAAGATAGCAACCAATCTTTAGCTCTTCCTCTTAATGAGAAAGGAAACAATTTCAATTTAATAATATCACCATCTACATCCTTATATTTTTGCATTTCACAAAGTTCAACAAAATTATTAAGATGGGCAGCAGCATCATCAGAACTAACACCAGAAAATTGATCTCTCATAACCAGTTCAGTAAAGCAGGTTTAATTTCAAAGAATTCTGCTGTAGTAGCAGGTGGAGCAATAGGTGTGCATAGGAAATCATTATTATTTGTGTTTGTGAAGTCACACAACTTAGTATTTTCAGGGGTATTCATTTTAGCAACGGTAAATAAAACAAACTAGATAAAGTAAATGCAAGTAACTAATTTTTTGTGTTTTTGATATAGAGAGCAAGACAGTAAATAAAGTAAAACTAGCAACTAATTTTTGTGTGTTTTGTTTAGGTGCAGCAAACAAAGTAGTAAATAAAATAAAGCAAGACAAAAACAAAGTAAAGAGATTGGGAAGTGGAGACTCCCCTTGCAGCGTGTCTTGATCTCCCCGGCAACGGCGCCAGAAAAAGAGCTTGATGGCGTGTAACTCACACGTTCGTTGGGAACCCCAAGAGGAAGGTATGATGCGCACAGCAGCAAGTTTTCCTCTCAGAAAGAAACCAAGGTTTAATCGAACCAGGAGGAGCCAAGAAGCACGTTGAAGGTTGATGGTGGCGAAATGTGATGCGGCGCAACACCAGGGATTCCGGCGCCAACGTGGAACCTGCACAACACAACCAAAGTACTTTGCCCCAACGAAACAGTGAGGTTGTCAATCTCACCGGCTTGCTGTAACAAAGGATTAACCGTATTGTGTGGAAGATGATTGTTTGCGAAGAAAACAGTAAAACAAATATTGCAGTTGTCGGGGGTGTTCCTCGACAATGTCCTCCGATTGGGACTTAGGGTTGATGGAATCCTGCAAGCTGATACGAGACATCGGTACACAGACAAACGGGGGGAGCGATTTACCCAGGTTCGGGGCCCTCGATGAGGTAAAACCCTTACGTCCTGCTTGTCTGTTCTTGATTATGATGAAAACAGTGTTACAATGGGGTGCCGAATAGTTCGGCTGTGATCTCGTCGAGATGGCTAATTGCTAGGGTAACCTAGTTCTAAGCTTCTGTTGGCTAAGATCGCTAAGATTGATTGTGTCCCTCGATAGCCCCTCTCCTGGCCTTTATATAGGTGGCCAGGTCCCGAGAGGTTTAATCGAGTACGAGTAGGTTTACAATAGATCTATCTCTAATCTTTCCTTCTTCGGCTCTTTCCGTGTCTTGTACTTCAAGTAATCTTTCACCGCACCGTCCTAGTGGCCCATCTTGTCTTCGAGTACCTTCATGGGCCTCCACCTGGGCCGTATAGGGTAGAGCAATAGTGGTTACCCGAAGGGTAATGCCCACGTCAGTAGCCCCCGAGTGTCTAGCCGAACATAGTTCGGGTAGAGACTGAAGCATGTCTTCTTCCGAACTCCTTTTCCTTGATCGTTCTTGCATTTCTTCTGTCTTCTATCGGGTGCGCGTCAGCGCTCCCGATGGGAGTAGCCCCCGAGTCTAGGTACGGATGCTCGCAATCCGTGCGTAGACTCAAGTTGTACCACTCGAATATCTTCTTCTGCCGAAACTTTACCTGCAAGCCTCTTGTAGTGCATCCGATATATTTTCTTTATGCAAGGGATACCGAATAACGTGCCCAACTTTTGTTGGTTAACTGCCGATGGCAAAACAACGTTACCCTACACAGAATCAAGTCCCCGGGCATGATCCTGGAGTTCAAAAAAGTTCGTCGGGTGCACATCCGGCGCTCCCGATGGGAGTAGCCCCGAGTGCAGGCGCGGGCGTATTACGCCTGGGCGCAGACTTGAGTCAATTATTTCCTTCGAGTCCTCATTTTATCGGGTGCGCGACAGCGCTCCCGATGGGAGCCCCCGAGCCTAAGTGCGGATGCTTGCAATCCGCGCATAGGCTCAAGTCGATCACCCGATCTTTCTTATCCCTTCGTATGCAATCATTCTCCATGACGTCATTGATGACGTTTTTCTGTCCCCTTGATTCTGACTGATAAGACACGACCTGCCAGCCCTGTTTTCAAGCGATTCCTGCTCCTCTTTACACGGTTAACGAGGCACCTCCTCGATTTCCGCGATCATTAACTGGGGAAAGGCCCATCTAACAACACGAAGCCTTCCTTAAGTTCCTTAAGAGATAAAAAATCCCTTTTATTCTCCTCCATTCATCTTCTTCGTCGTTCTTACCCTTCTTGTTCGCAACTGAGCTCGCGCCACCACTGTCTTTCCGATTCGTTCAAATCTCGCAATGGTGAAAAGAAAATCCCTAGTGCCGCCGCCTCACGGCGTCGGTGCCGCCGCCACTCCACGATCGGTGCCGCCGCCGATCCTCTTCGATTCCTGCGAAGGAGGTCGCCCCAATGCTCCTCCTCCAGTTCCGGCGCCGCCGTGCCACCAATTTCATCAGCCAAGCCTGCGATTGGACAGCTCGACCGTCACCAAGTGTGAGAAAAGGTCCCGAAGCAGGACGATCTCCTCCGACGAGGGAACGTAATCTTTCCAGGTGCGATTTCTCGACCTAACCCTCCTGCCGGTTTTACCGTGATGTTCCTGTCGTTCTTGTACCGAGGCCTTTCCCTTCCTGTTCACGAATTCCTCCTCTATCTCCTGCGAACTTACGAAATCCAACTGTGGCAACTCACTCCCAACTCGATTCTTCACGTTGTTGTGTTCATTACCCTCTGCGAAGCATATCTGGGCGTTGAGCCCCACTTTGGTTTGTGGAAGAAGATCTTTTACGTGAAGAGATACAGCAGTAGCAATGGATCTTTTGTCACCGGAGGAGTAGGATTCGTAGCTCGTTCAGATGTTAATTACTTCAATTTCCCGATGAGAGAGTCCGTACAAGGGTGGAGATTGAAGTGGTTCTACATCAAGGATTCTCCTTCACCCGAATGCCAGCTCCCTCGCTTCGTCGATGTCCTTGAGGCTAAGCCTAAGAATTCCTGGAAAAATGTTCTCTCTCCCGACGAAAAAGCAGCAGCCGATGAATTATTTGCCAGATTCCTTCGGATCAAGGAGGCTGACGGGCAAACCATGGTCGGTACAGAAGTAGCGGCAGTGTTTCTGAAACGTCGAGTCCAACCAATCATGGCTAGGGTTCTCCCAATGTGGTTGTACTCAGGTCCCAAAGATGAAACTAGGATCAACGCTGCCGAATTATCGGAAAAAGAACTGCTTGATGAAGTCCGTCGCCTCACTTCCTTTAGTCAAGAGGATTCGATCCCGCTGATATCTCCATATATTCCTTTCGATGCTGATCACCCAGCACCAGAGGTAATTTCCCCCTTAAAGTCTTGGTATGCTGTTACCGACATATATTACTGTTATCTTTATTTACTTTTCCTTTCGACAGACCTTCGCAGCCTCCGAGGATTTTCATAACTTGCCAAATGACACTTCCGAAGGCAGAGGCTCTTCAGAGCCTGTTGACTTTCGTACTGTTGAACACACAAGCCCATTCACCGAGCCTTGACCCGATAAATTCTGAAACTGCCCATGCCAATTTCCCCCATCAGCCGGTGATACCTGCGACACAGAGGGATCAGTGCGCAATGACGACGCTGATCACAATGCCTTTGTTGATGCAGCTGTGGAGGAGACCAGGGCTTCTCCTATGAAGAGATCAATCGGCGGTTTTGCCGACGAAGATGACCTCCTTGATTTGTAAGTGCTTTTCTTCTTACTATTTTCAACTTTCTTGACTTTTTCAAATTCTTCTGATAATCTTGATTAATCGAATCTTCCTTGCAGTGATGATACTTTCATTGAGCCTCCGCCCAAGAAGGCCAGATCTGATGCTGTTTCCCCGGCCCTGCACTTCCGAGCTTCGGCTCCCAAGGCGGCTCCTGTGGCGCAAGCATCGACTGCCTCCTCTCTTTCCAAAGGGAAAGATGCTCCTGCTGCTGCTGCAGCTCCTTCTCTGTAAGTCTTTGTTGAATCTAACAAGAATCTTTTGGAATGTGCCTTTGCTTAACAATCTCTGTAAATCATTCCCTTTCTTTAAGGATCTACGAGGTGTGATATCCTCTTTAGAGGCTTTTGCCTCTCAATTCACCTCTCTGGAGGCGGACAAGATTCGGCTGCAGGAGGAGGCTAGGTCTTCCTCTTCAAAGTTGGATGGCGCCATCAAAAAGGCCGCCGTAGCTCGCCAGGAGGTCGACTCCCTGAAAGAAGAGCTGAACAAGCTGAAGGAGCGGCTGAAGGAGGAGGAAGCTCGGGCGGCAGAAAAGGATGAACTCCTCCGTCAATCTGCTTTGGCCCTGCTTGGTAAGTCCCTTTATTCCTTACAGATTATTACTTTTTATGGATCTGCTTCTTCGTCAATGATTTCCTTTGACTACTTGCAGAAGCTGCCAACATCCCTGCTACTGCCTTGGATAAAATTCCGAGCAATTCTCCAGCAAATGGTGCGTCGACGGTTCTCACCGCCCACCAACTTACCCGAGAGCTTCTTGACAAGGGAAAGGGTGCTCTGGCGAGGATGCACTCGATGATATTCCCCAAGGCCACGCAGGAGAAGACTCTGGGGCAGCTGATTGATGCTTTCGCAGTCGACACCAAGGAGGTCATTGAGGTATTCAAGCGTACCTCGCGTACCTATGGCGCCCTTCTTGCCTTCCAACTTATGATGGGTTACGGCTTTAAGGCTGACATTGAAGAAATGACTAAGGAGCTGCCGAAAGGAAAAGATGGGCAATCTATCGATTTAAGCGCCTTTACGGCGTCCGCCCGTACTTGTGCTCGCCAGCTCCTTGATTTAGTCTCGAGAAAAACATCGGTTGGCCCTAGCCTGTCGACCCAGACTCAGGCTCCTTGATTGTTGTAACAATTTTACCCTTGGGCTAGTATGAAACATTATTCTGCTGCGAGAACTTTAAGTTTGTAATGAATACTATGCCGGCAATGTTGCCAGCATGTTTTTATCATAATATCTTCACTTGTGCTTCTCCTGATAGGGATTGCTTATACCTCTCCCGATGGGAGTTTTGTTGGATGCTTGATTTGACCATATCATCCTCTTGACGCTGTTGCCTGCAGGTTTTCCCAGTGCCCTCGTTTGTTGACGACTCCTCTGGTGTTCTTCCCGAAAGTGATCGGATCCAACGGATGAGGGATCGGATCGCCCAGATGGAGAAGGATCTGCGCAGCACTTATGCCTTGGCCGCGATTATCAATAAGAAGAGCCGGACTGCAGCCGACGTAGAGCGATACGCTCTTACTGAGCTGCATAAAGCTACCGAGAGCTTGAATTGTGAGTCCTTTAATCTCTTCACCCTTTGGTTGGTAGCATTTTATCTGATCCTCTTTTGCTTCCTTGTCAGTCATAGCTCTGAATCGTGCGGAAGAGAGCAAACGGATTCACGAGCGTGTGAATGCCTTGGTCGAGTTATCCTCAGCCGAGGAAATTTTCTGGCGAGAGCACTCGAAGGCATCGGCTGTCGCACGGTTTCAGGATCGAGTCCAACAGGTCCACCATTTCTTCGACAAGTGCTATAGAGCCATGAGGGTGGTTTGGAAGACGATGTTTCCTTTGAACGCAGTTCCCCCCACGCTTCTTGCGTTAATGTCGGAGTTTGGTAACGCCAGGAAGATCCGGGACTTGGTGCGCGCGCAAGTTTTTGCAGGAGCCAAGTTTACGCTTGCTCTTGTACTTGCCCGTTATCCTTCAGCAGGTTTACTCTCGATTGCCAACGTTACTGGAGACTTGGAAGCGCTGTATCCGAAGGTGTTGTTGCCTGCGAACATAATTGTCGACAGACTCGAGAAAGATTCAAAGGTACCTGAAGAAAAAGAAACTCCGCAAGGTGATCTCAGGGTTTTAATAATAGTTTGACAACTTCGAAGCGTGTAAATGACGCCTTTTCATTCGGTAGATACATGCGTATGTACTTTTACCACGTTATTGCCGTTGGCAAGTTTCAATTTTGAGCGAATCTTGGTTGCTCGTTTTTAAATGTATGTATATTGGCTGTTTTAGCAAATCATGTGAGTGATCAGCTCGTGTTGCAGGTCTTGCTAAACCTGTTGTATGCGCAACTTTGCTTTCAACCGTTTTAAATTTCGACAGGCACTCCCAAATATTTCGGGTGTAGTGATTCTGCCGATGAGCCCGTTGTTCCTTGATATTTCCATAAGTGAAATATCGAACGTGGGTTGTTGTTTATGTGTATTTCCAAACTCTTGCTATTTACGGCACTCGTAGAGGCATCTATAGCAGAGGGAAGGGTGAACGTCTTTCTAGCGCTCGTAGAGGCTTTCTGGAGCACGATCTTCCGCCCTGTACTATGTTTGTATAGTGATGGGGCTTAGAAGTTTGTGATCACTGCAATCACTACAAGAAAAGTTGCCATGGCCGACGAAGTTGAAGTCGCGCCGTGGTTGCTGGTGTACCATGGCCGACGATTTTGGTCCCTCCGTGGTGCATGTCAAAACTTTTTTTTCTCGTTTTTGAGGCCACCTAGCCCGACGAAAGCGGCCAAAACGTGGCGTATGGTGGCCCGGGACGTGGTGCATCTCGAAATCTCGGGTTCGCCGGCCGAGTCAACGCAAATCCGCACCGCCGAGGGATGTAGGGCCCAGATGGCAGCCTCTCTGGCATTGTTTTTTTTCTACATCGCGCCATCTCGTTCAACGAGCCGTTTACGATGCAGGATCATGGGTCCCGCATGTCATCCTCTATGAACCAAAATTCTTTCTATTCTTGGATTTTTTTGACCCCCTGATTTCTGGCTACTTCCTTTTTCTTTTGATCCCTTGCCGCCTTGGAAACGTTGAGACCGCTGCTGCTAAATGGGACCCGCATGTCATCCTCTATGTGCAATCAACTTTCTTTTCTTGGAGTTTTTTTGGCACCTCAAATTTGGTCACTTGCCTTTTTCTTTCGATCCCCTGCCGCCTCTCAAACGGTGATACCGCTGCTGCTAACTGGGACCCGCATGTCATCCTCTATGTACTATAAAACTTTCTTTTCATGGATTATTTTTGGCACCTCAAATTTGGTCACTTGCCTTTTTCTTTCGATCCCCTGCCGCCTCTCAAACGGTGATACCGCTGCTGCTAACTGGGACCCGCATGTCATCCTCTATGTACTATAAAACTTTCTTTTCATGGATTATTTTTGGCACCTCAAATTTGGTCACTTGCCTTTTTCTTTCGATCCCCTGCCGCCTCTCAAACGGTGATACCGCTGCTGCTGGACCCGCATGTCATCCTCTATGTACTATAAAACTTTCTTTTCTGGATTATTTTTGGCACCTCAAATTTGGTCACTTGCCTTTTTCTTTCGATCCCCTGCCGCCTCAAACGGTGATACCGCTGCTGCTAACTGGGACCCGCATGTCATCCTCTATGTACTATAAAACTTTCTTTTCCTGGATTATTTTTGGCACCTCAAATTTGGTCACTTGCCTTTTTCTTTCGATCCCGCCTCTCAAACGGTGATACCGCTGCTGCTAACTGGGACCCGCATGTCATCCTCTATGTACTATAAAACTTTCTTTTCTTGAATTATTTTTGGCTCCTGATATTTTTCACTTGCCTTTTTCTTTCGATCACCTGCTGCCTCTCAAACAGTGATACCGCTGCTGCTAAATGGGACCCGCATGTCATCCTCTATGTACTATAAAACTTTCTTTTCTTGGATTTTTTTGGCACCTCATATTTTTCACTTGACTTTTTCTTTCGATCACCTGCTGCCTCTCAAACGGTGATGCTAACTGGGACCCGCATGTCATCCTCTATGTACTATAAAACTTTCTTTTCCTGGATTATTTTTGGCACCTCATATTTGGTCACTTACCTTTTTCTTTCGATCACCTGCCGCCTCTCAAACGGTGATACCGCTGCTGCTAAATGGGACCCGCATGTCATCCTCTATGTACTATAAAACTTTCTTTTCTTGGATTTTTTTGGCACCTCATATTTGGTCACTTGACTTTTTCTTTCGATCCCCTTGCCTCTCAAACGTGATACCGCTGCTGCTAAATGGGACCCGCATGTCATCCTCTATGTAAATCATGTTTCTTTTCTTGAATTATTTTTGGCTCCTGATATTTGGTCACTTGCCTTTTTCTTTCGATCTCATGCCACGTTTGAAACGTTGAGGAACCTGCAGGCTCATCGGACCCGCATGTCATCCTCTATGTACTATAAAAGTTTATTTTCTTTATTTTTTTCACCCTCTGATTTTTGGCTATTTCCTTTTTCTTTTGATCCCCTGCCGCCTTGGAAACGTATGGTAAGCTGCTGACTCATGGGACCCGCATGTCATCCTCTATGTACAATCAACTTTCTTTTTCTTTTGATCTCAAGCCGCATTTGAAACGTTGAGACCGCTGCTGCTAAATGGGACCCGCATGTCATCCTCTACGTACAATAAAGTTTCTTTTCTTGGATTATCTTTGGCTCCTGATATTTTGTCACTTGCCTTTTTCTTTCGATCTCATGCCGCCTTTGAAACGTTGAGTAAGCTGGCTCATGGGTCCCGCATGTCATCCTCTACGAACAATAAAAGTTTCCTTTCTTGGAGTTATTTTTACCCCTAATTTCTGGCTATTTGCCTTTTTCTTTTGATCTCCTGCCCCCTCTGAAACGATGAGGACGCTGTTGGCAGGTCGGTCCCACATGTCATCCTCTATGAACAATAAAAGTTTCCTTTGATGGATTTATTTTGAACCCCTCATTAATTTCTGGATATTTCCCCTGCCGCCTTGGAATCGTTGAGGATGCTGCTGCCTCATGGGTCCCGCATGTCATCCTCTCAGAACGGTAAATGTTTATTTTCTTGGATTTTGTTGACCAAACGATTTTTGGCTTATTTTTTCTTTCGATCACCTGCAGCCTTTAAAACGTTGAGGACGCCGCTGGCTCACGGGTCCCACATGTCAACCTCTATGAACAATAAACGCTGAGGATGCTGCTGCCTCATGGGTCCCGCATGTCATCCTCTCAGAACGAAAATGTTTCTTTTCTTGGATTTTTTACCAACAGATTTTTGGTTTATTTTTTCTTTCCATCCCCTGCCGCCTTTAAAACGTTGACGACGCTGTTGGCTCATGGGTCCCCGATGTCAGCCTCCCCGTACAAGAAACATATGATATCTTGATTATTTTGCAGACAATAAACAATGTATTGCGCTCTGAGCTATTTCAAACGGATAATTAAATCTTTATTTTTACATAAACAAACTTATATGTTGAATCTCCTTGTTTTTTTGTCTTTGCGAAGCATAGGACTTTCCTGTTTTTTTAGAAAATTCGGAACTTTCCTGTTTTGGAGTGGGCTGAAATTGTACGAGTCAAAAGGCCAAGCAGGATAGTTCGAAAGCCCAGATGTCCAGATGCAGCCCAATTGAAATCTTTCTTCTTGGATTTTTTTCACCCCCTGATTTCTGGCTACTTCATTTTTCTTTTGGTCCTGTGCCGCCTTGGAAACGTTGAGACCGCTGCTGCAAAATGGGACCCGCATGTCATCCTCTACGTACAATAAAATTTCTTTTCTTGGATTATTTTTGGCTCCTGATATTTGGTCACTTGCCTTTTTCTTTCGATCCCGTGCAGCCTCTCAAACGGTGATACCGCTGCTGCAAAATGGGACCCGCATGTCATCCTCTACGTACAATAAACTTTCTTTTCTTGGATTATTTTTGGCTCCTGATATTTGGTCACTTGCCTTTTTTTCTTTCGATCTCATGCCACGTTTGAAACTTTGAGGAACCTGCTGGCTCGTGGGACCCGCATGTCATCCTCTATGTGCTATAAAAGTTTATTTTCTATGGTTTTTTTTCACTCTCTGATTTTTGTCTATTTCCTTTTTTCTTTTGATGCCCTGCCGCCTTGGAAACGTTGAGTAAGCTGCTTACACATGGGACCCGCATGTCATCCTCTATGTACAATCAAGTTTCTTTTCTTGAATTATTTTTGGCTCCTGATATTTCGTCACTTGCCTTTTTCTTTCGATCTCATGCCACGTTTGAAACGTTGAGGAACCTGCTGGCTCATGGGACCCGCATGTCATCCTCTATGTGCTATAAAAGTTTGTTTTCTTGGATTTTTTTCACCCTTTGATTTTTGGCTCCTGATATTTCGTCACTTGCCTTTTACTTTTGATCCCCTGGCCCCTTTGAAACGTTGAGTAAGCTGCTGGCACATGGGACCCGCATGTCAACCTCTATGTCCATCAACTTTCTTTTCTTGGATTTTTTTTGACCCCCTACTTTCTAGCTACTTTCTTTTTCTTTTGATCTCAAGCCGCATTTCAAACATTGAGACCGCTGCTGCAAAATGGGACCCGCATGTCATCCTCTATGTACAATAAATCTTTGATTATTTTTGGCACCTCATATTTGGTCACTTGCGTTTTTTTCTTTCGATCTCATGCCACCTTTGAAACGTTGAGTAAGCTGCTGGCTCATGGGTCCCCCATGTCATCCTCTACGAACAATAAAAGTTTCCTTTCTTGGAGTTATTTTTGCCCCCTAATTTCTGGCTACTTCCTTTTTCTTTTGATCCCCTGCCGCCTTTGAAACGTTGAAAACTTTCTTTTCTTTGATTATTTTTGGCACCTCATATTTGGTCACTTGCCTTTTTCTTTCGATCCCCTGCCGCCTCCCAAACGGTGATACCGCTGATGCTAAATGGGACCCGCATGTCATCCTCTATGTACTATAAAACTTTCTTTTCTTGGATTTTTTTTGGCTCCTGATATTTGGTCACTTGCCTTTTTTCTTTCGAGACCTCCTGCCGCATCTCAAACGGTGATACCGCTGCTGCTAAATGGGACCCGCATGTCATCCTCTATGTACAATAAAGTTTCTTTTCTTGGATTATTTTTGGCTCCTGATATTTGGTCACTTGCCTTTTTCTTTCGATCCCATGCCGCCTTTGAAACGTTGAGGAAGCTGCTGGCTCATGGGTCCCGCATGTCATCCTCTATGAACAATAAAAGTTTCCATTGTTGGAGTTATTTTTTACCCCTAATTTCTGGCTACTTCCTTTTTCTTTTGATCCCCTGCCGCCTTTGAACGTTGAAGAATCTGCTCGCTAATGGGTCCCACATGTCAGACTCTATGGACGATAAACCTTTCTTTTCTTGGAGTTATTTTGACCCCTAATTTCTGGCTATTTTGCCTTTTTTTGGATCCCGTGCTGCCTTGGAAACGTTGAGGATGCTGCTGCCACATGGGTCCCGCATGTCATCCTCTCAGAACGATAAATGTTTCTTTTCTTCGATTTTTTTACCCACTGATTTTTGATTTATTTTTTCTTTCGATCCCCTGCCGCCTTTAAAACTTTGACGACGCTGCTGGCTCATGGGTCCCGATGTCAGCCTCCCCGTACAAGAAACATGTGATATCTTGATTATTTTACAGACAATAAAAAGTGTATTTCGCTCTGAGCTATTGCAAACGGATAAATTAAATCTTTATTTTTACATAAACGAACTAATATGAATCTCCTTGTTTTTGTTTTGTTTTTGCGAAGCATAGGACTTTCTTGTTTTGGAGTGGGCTGAAATTGTACGAGTCAAAAGACGTCCAGCAGGTTAGAAGGCCCAGATGGCCAGGCAGCCCCAATTTATATCTTCCTTATCTTGGATTATTTTTTGATCAAAAGGCCCAGCAGGGGTACATCCTTTTTCTTTTGTTCCTGTGTGCCGCCTTGGAAACGTTGTGGACGCTGCTGCCTCATGGGACCCGCATGTCATCCTCTATGAACTATGAACTCTAAAATTTTCTTTTTTCTTGGATTTTTTTTCACCCCTCTGATTTTTGGCTATTTCCTTTTTCTTTTGTTCCCCTGCCGCCTTGGGACCCGTATGTCATCCTCTATGTACAAAAAACTTTCTTTTCTTGGAGTTTTATTCCCCCTAATTTCGGGCTACTTTCGTTTTCTTTTGATCTCAAGCCGCATATGAAACATTGAGACCGCTGCTGCAAAATGGGACCCACATGTCATCCTCTATGTAAAATAAAAGTTTCTTTTCTTGGATTATTTTTCACGCTCTGATTTTTGGCTATTTCCTTTTTCTTTCGATCCCCTGCTGCTTGGAAACGTTGAGGATGCTGCTGCCTCATGGGTCCCACATGTCATCCACTACGAACAATAAAAGTTTCTTTTCTTCGATTTTTTTCACCCTCTGCTTTTTGGCTATTTCCTTTTCATTTGATCCCCTGCCGCCTTGGAAACGTTGAGGATGCTGCAGCGTCATGGGACCCGCATGTCATACTCTATGTACAATAAAAGTTTCTTTTCTAGGTTTTTGGCTCCTGATATTTGGTCACTTGCCTTTTTCTTTCAATCTCATGCCGACTCTCAAAGGTACAATAAAAGTTTCTTTTCTTGGATTATTTTTGGCTCCTGATATTTGGTCACTTGCCTTTTTCTTTCGATCTCATGCCGTCCTTGAAACGTTCAGACCGCTGCTACAACATGGGACCCTATGTTATCCTCTATGTACAATGAAAGTTTCTTTTCATGGATTATTTTTTGCTCCTGATATTTGGTCACTTTCCTTTTTCTTTCGATCTCATGCCGCCTCGGCCCTCTGAAACGACGAGTAAGTTGTTGGCTCATGGGACCCGCATGTCATCCTCTATGTACAATAAAGTTTTTTTCTTGGATTTTTTACCCCCTGATTTTTGGTCACTTGCCTTTTTCTTTCGATCCTGTGCCGCCTTTGAAATTGTGGACGCTGCTGGCTCATGGGTCCCACATGCCAGCCTCTATGAACAATAATATTTCTTTTCTTGGATTTTTTTTACCCCTGATTTCTGGCTATTTGCCTTTTTCTTTGGATCCCCGACCGCCTTTGAAACGATGAGGACGCTGCTGGCGCATAGCTCCCACATGTCAGCCTCTAAGAACAATAAACATTTCTTTTCTTGGATTTATAGTTGACCCCTAATTAATGGCTACTTCGCTTTTTTTTTCGATCCCCAGCCGCCTTAGAAACGTTGAGGACGCTGCTGGCTCATGGGTCCCATATGACAGCCTCTATGAAAAGTAAAACATTTACTTTCTTGGATTTATTTTTGACACCTAATTAATGACTACTTGGTTCTTTTCTTTTGATCCCGTGACGCCTTTGAAACGTTGAGGGCCCTGCTGGCTCATGGGTCCAACATGTCAGCCTCTATGAACAATAAGAGTTTCTATTGTTGCATTTATTTTTGACCCCTAATTTCTGGCTATTTGCCTTTTTTCCATTGCCTGCCACCTTAGAAACGTTGAGGACGCTGCTGGCTGGGTCCCACATGTCAGCCTCTTTGTACGATAAAAGTTTCCTTTGCTGGATTTATTTTTGACCCCTAATTTCTGGCTATTTGCCTTTTTCTTTCGAACTCCACCGCCTTTGAAACGTTGATGACGCTGCTGCAAACTGGGTACAATATGTCAGCCTCTTTGTGCGATAAACCTTTCCTTTCTTGGATTTTTAAGACACCTGATTTCGAGCTACTTGCCTTTTTCTTTCGATCTCCTGCCCCCTTTGAGAAACGCCGAGAACGATACTGGTTCGTGGGTCCCACATGTCATCCTCTCTGAATGATAAATGTTGGGGCTGCGGCTGCAAGATACGTCCCACATGTCAGCCTGACTGTTGAATAAACGTTTCCTTTCTCGAATTTATATTTGACCCCTGATTTCTGGCTACTTTGCCGTTTCTTTCGATCCCCTGCATGTCTGCTACTCCACCGAAAAACAGACCGGCATGTATTCATCACAATACTGGTAGCTAATTTAGGAAAAATGTGTTCATCACGGGATTCAAACAAAGATCTTCATCTCTGCTAAATTTTGATTTCACCAAAAACCGAACAGCGTGTGTTCATGACTTTAACTTCACAAACACTATGGTTTCTCTATAAAATAAGGTCACCATCCGTTCCTTTATTGTAGGCATTTGCGAAAAGTGTCTTTGGCTAATGGGCACCAGTGCTCTGCTGTTTAAAAAAAATCAAATAGCATACATATTTGTTTCAAAAAAATCTGAAAATGAATGTAGACATAATAAATAAAGTAACCTACAAGCGTGTAAAATTTTAATATGATATTCTTTATATTGTAGACTACACAAAAAAGACAATCTGTTGAAATTTGGAGATTTGAAATATGCATACCCAGATCCACACGTTTGTTACTTTTGTGTAGCCCAGAATTTTTTTTATTTGAAACTGAAATTTTGCACGTTTATGGGACAATTCATTAGCTACTCCATGATTTGTTTTCTAATTTTTTGAACAAATAAATTTTTTTTTATTTTTTTCTAAAATAGCAGGAGCAATGGTGCCCAAGAGCACCAAATCTCTTAATAGGCATTTGCGCCTAATAGCGTGAGCTTAGCTAATTTTTGAAGAAAAAAAAGATGTCCATTGTGGTATTCAGGACAAAGATCTTCATGTCTGCTACTGCACCAAACAACAAACCAGCATGTATTCATCACAATACGGGTAGCTAATTTGTGAAAAATATGTTCAGCACGGGATTCAAACAAAGATCTTCATCTCTGCAAAATTTTGATTTCAGCAAAAACCGAACAGCGAATGTTCATGAGGTTAAGTTCACGAACACTATGTTTTCTCTATAAAATAAGGTCACCATCTGTCTCTTATTTCTCAAGGAAAAACAGGTGGAAGTGTTGGGACGAACCACATGGGTGCTTCGGCTCTATGTTCAGTCTTCTCTTTTTTGTACTGCAATCTTGAGCCTATGGCAGGACCTCCATTGACGTGCATTCTGCACCAATTTGGCCTTGGACGTATCCATGTATCACGGGCGCGATTGTGGGTAGCAAAGACACAGTCAGGTTTGAACAATTGGAAATCTGGTTCTGCAGCCTCTGCGTCGACTGGCGGGGGTAGCATGAAAATTGGGTGATTGAGTCCAAGAAATAAAGAACGCCCCTTCAAATTGTTCAATCTTTCCCACCTTGCCTCTTCTACAGGGTCCAAGGTATGGGCAGATCTCAAGAAAACGTAGCACCGTACCAAAGGATAAGACCTCAGCTTGTTACCCATATGTAATATTGGAGGACCGAGGATGGGCCGATAACCTTTAACCTGAATCCACGCGAGATCAGATTCACCAGTAATGGACTCTGCTCTCATTGGTGCCAGGAACCAAGTGCGCTGGTCAGAAAATCCAAGAAATACATCTTCATCTTCATAATTATGATTATCACCATCATCATCTAATTCTTCATCATCTAATTCTTCATCATCAAATTCGTCTTCTTCTAATTCTTCTTCTTCTAATTCTTCTTCATCAGCATCATTATCTTCATCGGCACCTCCATCGCCTTGAGCCACATTTGCTTCATCATCTTCCATGACAGCATCTCCCTCGATTTGAGCGAAAATTGCAGCCACTTCTGCTTCTTCATCTTCAATGACAGGGGCGTCAATGAGACGCGGGGCTGCATGTGTCCCTGCAATGCACAAAGATCAACCACAATGCAGCAAGTAGGAACTACACTGAAAATTATCTCTTCTCTTCTATCTTCTATTTTCTACTACTATAAGGCACCAGTTTTTAACAAGACATGTCGCAGCAATTCCAACTGTTGGTGTCCAAAATCTAACGGTTGGGATTAGAGGTATTCGCGTGAAAAAAATACCACACCAGTGTCCACGTGTTTCTAGAACCGTCATGTTTCCATTATGAAGAAAAATCAGAGCAGTCTCACACCGATATCACACGTCCCACTTGATAGTGATTAAGAAAGGTTCCAAATTTTTGTTCATATTTATAAACTGTATGCTCACACTTATTTTGATGGTATAACCAAATTATTAGTTGTATTGAAAGTTTGAACAACATTTAGAACGCAACTTTTATACATCAGTATTGCGAATCGTAATTGGTCCAACATGTGCAGCATGCCATTTACTAGTTAAGACATAAAACAAAGACTCACCACAGGTATATGGTTCCCAAACCAGAACATCTCCATACGGATATGTAACTGCGTATACACGATGTAGGTGTGAACTTGTACCATATCCAGGAATGCCCATGGCATCGACATAGCTGTTTCTATCAAAGAATTCAGGGTTTCTCAGGATATTCCACTCCTTTTCTAGGGGCGCTTGTAGGATAGCAATCAATTCGTCAAATACAACGATTACCTCGTAATGCCATGGCCCTGCTAGATCATCTTTGTACGGCCTCTTGACGATCCGTACTTTGAGCAGTTCCAAACTTTTATCTATTTTGTATTTGAACAGGAATGGTGGGCTGCCATGCCACCATTCACTAGTAGGGCCCAAAGAAATTCCTGCATCTTGCAGAGATGGAAGAGGTATAATAGTATCTGATATGTATATGTTGCGGATCGTCAAGTGCCCGTCCTGCTGGACAAATGCCACCCAGTCGCCGTTACAACCCACCCAGTGCATGGGTCCATGTCCATCCAGTTCCTCCTTGGTATGGATAAATGCTGGAACTGTCGGCTTGTCTAATGGCATCAGCAACGCGTGAATGCCCTGCAAATAGGATTTGTTTCAAAATTGTCTATGCATGCAAGGTATTCGACAGAATGAAGAGCGGATTGTGCAGAACTGAAGCACAGATATAATGGATAAATAAAGCAATTCCGAAGAGTACATGTGCATAGTGAAGGCAGCAAACCTTACAGTACTCCCAAATCAGGTGATTATGTTGAGTCTAAATTCATGCATGATGTTTGGCAATAAGAAAAGTTGATTGAAAAAACACAAGCTGAAACGAGATGAGTAAATAAATAAATACTCTTACAGTATTGTCGCGGTCGTCTGGCCATGTCTCGGGGTCGCAGTGGAGCAGGCTCGGTAAACCGAACGGAACCTTATGCGCTCCGCGGATGGCATGCCGCATGCCGATCATGCCTCGAGCGAGGCGACCAGTGCTGAGGATATCCGCCCGCTCGGCTATGTTCTCCACCAGTGGGTAGTGGAGGTTGCCCCACCCCATGGACTGGTGGTAGCAATCAGGAATCTCCTCAATCTTACGCTTCTGCTTCATTGGAGTCGGTAATCCAATGCAAGGGAGAGAGGGGTGAACGGGAGAAAGAGACAGAAGAGGGTTTTTTTTGGAGAAGATGCAGTAGTAGTACTACGATACTAGGAGGTGGAGATGCGGGGCATGTTTCCGGGAGAGAGGAACCACTATTTCCCTTAAAAAAAATAACAGCACTTGCGCATTAGAACTTGGGGCGGGGATATAGCGGTAAGAGGTATTGACCAACTTTCCCTCACCTTGACCCCACGTGGTTGTGAACCCGAGATAATTCTTTTTGATGAACCCGATATACTTATTATAGTACTAAAATAGTACAAGTATATACCTTGTACTCCTATATACTAACATTACTATTTTAAGGACTTATGTTCCATGAGCAACAACTTCCCCCACTCCGCTCATCCGAAATCCTAGCCCCTCCAACTTCAAGGACCAATCAACATAGCTATGGCCTTCTAATTTGGCTCAAGTCGCCGCACACATAGTCCTCCCGCCGACAAGGAATAGGAGCATCAGCCCTTTCGTCGCTTGTTGTTACACATAATCATATACAGTACCATATATATTTCAAATTTCCATATCAAAAAATAGTTCAAATCTGAATTTTAACATCTCAAGCTAAACCCTCGCTTGCTCTTAAACATAAGCATACCATAGTTCTACTTTTGTCTTCACCGAACAACAGAACACAATTTCATCACAACATAGCCAACCGGAGTACCTAGTAATGTAACTAGAGAAGTGAACCTATAGTTGATCAAGCCTTCAACTTTAACACAATAATACTCCCACATTATGTGTTGAGGAGCCACACCCATATATTTAAGAGTACCATCAAGTAGACCACAAATGCATCAATGAAGAGAGGGGTATACTTATAGACCACCTCTTTACAAAACAGTTGTAACTAGTAGACCACAATTGCCTCGTTCATTAGCTATGAAATTACATACTATCAGTAGCTACAATGGCTGCAGGCCCTGTTTCAGAATTAAACATCACACTTGTTCCAATCCGGGGCGTTGGCGAAGTTTGGGATGAACCAAAGCGGTGTCTTTACCAGGTACCTATCTTTTTTTGTTTTGCATGTTTTCTCCAAGGCGTTGGTTTGGAAACCAACGGCGCAATCTTCACGATTCAGACTGAATCGGCATATTTCAGGCAGCTGCGAATTGCGAAGCCATGCTTCATTCGGCAAGGTGTACACACAATTTCTTCTCGTCAGACATCCTGGGACAACATCTGCACCGCCTAATGGCAGCATAATCGGATAGTTCACTCCAAGGAAAAGAGAATATTCTCCAAGGTCATCAATCTTTTCCCATGGAATACCTTCATTTAACTTACTAGTGTCCTTCGTGAACACCAGGCAACCAAACCCAGAAGCATAGTTGCCAACAGTGCGACCATGATGAACACGACGATCAGAAGCAGTATGGCAAACTTTACAGGAATATTCCCTTTCATCAGCAATGCCCAGTGTATGGATCAGAAGAAGTCTAGAACCATCTATAGATCTTGCTAACCACCACATGCCATAATCGACCTCGTGATCATGGCCAAGAGCATCATCAAGTGCACACCGCCATTCAAACACAATGGGCGGTGGCTCTACGATCAGCGGAGGACCTGCTTGAAAACGAAATTACTGTTAAGAAGGGTATGTTTGGTTTGCACAAATCTGAAAACGTAAGAATTGGGAAAACGCATTAGGATTCAGATGGGATGATATAATGGCATTTCCATTCAATAATACAGCATATTGGTGTATTTCAGTACATCACATGGGAAACCAAAGGATTCATTTCAAGAAGTTCAAGTAGAGGTCAAAATCCAACATAATTCAATCTGAGAATAAAACTCCTAATTATACAATCCTCAAATTTTTCTATGGTAATCATCTCGAATAAAAAGTCTAAATACCAATGAAATTTCATCCGAAGCAAATATGCCCCAAGCCTCCAAGTCAGATCAGTCAGGTTCGAAAATTAATAAGTTTGTGCATTAAAATTATCTTTACAGCCATGAATAATGAAGCTCATCATACACTACTTACGTCCGGAGGAAAATTACCAGCTTGCTGAGGATTCCATGCGTGAACAGTGCCAGTATGAGTTGTGGCAAACACAAGCCCATTGTGGAGAATTGCATCGCTGTAATTGTAAAAGATGTGGGACTTGGGCTCTGTAAGAACTGTCCATCCAGAATCTTCGCCGCAAAGGAGGGCAACTCTGATGTCAAAAACAGCAACAAGAGAGAAATTTTTGTACCCCCCAGCAGCTGTGGGAACTTGGCAAATATATATCTTGTGAAATATAATAGCACGAAGGTTGTGGTGGTATATATTTGGAATGTGGGTGGTTTCAAACGGCACAGGGAGAGGAATTTCACGGCGAGTGTAGACGTTGACAAGTTTCCATTTGCAAGCAGGAAAGCCAGTGTCAACCATGGCAACCCAATCTCCATTGGCACCTACCCACTGCTTACCCGTACCGTCTGGCATCACAGCGTCGGAGGAGAACCTGTCCAGCGGCGTCAGCTTGCAATCCCGTGCTACCTTCGTCGGGTGAGAATGAAGAACACATGGGAGGCCAAACGGGAGAGAAAAAGATAGAGTTGCACTATCATTTGCAGAGTCGAAAAATAGTTTGGACGAACCGACGAGGCTCGCGGCGGTGATGACGTCGCATCTTGTTACGAGTTCTTCAAGGGGACCTTCGGAAAAGACCTTCTGAAACAGTTCAGAGTCATCATTTTCCTTGTTCGATGCCGCCATCGCAGGGCAGGGGGTGGGTCTATGAGGTTTGGGTTCAACTGATTGGAGTTTAATTTGGGTTCGATGGCGGCAGGTGGCGGGGAAGATGAAGAACGGAGGCTCTCAAACTGGGCGGTGGAATTGATTCTAAAGCTGCATGGCGGCGGCACTGGCGTGTGCTATGGAAGGTGGTCGATTGGTGCGGGCGGGGGCGGAGGTAGACGATGGAGGTGAACAGAAATAGGGCAGGTGGGGGCGGGGCGCTTGACTTCGCTCCTCTACACTCTACAGCATCTCCTCCTGTTTCTTGGAAAGTGTATAGACCCATAATAAAAAGTCACTGTTCCCTCTGAAAAGGTGAAGAACAAGTCACTGGTCTAACGTGCAAATTTGGACATCCCAAGCTATGTGTTGTCATGTCAATTCAATGTCCATGGCAGTATTTTGAATTTTGCGTGACCAAAAGAAGTACGCCTTGGCCTTTCACAATCGGGGTTTCTTTAGAGCAAGAACAATAGAAGAGCCAACAGCTGGCAAAAGTATTGTCCTACTTCCTCTTGGCGTGATACTCCCTCCGTCCACAAATAAGTGGACGTGCAGGATTTTCAAGGTAAATTAGTAAAAGGAAAGAAAAAAATGCATTGGAGCACTCGTATCTTAAGAAACACATGTACTCAACCACGGTTGTAGATTTTCTCGGCGCAAGACTTTTCCCCAGCAGTTGTGGCTTTCAGTTATTCGTGGGTGTGGGGAGGAGCTCCGCCGCATCGGTAAAAAGCAAAGAGGGACGGCGGCTCTCGATCGTGCGGTGTACTCGTAAATCACGTGTGACCCATGCCCTAATAATTCACAATGCATTGATGAGGGGCTATCACTTCATCATCCAATAAAATGTACTTAGTAACTATGGTAATAATAATTCACAATGCATTGATGAGGGCTATCACTTCATCATCCAATAAAATGTACTTAGTAACTATGGTAATAATATTGTCTTCTCGTGGTAAAAATATTGTCTCTTAAGCCATGTACTAGTACAGTGCAAGATGCTTTAGAGAAATAAACCTATATTTTACTGCTACTCCGTAATACACATGGTTATTTATTCTAGGCAAATGCCTACCGAAAGATGTAGGAATAGGGAAATGTAGGATTGCAATGTCATGTCCACTCCAATCCTATAGGAATTCATAGAATCCAAACTTTGTTTGATTCCACCATAGGAAAAGTAAAGCATTCTTAAAAAGAGGTATGAGTAGATGTTTAATTTTCTATGGAATCTGTGCAAAGAAATCCTTAGGAAAAATTCCTATCGGAAACAATCCTACAAATCAAACAGCCAAGGATTCAATTGTACCAATTCCCTATGCAAATCCTTGGTGTTCACCCAATCCTCTCGAATACTCATCCAAAAAATGCACTAATACTTTGATGGGGAGTTTTTGTATTCTAGGCAAGAATAGAGGGTTTGCGGGGATCACTTGAGAAGTGTATTAACCAAAGAAGGCATAAGTAATACACCAACACACACTAACATGCCCTTAATGGATGTATCTCCATAAACTCCCTCTGTTCTTTATTACTACTACTAGTTTATGTACTTCTTAACTAATATGGGATAATCATGAAATATATTTTCTAACATTCAGCCAAAATATAGTGTTTCGACTTTTTAAAATACTGAAAAACTAGTAATTAAAAATATTTGAGCTATCAAATCTAGGAAGTTTGAAAATATTTTGTATTCCGTCTGAAAGTTGTGTTACTTGGTGTAAGATTCACACAAAAATGATGAAAATATCAAACCTTCAAAAAAATTGTAGTAATTCAAACGTTATGTGCGTTTCATAATTTTGCAAAATCTATTCTATTTGCAATTAAAACTATAGTAGTTGGTGGTCCCCGATCATCTGATTTGCTCTTAAACAGCTCAATCCTAAATTTGAAATTCCCTGCAACAGAAAACGATAGTTGGTGGTTTGTGCGGAAAAAAATTACAGTTTTAAAAAGTGTTTTAAGCAAGAAGGCAGCAATAAGCGGTAGTTTGTGCAATTTCCTCGTGTAAACAACATGTAGCGTCGAAGTAATAGTACTAGCAGTACAGAAATCTTGTGTAATTTCTAGTTCTACATATTACTAGTGTCCACTGTTTGAGAGTTGATGGTGAATGGGTCTGATTTTCAATCGAATGAGAATTAGCAAATTGATTTTTATGACAAAAGCATACAAAGGGAGTAAAACAACATACCCGCATTCGCCGCTGCTACCAGCATGCGATGCCTCCACGAGTGCATTGACGGCTGCTGCAAATCCTCGGAAGGCATCTAGGTTTTGCAGATCGTCGATTGCCGCTGTCCGGCTAAGCTTAACCAGCATAGCTGCCGCCAAGATATCTCGGATTTGGACCACAGGCAGAAGCTGATTGGGGTCGAAGGATTGCCTGATTCGGAATTTGAAGTACCAAGCCCTCGGCTCCGATGATGGAAGTTTGGAACTCGGCCCGGCCAGAACCTCCCAAATCTGTGTGTGGCAGTGGATGCCCATCGGCATCCCCAATGCTGCCGACGCCGTGATGTGGTCGGTCGCACTTTGGTCCCCACTAAAGGCTGGGGCTGCAGCACGTCGCCGCCGCCCCCGACGTCCCCACGACGGCAACGCCATGGACCGAGGCGCTGAGTTTGTTGGCGAACCCGAAGCCCTGGATGGCAAGTGCTTCTTCACAATGGAAGCATCCTCACCCGGCGAGGTTCGCCCCCGGCGCATGCCTATGCTCCGACCAGCCCACTTTGCCGCTGCTGCCTGGGCTGCCGCCGATACCTGGGCCACCGCCGCTTCATGGGACCCCCTCCCTCCTCTCCCTCTCCTAGATCAAAGGGCGCCAGGAGTCTAGCCACAGCAAGACACAGAGCCGCCTGCTTCATCGCACACCAATGGCACACAGACATTTGCGAGCTTTTAGCGCACACCCCTCCGAGGCTGAGTCGTGGAGCCTGGGTGCACGGGGCTATGGCTGGAGGAGTCGCCATGGGACGAGGGGTGTCGAGTGCTCGGGCAAATACGGGAAAGGCGAAGTTTTGGATAACCTTATATGATCACATCAATGCTTCTCAAGGAGCCAAATACTGTATGAGAAACCGGAAAAGTTTGAACGTTTGAAAACTTTGCCGGCATAATGCATCCTTCCAATGCACGCCTACTAAGGTAGAAAGCCAACTCAATTGCTACTTTGTTGGCAAAATGTACCATGGCTCAATCTTGGGTCACACACATCTATCAATTGGTATATTTTGGTCATATTCAAAATTTTACTTGAAACTTGTTGGTCATGCCATTCTACTACTCGCCTAACACTTTTTCTACGCGGGAAGGAGGGGGGTATGATGCTACCCTGAATTTTTATGCCCATTTGTATCTTGGACAAATCCTAGGTTTGACCAAAATTTAAAACATGAAGATGAAAAATTAAGCCTGGATCCACTACAAGAAAATTTGCCAAACTTTTCTTGTAGTGATCCTTCTTAATTAGTAACTTCAAAATGAAGCTTTTGGAAGGTTTTTGAAATTTCCATGTCTGAAACCCAAAACACCTCTTCATGATTGACTTCATAAGACAAATCGAGTTTAGGGTTAGGGGTAGATACATGATTTTTCTAGTTTGAATATGTCTAGACCTGGCTTATCAACTTGAATGCTTAGTATATGACATAAGAAGATGTACTATGTGCATTGGTTTTTTATTTATTTGATTTGTTTTGAATTTTCATGCCAAATCAAATTTTGGTCAAATCATAGGTTTAACCAAGATTTAAACAAGTTTAAAACATTAAAATGAAAAATTAAGCATGGATCCTTCTCAATCACTCCAAAATGAAGCTTTTGGGAGGCTTTTGAAATGTCTATGTTTGAAACCCAAAACCACTTCTCTTCATGCTTGACTTCATCAGACAAATGAGTTTAGGGTTAGGGGTAGATACATGATTTTTCTGGTTTGAATAGGTCTAGACCTTGTTATCAAGTTGAATGGCTTACTATGTGACATAAGAAGACTATGTGCTTTGGTTTTTCATTTTTGATTTTTTCGATTGTTTTTATGCCCATTTGAATCTTGGCCAAATCCTAGGTTTGAACAAGAATTTAAACAAGTTTAAAACATGAAAATGAAAAGGTAAGCATGGATCCTTCTTAGTCAGTCCGAAATGAAGCTTTTGGGCGGTTTTCGAAATTTCCATGTTTGAAAACCCAAACCACTTCTCTTCATGCTTGACTTCATAAGACAAATTTAGGGTTAGGGGTATAGATACATGATTTTTCTTGTTTGATATGTCTAGATATTGTTTATCAACACTTGAATGCTTACAATATATGTGACGCAAGAAGACTATGTGTTATGGTTTTTCATTTTTGGGGGTTTTTTCGAATTTTTTATGCGCACTTGAGTCTTGGTCAAATCCAAGCTAGCTAGGTTTGACCAAGCTTTAAACAAGTTTAAAACATGAAAATGAAAAAGTAAGCATGTATCCTTCTTAGTCACTCCAAAATTAAGCTTTTCGGAGGTTTTTGAAATTTCCATTTTGTAAACCCAAAACCACGTATCTTCATGTTTGACTTCAAAAGACAGAGTTTAGGGTTAGGGGGTAGATACATGATTCTTCTTTTAATATGTTTAGATCTTGTTTTATCAAGTTGAATGTTGACTGTATGACATAAGAAGACTATGTTTTTGAATTTTTTATGAATCTTGGTCAAATCCAAGGGTTGACCAAGATTTAAACAAGTTTAAAACATGAAAATTAAAACGTTTCAAGTTCACCTTTGGTTCGATCTTTCAGTAACCAGGCGCATATATATATGGATGCAAATTGAGATAATTAATTCGTGAAACATTGGAAATGTCCATCGTGTGTCGTGTTTCCCCCTAACATGAAAATTGGATTGGTGGCAGACAAGTAAAAGCACATTTATGTGCGACAACCCAAAATGCACATATTTTGCTGAGTTTTCATGCATGCATTAAAAGTTCTGAATATATACATAAAATGCATGTGGGTCATGATTGAAAAGTTTGACATGTATATGGTTCTTGTGTAGTAGTAGTACTATAGTAGATTAGTAGGTACGCAAACTCCCATCCATCTTCTTTGTCAAGAGAAGACGCGCACCAGGATGCGTAGTGGAAGTCGTCTCTGGATCCTTCTGTTGTCCCTCTCACGGAAAAGAAAAAGAAAAAAACATCTCTCTCATTCTCGGCCTCGCTCGACTCGCTCGCTCGCAGCCTCGCACCTCCTGCGCACTGACAAACGCTGCACAACAGTCAACATCACCAGAAAAAAGATATACACCATAAATAATAAGAGGGGCCCCGTGACTGCTATCCCTTCTTCTCCTTCCGTGTGATCCCTCTTCCTCCGAGTTTCACTGGACGGGCAAACACACATGTGCTGCATAGTAAAAATAAAAAAGTAAAAAATCGACCTATGAATCTATGATTAAATAGGTAAAATCCTGGGTTTTATCAAGGTTTAAACAAGTTCAAAACATGAAAATGAATAGGTAAGCATGGATCCTTCTTAGTCACTCTAAAATGAAGCTTTCGCGAGGTTTTTGAAATTTCCATGTTTGAAACCCAAAACCACTTCTCTTCATGCTTGACTTCGTAAGACAGAGTTTAGGGTTAGGGGTAGATACATGCTTTTTCTGGTTTGAAAATGTCTAGACCTTGTTTATCAACTTGAATGCTTACTATATGACATAAGAAGGCTATGTTATTTGGTTTTTCATTTTTTCTGTTTTTTCTGATTTTTTATGCCCATTTAAATCTTGGTCAAATCCTAGGTTTGACCAAGAGTTAAACAAGTTTAAAACATGAAAATGAAAAGGTAAGCCTGGATCCTTCTTAGTCACTGTAAAATGAAGCTTTTGGGAGGTTTGTGAAATTTCCATGTTTGAAACCCAAAAGCACTTCTCTTCATGCTTGACTTCATAAGACAGAGTTTAGGGTTAGGGGGTGTAGATACATGATTTGTCTGGTTTGAATATGTCCAAATCTTATTTATCAACTTCTGAATGCATGCTACTCTCTCAAAGAAAACCTTTTGAATGCTTACTATATGACATAAGAAGACTATATGCTTTTAAAATTCAAACATATGGTAAGCATTCTTATGTCATATAGTAAGCATTCAAGTTGATAAACAAGCAAGGTTTGGACATATTCAAACCAGACAAATCATGTATCTACCCCTAACCCCTAATTAAATTGTCTTATGAAGTCTAGCATGAAGAGAAGTGGTTTTGGGTTTCAAACATGGAAATTTCAAAAACCTCCCAAAAACTTCATTTTAGAGTGACTAAGAAGGATATACAAGCTTCCCTTTTCATTTTCATGTTTTAAACTTGTTTAAATCTTGGTCAAACCTCTAGGATTTGACCAAAAGATTCAAATGGGCATGGAAATTCATAAAAAAAACAAAAGAATGAAAAACCAAAGGACATAACATTATTATGTCATATATATATAGTAAGCATTCAAGTTGATAAACAAGGTCTAGACATATTCAAACCAGAAAATCATGTATATATCTACCCCTAACCCTAAACTCTATCTTATGAAGTCAAGCATGCATGAAGAGAAGTGGTTTTGGTTTCAAACATGGAAATTTCGAAAAACCCTCCCAAGAGCTACATTTTGGAGTGAGTAAGAAGGATATATAGATGCTTAATTTTTCATATTCATGATTTAAACTTGTTTAAACCATGTTCAAACCTAGGATTTGACCAAGATTAAAATGGGCATAAAATTTTAAAAAAATCAAAAAATAAAAAAACAAGGCACATAGTATTCTTATGTCATATATATAGTAAGCATTCAATTAAGTTGATAAACAAGGTCTAGACATATTCAAACCAGGAAAATCATGCATCTATCCCCTAACCCTAGCTAAACTCTGTCTTATGAAGTCAAGCATGCATGAAGAGAAGTGGTTTTTGGTTTCAAACGTTTAAGCCAAAAGCCCCTTTTCAAATATTTCAAACTTATTCAAATTTGGTTCAAATATGAAAGACATACAAGTTATAGCACACATAGTGCATACATTTTCACACATACTGCACTAGATGCTAACCCTATAGTTTGAGGCCATTTGAGTGACCTAGGTCGAAAAAATTCTTGGATTAGAATCGTGTTGTTCGAACCCCGTAGTTGGATATTTTTTAACCCTTGATCTGTAGAACTGGGCAAAACCCTAGTTTAACCTATTTAATTACAGATTCGTATATCGATTTTTCTACGAGTACTACCTTTTTATTATTACTATGCAGCACATGTGTGTTTGCCCGTCGAGTGAAACTCGGAGGAAGAGGGATCACTCGGAAGGAGAGAAGAAGGGAGAGAATTATGGTGTCTCCCCTTTTTCGGGTGATGATGTTGACTTTTGTGCAGGGTTTGTCAGTGAGCAGGAGAGCGAGCGAGCGAGCGAGTCGAGCGAGGCCGAGAATGAGAGAGATTTGTTTTTTTTTGTGAGAGGGACGACCGAAGGAACCAGAAGGACCCACAGACTTCCAATACGCATCCTGATGCGTCTTCTCTTGACAAAGAAAATGGCTGGGAGTTTGCGTACCTATTGCACGTGACTTGTGCTCACTGAAGTGTGGGACCTCAAGCGTGGGCACCACACGTAAGTGACAGACCTGTTGGTGTAAAAACTCGGTTGATTATAATAGTGCATTAGAACAAAGTTTTCTATGGATTCAAGGGTAGGAAATCCAAGTTAACTCATTTACGTGTTAAACTTGTCTATATCTTGGTCAAACCTAGGATTTGACCAAGATTCAAATGGGCAGAAAAATAAAAACAGAAAAATGAAAAACCAAATCACATAGTCTTCTTATGTCATATAGTAAGCATTAAAGTTGATAAACAAGGTCTAGACATATTAAACCAGACAAATCATGTATCTATACCCCTAACCCCTAAACTCTGTCTTATGAAGTCAAGCATGTGAAGAGAAGTGGTTTTGGGTTTCAAACATGGAAATTTCAAAAACCTCCCAAAAGCTTCATTTTAGAGTGACTAAGAAGGATCCATGCTTCCCTTTTCATTTTCATGTTTTAAACTTGTTTAAATTATCTTGGTCAAACCTAGGATTTGACAAGATTCAAATGGGCATCAAAATTGAAAAAAAAATTGAAAAAAGAAAAACCAAAGCAAATAGTTTTCTTATGTCATATAGTAAGCATTAAAGTTGTTGATAAATAAGGTCCATACATATTCAAACCACACAAATCATGTATCTATACCCCGTAATTAACCCCTGAATTAATTAACTCTGTCTTATGAAGTCAAGCATGTGAAGAGAAGTGGTTTTGGGTTTCAAACATTGAAATTTTAAAAACCTCCCAAAAGCTTCATTTTAGAGTGACTAAGAAGGATACAGACTTCCCTTTTCATTTTTATGTTTTAAACTTGTTTAAATCTTGGTCAAACCAAGGATTTGACCAAGATTCAAATGGCCCTAAAAATTCAGAAAAAAAATCAAAAGAATGAAATACCAAAGCACATAGCATTCTTATGTCATATGTGTATTAAGCATTCAAGTTGATAAACAAAGGTCTAGAGACATATATATTCAAACCAGAAAAATCATGTATATATCTACCCCTAAAACTCTAATTAAACTATGTTTTATGAAGTAAATCATGAAGAGAAGTGGTTTTGGGTTTCAAACATGGAAATTTCAAGAACCTCCCAAAAGCTTCATTTTAGAGTGACTAAGAAGGATCCAGAAGGACCCACAGACTTCCAATACGCATCCTTATGCGTCTTCTCTTGACAAAGAAGATGGCTGGGAGTTTGCGTACCTATTGCACGTGACTTGTGCTCACTGAAGTGTGGGACCTCACGCGTGGGCACCACACGTAAGTGACAGACATGTTGGTGTAAATACTCGATTGATTATTATACTGCATTAGAACAAAGTTTCCTATGGATTCAAGGGTAGGAAATCCAAGTTAACTCATTTACGTGACATTATTATTTCCATGAAGCAAAGTTAACACATCTATCGATTGGTACATTTTTGAGTGACTAAGAAGGATCCAGGCTTACTTATTCGTTTTCACGTGTTAAACTTGTCTAAATCTTGGTCAAACCTAGGATTTGACCAAGATTCAAATGGGCAGAAAAATAAAATAAAAAACAGAAAAATGAAAAACCAAATCACATAGTCATCTTATGTCATATAGTAAGCATTAAAGTTGATAAACAAGGACTAGAAATATCAAACCATACAAATCATGTATCTACCCCTAACCCCTAAACTATGTCTTATAAATTAAGTCAAGCATGAAGAGATGTGGTTTTGGGTTTCAAACATGGAAATTTCAAAAACCTCCCAAAAACTACATTTTAGAGTGACTAAGAAGGATGCATGCTTCCCTTTTCATATTCATGTTTTAAGCTTGTTTAAATTATCTCAGTCAAACCTAGGATTTGACAAAGATTCAAATGGGCATCGAAAAAATCAGGAAAAAGAAAAACCAAAGCAAATAGTTTTCTTATGTCATATAGTAAGCCAATTAATTAAGTTGATAAACAAGGTCTAGACATATTCAAACTAGACAAATCATGTATCTATACCCCCTAACCCCTGAACTCTGTCTTATGAAGTCAAGCATATGAAGAGAAGTGGTTTTGGGTCGTTTCAAACATGGAAATTTGAAAAACCTCCCAAAAACTTCATTTTAGAGTGACAAAGAAGGATACATGCTTCCCTTTTCATATTCAGGTTTTAAGCTTGTTTAAATTATCTCAGTCAAACCTAGGATTTGACAAGATTCAAATGGGCATCAAAATTGAAAAAAATCAGGAAAAAGAAAAACCAAAGCAAATAGTTTTCTTATGTCATATAGTAAGCCAATTAAGTTGATAAACAAGGTCTAGACATATTCAAACTAGACAAATCATGCATGCATCTATACCCCCTAACCCCTAAACTCCGTCTTATGAAGTCAAGCATATGAAGAGAAGTGGTTTTGCTCCCAAAAGCTTCATTTTAGAGTGACTAATAAGAAGGATCCATGCTTACCTTTGCATTTTCATATTTTAATCTTGTTAAATCATTATCAAGCCTAGGATTTGACCAAGATACAGATGGGTGGGCACAAAATTCAAAAAAATCAGAATAATGAAAAACAAAAGCATGTAGTCTTTTTATGTCATATCGTATGCATGCATTCAAGTTAAACGAGGTCTAGGTATATCCAAACCAGACAAATCATGTATCTACCCCATGTTGATCTTATGAAGTCTAGCATGAAGAGAAGTCGTTTTGGGTTTCAAACATGGAAATTTCAAGAACATCCCAAAAGCTTCATTTTAGAGTGACTAAGAAGGATACATGCTTCCCTTTTCATTTTCATGTTTTAAACTTGTTTAAATCTTGGTCAAACCTAGGATTTGACCAAGATTCAAATATATGAGCATAAAATTCAAAAAAAAACCAAAAATGAAAACCAAGGCACGTAGTCGTCTTATGTCATAGCAATCAATTAAGTTGATAAACAAGGTCTAGACATATTCAAACCAGAAATCATGTATCTACACCCCCTAACGTACCCTAGCTAAACTCTGTCTTATATTATGAAGTCAAGCATGCATGAAGAGAAGTGGTTTTTGGTTTCAAACGTTTAAGCCAAAAGGTAAGCATGGATCCTCCTTATATAGTCACTGTAAAATGAAGCTTTTGGGAGGTTTGTGAAATTTCCATGTTTGAAACCCAAAACCACTTAAGACAGAGTTTATGGTTAGGTGTGTAGATACATGATTTTTCTTGTTTGAATATGTCTAGACCTTGTTTATCAACTTGAATTTTTTACTATATGATATAAGAAGGCTATATATATGTGCTTTGGTTTTTCAATTTTTGATTTCTTTCGATTTTTTATGCCTATTTAAATCTTGGTCAAATCCTAGGTTTAAACAAGTTTAAAACATGAAAATGAAACGGTAAGCATGAATCCTTCCTTACTCACTCTAAAATGAAGGTACTTGAAAATTTTATGTTTGAAACCCAAAACCCCAGTTCTCTTCATATGTTTGACTTCATAAGACAGAGTTTAGCTAGGGTTAGGGGTAGATATATATGATATATACATGATATTTCTGCTTTGAATATGTCTAGAGATCGACCTTGTTTATCAACTTGAATGCTTACTATATGACATAAGATCAAGGCTATATATATATGTGCTTTGGTTTTTCATTTTTTTTGAATTTTTCTGAATTTTTACTCCCATTTGAATCTTGGTCAAATCCTAGGTTTGACCAAGGTTAAAACAAGTTTAAAACATGGCAATGAAAAGGTAAGCATATGGATCATTCTTAGTCTCTCTAAAATGAAGCTTTTGGGAGGTTTTTGAAGTTTCCATGTTTGAAACCCAAAATCACTTCTCTTCATATGCTTGGCTTCATAAGACAAAGATTAGGGTTTAGGGGTAGATATATACATGTTTTGGGAGGTTTTTGAAATTTCCATGTTTGAAACCCAAATCCACTTCTCTTCATCCTTGACGTCTTCATAAGACAAAAGTATAGGGTTATATATATATGCATATGGGTAGATACATGATTTGTCTGGTTTGAATATGTACAAATCTTATTTATCAACTTTTGAATGCATGCTACTCTCTCAAAGAAAAACTTTTGAATGCTTACTATATGACATAAGAAGACTATATGCTTTTAAAATTCAAACATATGGTAAGCATTCTTATGTCATATAGTAAGCATTCAAGTTGATAAACAAGCAAGGTTTGGACATATCCAAACCAGACAAATCATGTATCTGCCCCCTGTCGATCTTATGAAGTCTAGCATGAAGAGAGAAGTCGTTTTTGGTTTCAAAAATGGAAATTTCAAGAACATCCAAAAAGCTTCATTTTAGAGTGACTAAGAAGGATACATGCTTCCCTTTTTATTTTTATGTTTAAACTTGTTTAAATCTTGGTCAAACCTAGGATTTGTCCAAGATTCAAATATATGGGCGTAAAATTCAAAAAAAACAGAAAAATTTAAAACCAAGGCACATAGTCTTCTTATGTCATATAGTAAACAATCAATTAATTAAGTTGATAAACCAGGTCTAGACATATTCAAACCAGGAAAATCATGTATCTACCCCCTAACGCCCTAGCTAAACTCTGTCTTATGAAGTCAAGCATGCATGAAGAGAAGTGGTTTTGGTTTCAAACATGGAAATTTCGAAAAAACCTCCCAAGAGCTACATTTTGGAGTGACTAAGAAGGATATATAGATGCTTAATTTTTCATATTCATGATTTAAACTTGTTTAAACCATGTTCAAACCTAGGATTTGACCAAGATTCAAATGGGCATACAATTTTAAAAAAATCAAAAAAATAAAAAACAATGCACATAGTATTATTATGTCATATAGTAAGCATTCAATTAAGTTGATAAAGTAGGTCTAGACATATTCAAACCAGGAAAATCATGCATCTATCCCCTAACCCTAGCTAAACTCTGTCTTATGAAGTCAAGCATGCATGAAGAGAAGTGGTTTTTGGTTTCAAACGTTTAAGCCAAAAGCCCCTTTTCAAATATTTCAAACTTATTCAAATTTGGTTCAAATATGAAAGACATACAAGTTATAGCACACATAGTGCATACATTTTCACACATACTGCACTAGATGCTAACCCTATAGTTTGAGGCCATTTGGGTGACCTAGGTCGAAAAAATTCTTGGATTAGAATCGTGTTGTTCGAACCCCGTAGTTGGATTTTTTGAACCTTGATCTGTAGTACTGGGTAAAACCCTAGTTTAACCTATTTAATTATATATTCGTAGGTCGATTTTTCTACCTTTTTATTATTACTAGGCAGCACATGTGTGTTTGCCCGTCGAGTGAAACTCGGAGGAAGAGGGATCACTCGGAAGGAGAGAAGAAGGGAGAGAATTATGGTGTCTCCCCTTTTTCGGGTGATGATGTTGACTTTTGTGCAGGGTTTGTCAGTGAGCAGGAGGTGCGAGCGAGCGAGCGAGCGAGTCGAGCGAGGCCGAGAATGAGAGAGATTTGTTTTTTGTGAGAGGGACGACCGAAGGATCCAGAAGGACCCACAGACTTCCAATACGCATCCTGATGCGTCTTCTCTTGACAAAGAAAATGGCTGGGAGTTTGCGTACCTATTGCACGTGACTTGTGCTCACTGAAGTGTGGGACCTCACGCATGGGCACCACACGTAAGTGACAGACCTGTTGGTGTAAAAACTCGGTTGATTATTATAGTGCATTAGAACAAAGTTTCCTATGGATTCAAGGGTAGGAAATCCAAGTTAACTCATTTACGTGTTAAACTTGTCTATATCTTGGTCAAACCTAGGATTTGACCAAGATTCAAATGGGCAGAAAAATAAAAACAGAAAAATGAAAAACCAAATCACATAGTCTTCTTATGTCATATAGTAAGCATTAAAGTTGATAAACAAGGTCTAGACATATTCAAACCAGACAAATCATGTATCTATACCCCTAACCCCTAAACTCTGTCTTATGAAGTCAAGCATGTGAAGAGAAGTGGTTTTGGATTTCAAACATGGAAATTTCAAAAACCTCCCAAAAGCTTCATTTTAGAGTGACTAAGAAGGATACATGCTTCACTTTTCATTTTCATGTTTTAAACTTGTTTCAATCTTAGTCAAACCTAAGATTTGACCAAGATTCAAATATATGAGCATAAAATTCAAAAAAAACAAAAAATGAAAACCAAGGCACGTAGTCTTCTTATGTCATATAGTAAGCAATCAATTAAGTTGATAAACAAGGTCTATACATATTCAAACCAGGAAAATCATGTATCTACCCCCTAACCCTAGCTAAACTCTGTGTTATGAAGTCAAGCATGCATGAAGAGAAGTGGTTTTTGGTTTCAAACGTTTAAGCCAAAAGGTAAGCATGGATCCTCCTCAGTCACTGTAAAATGAAGCTTTTGGGAGGTTTGTGAAATTTCCATGTTTGAAACTCAAAACCACTTAAGACAGAGTTTATGGTTAGGTGTGTAGATACATGATTTTTCTTGTTTGAATATGTCTAGACCTTGTTTATCAACTTGAATTTTTTACTATATGATATAAGAAGGCTATATATATGTGCTTTGGTTTTTCAATTTTTGATTTCTTTCGATTTTTTTATGCCTATTTAAATCTTGGTCAAATCCTAGGTTTAAACAAGTTTAAAACATGAAAATGAAACGGTAAGCATGAATCCTTCCTTACTCACTCTAAAATGAAGGTACTTGAAAATTTTATGTTTGAAACCCAAAACCCCAGTTCTCTTCATATGTTTGACTTCATAAGACAGAGTTTAGCTAGGGTTAGGGGTAGATATATATGATATATACATGATATTTCTGCTTTGAATATGTCTAGAGATCGACCTTGTTTATCAACTTGAATGCTTACTATATGACATAAGATCAAGGCTATATATATATGTGCTTTGGTTTTTCATTTTTTTTGAATTTTTCTGAATTTTTACTCCCATTTGAATCTTGGTCAAATCCTAGGTTTGACCAAGGTTAAAACAAGTTTAAAACATGGCAATGAAAAGGTAAGCATATGGATCATTCTTAGTCTCTCTAAAATGAAGCTTTTGGGAGGTTTTTGAAGTTTCCATGTTTGAAACCCAAAATCACTTCTCTTCATATGCTTGGCTTCATAAGACAAAGATTAGGGTTTAGGGGTAGATATATATACATGTTTTGGGAGGTTTTTGAAATTTCCATGTTTGAAACCCAAATCCACTTCTCTTCATCCTTGACGTCTTCATAAGACAAAAGTATAGGGTTATATATATATGCATATGGGTAGATACATGATTTGTCTGGTTTGAATATGTACAAATCTTATTTATCAACTTTTGAATGCATGCTACTCTCTCAAAGAAAAACTTTTGAATGCTTACTATATGACATAAGAAGACTATATGCTTTTAAAATTCAAACATATGGTAAGCATTCTTATGTCATATAGTAAGCATTCAAGTTGATAAACAAGCAAGGTTTGGACATATCCAAACCAGACAAATCATGTATCTGCCCCCTGTCGATCTTATGAAGTCTAGCATGAAGAGAGAAGTCGTTTTTGGTTTCAAAAATGGAAATTTCAAGAACATCCAAAAAGCTTCATTTTAGAGTGACTAAGAAGGATACATGCTTCCCTTTTTATTTTTATGTTTAAACTTGTTTAAATCTTGGTCAAACCTAGGATTTGTCCAAGATTCAAATATATGGGCGTAAAATTCAAAAAAAACAGAAAAATTTAAAACCAAGGCACATAGTCTTCTTATGTCATATAGTAAACAATCAATTAATTAAGTTGATAAACCAGGTCTAGACATATTCAAACCAGGAAAATCATGTATCTACCCCCTAACGCCCTAGCTAAACTCTGTCTTATGAAGTCAAGCATGCATGAAGAGAAGTGGTTTTGGTTTCAAACATGGAAATTTCGAAAAAACCTCCCAAGAGCTACATTTTGGAGTGACTAAGAAGGATATATAGATGCTTAATTTTTCATATTCATGATTTAAACTTGTTTAAACCATGTTCAAACCTAGGATTTGACCAAGATTCAAATGGGCATACAATTTTAAAAAAATCAAAAAAATAAAAAACAATGCACATAGTATTATTATGTCATATAGTAAGCATTCAATTAAGTTGATAAAGTAGGTCTAGACATATTCAAACCAGGAAAATCATGCATCTATCCCCTAACCCTAGCTAAACTCTGTCTTATGAAGTCAAGCATGCATGAAGAGAAGTGGTTTTTGGTTTCAAACGTTTAAGCCAAAAGCCCCTTTTCAAATATTTCAAACTTATTCAAATTTGGTTCAAATATGAAAGACATACAAGTTATAGCACACATAGTGCATACATTTTCACACATACTGCACTAGATGCTAACCCTATAGTTTGAGGCCATTTGGGTGACCTAGGTCGAAAAAATTCTTGGATTAGAATCGTGTTGTTCGAACCCCGTAGTTGGATTTTTTGAACCTTGATCTGTAGTACTGGGTAAAACCCTAGTTTAACCTATTTAATTATATATTCGTAGGTCGATTTTTCTACCTTTTTATTATTACTAGGCAGCACATGTGTGTTTGCCCGTCGAGTGAAACTCGGAGGAAGAGGGATCACTCGGAAGGAGAGAAGAAGGGAGAGAATTATGGTGTCTCCCCTTTTTCGGGTGATGATGTTGACTTTTGTGCAGGGTTTGTCAGTGAGCAGGAGGTGCGAGCGAGCGAGCGAGCGAGCGAGTCGAGGCCGAGAATGAGAGAGATTTTTTTTTTGTGAGAGGGACAACCGAAGGATCCAGAAGGACCCACAGACTTCCAATACGCATCCTGATGCGTCTTCTCTTGACAAAGAAAATGGCTGGGAGTTTGCGTACCTATTGCACGTGACTTGTGCTCACTGAAGTGTGGGACCTCACGCATGGGCACCACACGTAAGTGACAGACCTGTTGGTGTAAAAACTCGGTTGATTATTATAGTGCATTAGAACAAAGTTTCCTATGGATTCAAGGGTAGGAAATCCAAGTTAACTCATTTACGTGTTAAACTTGTCTATATCTTGGTCAAACCTAGGATTTGACCAAGATTCAAATGGGCAGAAAAATAAAAACAGAAAAATGAAAAACCAAATCACATAGTCTTCTTATGTCATATAGTAAGCATTAAAGTTGATAAACAAGGTCTAGACATATTAAACCAGACAAATCATGTATCTATACCCCTAACCCCTAAACTCTGTCTTATGAAGTCAAGCATGTGAAGAGAAGTGGTTTTGGATTTCAAACATGGAAATTTCAAAAACCTCCCAAAAGCTTCATTTTAGAGTGACTAAGAAGGATCCATGCTTCCCTTTTCATATTCATGTTTTAAACTTGTTTAAATTATCTTGGTCAAACCTAGGATTTGACAAGATTCAAATGGGCATCAAAATTGAAAAAAAAATTGAAAAAAGAAAAACCAAGCAAATAGTTTTCTTATGTCATATAGTAAGCATTAAAGTTGTTGATAAATAAGGTCCATACATATTCAAACCACACAAATCATGTATCTATACCCCCTAATTAACCCCTAAATTAATTAACTCTGTCTTATGAAGTCAAGCATGTGAAGAGAAGTGGTTTTGGGTTTTAAACATGGAAATTTCAAAAAACTCCCAAAAACTACATTTTAGAGTGACTAAGAAGGATACATGCTCCTCTTTTCATATTCATGTTTTAAGCTTGTTTAAATTATCTTGGTCAAACCTAGGATTTGACAAGATTCAAATGGGCATCAAAATTGAAAAAAAGTCAGAAAAAAGAAAAACCAAAGCAAATAGTTTTCTTATGTCATATAGTAAGCCAATTAAGTTGATAAACAAGGTCTAGACATATTCAAACTAGACAAATCATGTATCTATACCCCCTAACCCCTAAACTCCGTCTTATGAAGTCAAGCATATGAAGAGAAGTGGTTTTGCTCCCAAAAGCTTCATTTTAGAGTGACTAAGAAGGATCCATGCTTACCTTTGCATTTTCATATTTTAATCTTGTTTAAATCATTATCAGACCTAGGATTTGACCAAGATACAAATGGGTGGGCACAAAATTCAAAAAAAACAGAATAATGAAAAACAAAAGCACGTAGTCTTCTTATGTCATATCGTATGCATTCAAGTTAAACAAGGTCTAGGTATATCCAAACCAGAAAAATCATGTATCTACCCCCTGTTGATCTTATGAAGTCTAGCATATGAAGAGAAGTCGTTTTGGGTTTCAAACATGGAAATTTCAAGAACATCCCAAAAGCTTCATTTTAGAGTGACTAAGAAGGATACATGCTTCACTTTTCATTTTCATGTTTTAAACTTGTTTCAATCTTAGTCAAACCTAAGATTTGACCAAGATTCAAATATATGAGCATAAAATTCAAAAAAAACAAAAAATGAAAACCAAGGCACGTAGTCTTCTTATGTCATATAGTAAGCAATCAATTAAGTTGATAAACAAGGTCTATACATATTCAAACCAGGAAAATCATGTATCTACCCCCTAACCCTAGCTAAACTCTGTGTTATGAAGTCAAGCATGCATGAAGAGAAGTGGTTTTTGGTTTCAAACGTTTAAGCCAAAAGGTAAGCATGGATCCTCCTCAGTCACTGTAAAATGAAGCTTTTGGGAGGTTTGTGAAATTTCCATGTTTGAAACTCAAAACCACTTAAGACAGAGTTTATGGTTAGGTGTGTAGATACATGATTTTTCTTGTTTGAATATGTCTAGACCTTGTTTATCAACTTGAATTTTTTACTATATGATATAAGAAGGCTATATATATGTGCTTTGGTTTTTCAATTTTTGATTTCTTTCGATTTTTTATGCCTATTTAAATCTTGGTCAAATCCTAGGTTTAAACAAGTTTAAAACATGAAAATGAAACGGTAAGCATGAATCCTTCCTTACTCACTCTAAAATGAAGGTACTTGAAAATTTTATGTTTGAAACCCAAAACCCCAGTTCTCTTCATATGTTTGACTTCATAAGACAGAGTTTAGCTAGGGTTAGGGGTAGATATATATGATATATACATGATATTTCTGCTTTGAATATGTCTAGAGATCGACCTTGTTTATCAACTTGAATGCTTACTATATGACATAAGATCAAGGCTATATATATATGTGCTTTGGTTTTTCATTTTTTTTGAATTTTTCTGAATTTTTACTCCCATTTGAATCTTGGTCAAATCCTAGGTTTGACCAAGGTTAAAACAAGTTTAAAACATGGCAATGAAAAGGTAAGCATATGGATCATTCTTAGTCTCTCTAAAATGAAGCTTTTGGGAGGTTTTTGAAGTTTCCATGTTTGAAACCCAAAATCACTTCTCTTCATATGCTTGGCTTCATAAGACAAAGATTAGGGTTTAGGGGTAGATATATACATGTTTTGGGAGGTTTTTGAAATTTCCATGTTTGAAACCCAAATCCACTTCTCTTCATCCTTGACGTCTTCATAAGACAAAAGTATAGGGTTATATATATATGCATATGGGTAGATACATGATTTGTCTGGTTTGAATATGTACAAATCTTATTTATCAACTTTTGAATGCATGCTACTCTCTCAAAGAAAAACTTTTGAATGCTTACTATATGACATAAGAAGACTATATGCTTTTAAAATTCAAACATATGGTAAGCATTCTTATGTCATATAGTAAGCATTCAAGTTGATAAACAAGCAAGGTTTGGACATATCCAAACCAGACAAATCATGTATCTGCCCCCTGTCGATCTTATGAAGTCTAGCATGAAGAGAGAAGTCGTTTTTGGTTTCAAAAATGGAAATTTCAAGAACATCCAAAAAGCTTCATTTTAGAGTGACTAAGAAGGATACATGCTTCCCTTTTTATTTTTATGTTTAAACTTGTTTAAATCTTGGTCAAACCTAGGATTTGTCCAAGATTCAAATATATGGGCGTAAAATTCAAAAAAAACAGAAAAATTTAAAACCAAGGCACATAGTCTTCTTATGTCATATAGTAAACAATCAATTAATTAAGTTGATAAACCAGGTCTAGACATATTCAAACCAGGAAAATCATGTATCTACCCCCTAACGCCCTAGCTAAACTCTGTCTTATGAAGTCAAGCATGCATGAAGAGAAGTGGTTTTGGTTTCAAACATGGAAATTTCGAAAAAACCTCCCAAGAGCTACATTTTGGAGTGACTAAGAAGGATATATAGATGCTTAATTTTTCATATTCATGATTTAAACTTGTTTAAACCATGTTCAAACCTAGGATTTGACCAAGATTCAAATGGGCATACAATTTTAAAAAAATCAAAAAAATAAAAAACAATGCACATAGTATTATTATGTCATATAGTAAGCATTCAATTAAGTTGATAAAGTAGGTCTAGACATATTCAAACCAGGAAAATCATGCATCTATCCCCTAACCCTAGCTAAACTCTGTCTTATGAAGTCAAGCATGCATGAAGAGAAGTGGTTTTTGGTTTCAAACGTTTAAGCCAAAAGCCCCTTTTCAAATATTTCAAACTTATTCAAATTTGGTTCAAATATGAAAGACATACAAGTTATAGCACACATAGTGCATACATTTTCACACATACTGCACTAGATGCTAACCCTATAGTTTGAGGCCATTTGGGTGACCTAGGTCGAAAAAATTCTTGGATTAGAATCGTGTTGTTCGAACCCCGTAGTTGGATTTTTTGAACCTTGATCTGTAGTACTGGGTAAAACCCTAGTTTAACCTATTTAATTATATATTCGTAGGTCGATTTTTCTACCTTTTTATTATTACTAGGCAGCACATGTGTGTTTGCCCGTCGAGTGAAACTCGGAGGAAGAGGGATCACTCGGAAGGAGAGAAGAAGGGAGAGAATTATGGTGTCTCCCCTTTTTCGGGTGATGATGTTGACTTTTGTGCAGGGTTTGTCAGTGAGCAGGAGGTGCGAGCGAGCGAGCGAGTCGAGCGAGGCCGAGAAGAGATTTGTTTTTTTTGTGAGAGGGACGACCGAAGGATCCAGAAGGACCCACAGACTTCCAATACGCATCCTGATGCGTCTTCTCTTGACAAAGAAAATGGCTGGGAGTTTGCGTACCTATTGCACGTGACTTGTGCTCACTGAAGTGTGGGACCTCACGCATGGGCACCACACGTAAGTGACAGACCTGTTGGTGTAAAAACTCGGTTGATTATTATAGTGCATTAGAACAAAGTTTCCTATGGATTCAAGGGTAGGAAATCCAAGTTAACTCATTTACGTGTTAAACTTGTCTATATCTTGGTCAAACCTAGGATTTGACCAAGATTCAAATGGGCAGAAAAATAAAAACAGAAAAATGAAAAACCAAATCACATAGTCTTCTTATGTCATATAGTAAGCATTAAAGTTGATAAACAAGGTCTAGACATATTAAACCAGACAAATCATGTATCTATACCCCTAACCCCTAAACTCTGTCTTATGAAGTCAAGCATGTGAAGAGAAGTGGTTTTGGATTTCAAACATGGAAATTTCAAAAACCTCCCAAAAGCTTCATTTTAGAGTGACTAAGAAGGATCCATGCTTCCCTTTTCATATTCATGTTTTAAACTTGTTTAAATTATCTTGGTCAAACCTAGGATTTGACAAGATTCAAATGGGCATCAAAATTGAAAAAAAAATTGAAAAAAGAAAAACCAAGCAAATAGTTTTCTTATGTCATATAGTAAGCATTAAAGTTGTTGATAAATAAGGTCCATACATATTCAAACCACACAAATCATGTATCTATACCCCCTAATTAACCCCTAAATTAATTAACTCTGTCTTATGAAGTCAAGCATGTGAAGAGAAGTGGTTTTGGGTTTTAAACATGGAAATTTCAAAAAACTCCCAAAAACTACATTTTAGAGTGACTAAGAAGGATACATGCTCCTCTTTTCATATTCATGTTTTAAGCTTGTTTAAATTATCTTGGTCAAACCTAGGATTTGACAAGATTCAAATGGGCATCAAAATTGAAAAAAAGTCAGAAAAAAGAAAAACCAAAGCAAATAGTTTTCTTATGTCATATAGTAAGCCAATTAAGTTGATAAACAAGGTCTAGACATATTCAAACTAGACAAATCATGTATCTATACCCCCTAACCCCTAAACTCCGTCTTATGAAGTCAAGCATATGAAGAGAAGTGGTTTTGCTCCCAAAAGCTTCATTTTAGAGTGACTAAGAAGGATCCATGCTTACCTTTGCATTTTCATATTTTAATCTTGTTTAAATCATTATCAGACCTAGGATTTGACCAAGATACAAATGGGTGGGCACAAAATTCAAAAAAAACAGAATAATGAAAAACAAAAGCACGTAGTCTTCTTATGTCATATCGTATGCATTCAAGTTAAACAAGGTCTAGGTATATCCAAACCAGAAAAATCATGTATCTACCCCCTGTTGATCTTATGAAGTCTAGCATATGAAGAGAAGTCGTTTTGGGTTTCAAACATGGAAATTTCAAGAACATCCCAAAAGCTTCATTTTAGAGTGACTAAGAAGGATACATGCTTCACTTTTCATTTTCATGTTTTAAACTTGTTTCAATCTTAGTCAAACCTAAGATTTGACCAAGATTCAAATATATGAGCATAAAATTCAAAAAAAACAAAAAATGAAAACCAAGGCACGTAGTCTTCTTATGTCATATAGTAAGCAATCAATTAAGTTGATAAACAAGGTCTATACATATTCAAACCAGGAAAATCATGTATCTACCCCCTAACCCTAGCTAAACTCTGTGTTATGAAGTCAAGCATGCATGAAGAGAAGTGGTTTTTGGTTTCAAACGTTTAAGCCAAAAGGTAAGCATGGATCCTCCTCAGTCACTGTAAAATGAAGCTTTTGGGAGGTTTGTGAAATTTCCATGTTTGAAACTCAAAACCACTTAAGACAGAGTTTATGGTTAGGTGTGTAGATACATGATTTTTCTTGTTTGAATATGTCTAGACCTTGTTTATCAACTTGAATTTTTTACTATATGATATAAGAAGGCTATATATATGTGCTTTGGTTTTTCAATTTTTGATTTCTTTCGATTTTTTATGCCTATTTAAATCTTGGTCAAATCCTAGGTTTAAACAAGTTTAAAACATGAAAATGAAACGGTAAGCATGAATCCTTCCTTACTCACTCTAAAATGAAGGTACTTGAAAATTTTATGTTTGAAACCCAAAACCCCAGTTCTCTTCATATGTTTGACTTCATAAGACAGAGTTTAGCTAGGGTTAGGGGTAGATATATATGATATATACATGATATTTCTGCTTTGAATATGTCTAGAGATCGACCTTGTTTATCAACTTGAATGCTTACTATATGACATAAGATCAAGGCTATATATATATGTGCTTTGGTTTTTCATTTTTTTTGAATTTTTCTGAATTTTTACTCCCATTTGAATCTTGGTCAAATCCTAGGTTTGACCAAGGTTAAAACAAGTTTAAAACATGGCAATGAAAAGGTAAGCATATGGATCATTCTTAGTCTCTCTAAAATGAAGCTTTTGGGAGGTTTTTGAAGTTTCCATGTTTGAAACCCAAAATCACTTCTCTTCATATGCTTGGCTTCATAAGACAAAGATTAGGGTTTAGGGGTAGATATATATACATGTTTTGGGAGGTTTTTGAAATTTCCATGTTTGAAACCCAAATCCACTTCTCTTCATCCTTGACGTCTTCATAAGACAAAAGTATAGGGTTATATATATATGCATATGGGTAGATACATGATTTGTCTGGTTTGAATATGTACAAATCTTATTTATCAACTTTTGAATGCATGCTACTCTCTCAAAGAAAAACTTTTGAATGCTTACTATATGACATAAGAAGACTATATGCTTTTAAAATTCAAACATATGGTAAGCATTCTTATGTCATATAGTAAGCATTCAAGTTGATAAACAAGCAAGGTTTGGACATATCCAAACCAGACAAATCATGTATCTGCCCCCTGTCGATCTTATGAAGTCTAGCATGAAGAGAGAAGTCGTTTTTGGTTTCAAAAATGGAAATTTCAAGAACATCCAAAAAGCTTCATTTTAGAGTGACTAAGAAGGATACATGCTTCCCTTTTTATTTTTATGTTTAAACTTGTTTAAATCTTGGTCAAACCTAGGATTTGTCCAAGATTCAAATATATGGGCGTAAAATTCAAAAAAAACAGAAAAATTTAAAACCAAGGCACATAGTCTTCTTATGTCATATAGTAAACAATCAATTAATTAAGTTGATAAACCAGGTCTAGACATATTCAAACCAGGAAAATCATGTATCTACCCCCTAACGCCCTAGCTAAACTCTGTCTTATGAAGTCAAGCATGCATGAAGAGAAGTGGTTTTGGTTTCAAACATGGAAATTTCGAAAAAACCTCCCAAGAGCTACATTTTGGAGTGACTAAGAAGGATATATAGATGCTTAATTTTTCATATTCATGATTTAAACTTGTTTAAACCATGTTCAAACCTAGGATTTGACCAAGATTCAAATGGACATACAATTTTAAAAAAATCAAAAAAATAAAAAACAATGCACATAGTATTATTATGTCATATAGTAAGCATTCAATTAAGTTGATAAAGTAGGTCTAGACATATTCAAACCAGGAAAATCATGCATCTATCCCCTAACCCTAGCTAAACTCTGTCTTATGAAGTCAAGCATGCATGAAGAGAAGTGGTTTTTGGTTTCAAACGTTTAAGCCAAAAGCCCCTTTTCAAATATTTCAAACTTATTCAAATTTGGTTCAAATATGAAAGACATACAAGTTATAGCACACATAGTGCATACATTTTCACACATACTGCACTAGATGCTAACCCTATAGTTTGAGGCCATTTGGGTGACCTAGGTCGAAAAAATTCTTGGATTAGAATCGTGTTGTTCGAACCCCGTAGTTGGATTTTTTGAACCTTGATCTGTAGTACTGGGTAAAACCCTAGTTTAACCTATTTAATTATATATTCGTAGGTCGATTTTTCTACCTTTTTATTATTACTAGGCAGCACATGTGTGTTTGCCCGTCGAGTGAAACTCGGAGGAAGAGGGATCACTCGGAAGGAGAGAAGAAGGGAGAGAATTATGGTGTCTCCCCTTTTTCGGGTGATGATGTTGACTTTTGTGCAGGGTTTGTCAGTGAGCAGGAGGTGCGAGCGAGCGAGCGAGCGAGCGAGCGAGGCCGAGAATGAGAGAGATTTGTTTTTTTGTGAGAGGGACGACCGAAGGATCCAGAAGGACCCACAGACTTCCAATACGCATCCTGATGCGTCTTCTCTTGACAAAGAAAATGGCTGGGAGTTTGCGTACCTATTGCACGTGACTTGTGCTCACTGAAGTGTGGGACCTCACGCATGGGCACCACACGTAAGTGACAGACCTGTTGGTGTAAAAACTCGGTTGATTATTATAGTGCATTAGAACAAAGTTTCCTATGGATTCAAGGGTAGGAAATCCAAGTTAACTCATTTACGTGTTAAACTTGTCTATATCTTGGTCAAACCTAGGATTTGACCAAGATTCAAATGGGCAGAAAAATAAAAACAGAAAAATGAAAAACCAAATCACATAGTCTTCTTATGTCATATAGTAAGCATTAAAGTTGATAAACAAGGTCTAGACATATTAAACCAGACAAATCATGTATCTATACCCCTAACCCCTAAACTCTGTCTTATGAAGTCAAGCATGTGAAGAGAAGTGGTTTTGGATTTCAAACATGGAAATTTCAAAAACCTCCCAAAAGCTTCATTTTAGAGTGACTAAGAAGGATCCATGCTTCCCTTTTCATATTCATGTTTTAAACTTGTTTAAATTATCTTGGTCAAACCTAGGATTTGACAAGATTCAAATGGGCATCAAAATTGAAAAAAAAATTGAAAAAAGAAAAACCAAGCAAATAGTTTTCTTATGTCATATAGTAAGCATTAAAGTTGTTGATAAATAAGGTCCATACATATTCAAACCACACAAATCATGTATCTATACCCCCTAATTAACCCCTAAATTAATTAACTCTGTCTTATGAAGTCAAGCATGTGAAGAGAAGTGGTTTTGGGTTTTAAACATGGAAATTTCAAAAAACTCCCAAAAACTACATTTTAGAGTGACTAAGAAGGATACATGCTCCTCTTTTCATATTCATGTTTTAAGCTTGTTTAAATTATCTTGGTCAAACCTAGGATTTGACAAGATTCAAATGGGCATCAAAATTGAAAAAAAGTCAGAAAAAAGAAAAACCAAAGCAAATAGTTTTCTTATGTCATATAGTAAGCCAATTAAGTTGATAAACAAGGTCTAGACATATTCAAACTAGACAAATCATGTATCTATACCCCTAACCCCTAAACTCCGTCTTATGAACTCAAGCATATGAAGAGAAGTGGTTTTGCTCCCAAAAGCTTCATTTTAGAGTGACTAAGAAGGATCCATGCTTACCTTTGCATTTTCATATTTTAATCTTGTTTAAATCATTATCAGACCTAGGATTTGACCAAGATACAAATGGGTGGGCACAAAATTCAAAAAAAACAGAATAATGAAAAACAAAAGCACGTAGTCTTCTTATGTCATATCGTATGCATTCAAGTTAAACAAGGTCTAGGTATATCCAAACCAGAAAAATCATGTATCTACCCCCTGTTGATCTTATGAAGTCTAGCATATGAAGAGAAGTCGTTTTGGGTTTCAAACATGGAAATTTCAAGAACATCCCAAAAGCTTCATTTTAGAGTGACTAAGAAGGATACATGCTTCACTTTTCATTTTCATGTTTTAAACTTGTTTCAATCTTAGTCAAACCTAAGATTTGACCAAGATTCAAATATATGAGCATAAAATTCAAAAAAAACAAAAAATGAAAACCAAGGCACGTAGTCTTCTTATGTCATATAGTAAGCAATCAATTAAGTTGATAAACAAGGTCTATACATATTCAAACCAGGAAAATCATGTATCTACCCCCTAACCCTAGCTAAACTCTGTGTTATGAAGTCAAGCATGCATGAAGAGAAGTGGTTTTTGGTTTCAAACGTTTAAGCCAAAAGGTAAGCATGGATCCTCCTCAGTCACTGTAAAATGAAGCTTTTGGGAGGTTTGTGAAATTTCCATGTTTGAAACTCAAAACCACTTAAGACAGAGTTTATGGTTAGGTGTAGATACATGATTTTTCTTGTTTGAATATGTCTAGACCTTGTTTATCAACTTGAATTTTTTACTATATGATATAAGAAGGCTATATATGTGCTTTGGTTTTTCATTTTTTGATTTCTTTCGAATTTTTTATGCCTATTTAAATCTTGGTCAAATCCTAGGTTTAAACAAGTTTAATACATGAAAATGAAACGGTAAGCATGAATCCTTCCTTACTCACTCTAAAATGAAGGTACTTGAAAATTTTATATTTGAAACCCAAAACCCCAGTTCTCTTCATATGTTTGACTTCATAAGACAGAGTTTAGGGTTAGGGGTAGATATGATACATGATATTTCTGCTTTGAATATGTCTAGACCTTGTTTATCAACTTGAATGCTTACTATATGACATAAGAAGGCTATATATGTGTTTTGGTTTTCCATTTTTTTTGAATTTTTCTGAATTTTTACTCCCATTTGAATCTTGGTCAATTCCTAGGTTTGACCAAGGTTAAAACAAGTTTAAAACATGGCAATGAAAAGGTAAGCATGGATCCTTCTTAGTCACTCTAAAATGAAGCTTTTGGGAGGTTTTTGAAATTTCCATGTTTGAAACCCAAAATCACTTCTCTTCATGCTTGACTTCATAAGGCAGAGTTTAGGGTTAGGGGTAGATACATGATTTGTTTGGTTTGAATATGTCTAGACCTTGTTTATCAACTTGAATGCTTACTATATGACATCAGAAGACTATGTTCTTTGGTTTTTTTCCGTTTTTTTTGAATTGTTATACCCATTTGAATCTTGGTCAAATCCTAGGTTTGACCAAGATTTAAACAAGTTAAGAAATTGAAAATGAAAAAGGTAATCCTGGATCCTTCTTAGTCACTGTAGAATGAAGCTTTTGGGAGGTTTGTGAAATTTCCATGTTTGAAACCCAAAACCAGTTCTCTTCATATGTTTGACTTCATAAGACAGAGTTTTTATCAACTCGAGTGCTTACTATATGACATAAGAAGGCTATATATGTGCTTTGGTTTTTCATTTGTTGATTTTTTTCCGAATTTTTATGCCCATTTAAATCTTGGTCAAATCCTAGGTTTGACCAAGGTTTAAACAAGTTTAAAACATGAAAAGAAAAGGTAAGAATGGATCCTTCTTAGTCATTCTAAAATGAATGAAGCTTTTGGGATGTTCTCACAAATCGATCTAGTCTACATGACTTTGATAAATTTTAATTAAGAAGCAGCAACTTAACAATAATTACCCAAAATCTAACAGCTGGTTCGACAACAACCTGGACGTTACGCTAAAATGAACTGCGAAAACAACGAACAGCACTTTTGTAGTACTGTACTCGGTACTCCGTACTTGCTCCAGATAATCCCCATTGCTTCACTACTACAGTAGTACTACCCTGGCTCGCATTCATTGTTTCCCCTGACTATTCAGAGCTTTGGACGTCCATCAGAGTTGTAGTCAGTAGTACAGTACTGCTAGCTCGATTAATGGCGTGCTATAAAATTCTATACTAGCCGACAGATGTCCATTCCTCGGGTTGCGCGCCAGAGCCTTCGAAGAGAAGGTAGCCGCTCTGTCCCGTTGATTTACGGTGGACGGACAGGATACTCCGGACCGCTCTCGATTCATTTGCTTCTGCTCCCGCGTCCTGACCCTTGAGCCCCCTCTCGGCCGTTGATTTAGGATGGGCGGACCAGGTTGCTCGAAGCGAGGGCAGGAGACGGTTGTCTGGTTTTAATAGGGGGGAGTACTTCTTCCATCCCCTTCTTGCTTCACTTCCAGTCTCCTTCCACTTCCAGCGATGCCTCCGAAGTCAAGGCCACCATCTCGCTTGAAGAAGCACCATCTAGTGTTGACCAAGGACGCGGAGAGTTCCCGCCGGCGGTCTATCCAGATGCTGGCCGCGAGAAAGGGCCCGCCAGAAAACGAAGGCCCTGCTTCGCGCTCGTCTCGGAACGGCGTCAGTCGTGCGGTCGAAGATTCCTGGTTGGTTTCCATCGCCATGTTTCTTGATTCTTCCTGGCCCGGAGGTCCCAACTCTTTATTCCGTATTAATCCTTTTTATACATATCTCAGTGCCCCACGACGCACCCTGACATCTTCTCATGACGACTTCAACCCCTGTCTCCTGCGCTTAGAGGTTACCACTGATTGGACATTTTCGTCTTCCTCTCGTCACTTTGTTTCGGTACTGATGATATTGCCATGCAGGAAGCATCGGCGTGTTTCAGAGATGAGCTTAAAACTCTCGTGGAACTCGCCTCCAACTTTCGCGATGATGTCGATACTTTGAAGGACGAGGTCACCGGCCGGGGCAAGCTGCATGATGTGAGGGTTCCATCAAGTGAGGAAACGAACTCTGTCATCAAGAAGCTCAAGGGCGAGAATTTGATGCTTAAGATCGAGTGCGGCTTTCTTCGCGAAGAAAACGTCGAGCTATCAAACAGGTGCGTTCAAGCTCTCAACGGGAGCCTCAACACCCAACATGATGCGGTGAAGAAGATGATGGATAACAGCATCTTGAAGAAAAACAATATGGTGGAGGACACGCGCGGGATGGTCGATCCAATCCAGGCACCGCAGAAGGAAGTCGATGCGCTCCGAGTCCAGCCACCTTTGCGTAGGTCGCCGAGGCGCCCTCGCGCAGGTCACTGAGGAGCGCACGTCGCCGAGTAGGCTGGGGGATAAGGAATTCCAACGAGAGAAGCGGAATCACCACCTGTCCTGATGGAGGGCCACTCCGCCAAGTAGGCTGGGGGAGAGAAACACTGCCTCTCATTGTTCTTTAGCTAGTCCTCCGATCCATATTACTTGATGTTAAAATGGATGTATCTACAACTGAAATATGTCTAGATACATATATTTTAGTATCACAAAGTAAGTAGTATCAACGTTTATATTGCCCAAGTCTTATTATCCATCCCTAAGGTGGGTCGCTTTTGTAACTACTGATTGCAGATTCGACTCTTCTGCAGACCGAAAGATTTTTAGAGTGACTAAGAATGATTCATGCTTATCTTTCCATTTTCATGTTTTAAACTTGTTTAAATCTTGCTCAAACCTAGGATTTGACCAAGATTCAAATGGGTTTAACAATTAAAAAAATCAGAAAAATGAAAAACCAAAGCACATAGTATTCTTATGTCATATAGTAAGCATTCAAGTTGATAAACAAGGTCTAGACATATTCAAAACACACAAAACATGTATCTACCCCCTAACCCTAAACTCTGTCTTATGAAGTTAAGTATGAGGAGAAGTGATTTTGGGTTTCAAACATGGAAATTTCACAAACCTCCCAAAAGCTTCATTTTAGAGTGACTAAGAAGGATCCATGCTTACCTTTTCATTGCCATTTTTTAAACTTGTTTTAACCTTGGTCAAACCTAGGATTTGACCAAGATTCAAACGGGCGTAAAATTCAAAAAAAATAAAAAAAATAAAAACCAAAGCACATATATAGCCTTCTTATGTCATATAGTAAGCATTCAAGTTGATAAACAAGGTCTAGACATATTCAAACCAGAAATATCATGTATCATATCTACCCCTAACCCTAAACTTTGTCTTATGAAGTCAAACATATGAAGAGAACTGGGGTTTTGTGTTTCAAACATAAAAATTTCAAGTACCTTCATTTTAGAGTGACTGAGAAAGGATTCATGCTTACCTTTTCATTGTCATGTTTTAAACTTGATTAAACCTTGGTCAAACCTAGGATTTGACCAATATTTAAATGGGCATAAAAACTTCGAAAAAATGAAAAAAATGGAAAACCAAAGCACATATATAGCCTTCTTATGTCATAAACATTCAAGTTGATAAACAAGGTCTAGAAATATTCAAACAAGAAAAATCATGTATCTACGCCTAACCAAAAACTCTGTCTTAAGTGGTTTTGGGTTTCAAACATGGAAATTTCAAGAACATCCCAAAAGCTTCATTTTAGACTGACTAAGAAGGATACACAATTCCCATTTCATTTTCATGTTTTAAACTTGTTTAAATCTTGGTCAAACCTAGGATTTGACCAAGATTCAAATAAGTAAAAAATGAAAATGAAAAGGTAAGCATCGATCCTTATTAAATGAAAATGAGTTTTTTTTTGAAATTTTCATGTTTGAAACCAAAACCACTTCTCTTCATGCATGCTTGACTTCATAAGACATAGTTTAGGGTTAGGGGTAGATACATGATTTTTCTGGTTTGAACATGTCTAGACCTTGATTATCAATTTGAATGCTTACTATATGACATAAGAAGGCTATGTGCTTTGGTTTTTCATTCTTACGATTTTTTTCTTAATTTTTATGCCCATTCGAATCTTGGTCAAATCCCAGGTTTGACCAAGATTTAAACAAGTTTAAAACATGACAATGAAAAGGTAATCAATCCTGGATCCTTCATAATTAATAAGTTAGTCTATTTAAAATGAAGCTTTTGGGAGGTTTTTGAAATTTTTGTGTTTGAAACCAAAAACCACTTCTCTTCATGCTTGACTTCATAAGATAGAGTTTAGGGTTAGGGGTAGATACATGATTTGTATTATTTGAATTGTCTTGACCTTATTTATCATCTTTTAAATGCTTACTATATATATGACATAAGAAGACTATGTGCTTTAGTTTTTCAATTTTCTGATTTTTTAATTTTATGCCCATTTGAATCTTGGTCAAATACTAGGTTTGACAATGATTTAAACAAGTTTAAAATATGAAAATGAAAAGATAAGCATGGATCCTTCTTAGTCACTCTAAAATAAAGCTTTTGGGTGGTTTTTGAAATTTCCATGTTTGAAACCCAAAAGCACTTCTCTTCATGCTTGACTACATAAGACAGAGTTTAGGGTTAGGGGGTAGACACATGATTTTTCTTGTTTGAATATGTCTAGACCTTGTTTATCAACTTTAATGCTTACTATATGACATAAGAAAACTATGTGCTTTGTTTTTTCATTTTTTTATTTTTTTGGAATTTTGATGCACATTTGAATCTTGGTAAAATCCTAGGTTTGACCAAGATTTGAACAAGTATATAACATGAAAATGAAAAGGGAAGCATGTATCCTTCTTAGTCAGTCTAAAATGAATTTTTTGGGAGTTTTTTGAAATTTCCATGTTTGAAACCCAAAACCATGCACTTCTCTTCATGCTTGACTTCATAAGATAGAGTTTAGGGGTTTGCGGATAGATACATGATTTGTCTAGTTTGAATAAGTCTAGACCTTGTTTATCAACTTTAATGCTTACTATATGACATAAGAAGACTATGTGCTTTCGTTTTTCATTTTTCTATTTTTTTATTTTATGCCCATTTGAATCTTGGTCAAATCCTAGATTTAACCAGGATTTAAACAAGTTTAAAACATGAAAATGAAAAGGTAAGCCTTGATCCTTCTTAGTCACACTAAAATGAAGCTTTTGGGATGTTCTTGAAATTTCCATGTTTGAACCCAAAACGACTTCTCTTCATGCTAGACTTCATAAGACAGAGTTTAGGGGTTAGCGGGTAGATACATGACTTGTCTAGTTTGAATAAGACTAGACCTTGTTTATCAACTTTAATGCTTACTATATGACATAAGAAGACTATGTGCTTTGGTTTTTCATTTTTCTATATTTTTATTTTATGCCCATTTGAATCTTGGTCAAACCTATATTTGACCAGGATTTAAACAAGTTTAAAACATGAAAATGAAAAGGTAAGCCTTGATCCTTCTTAGTCACACTAAAATGAAGCTTTTGGGATGTTCTTGAAATTTCCATGTTTGAAACCCAAAACGACTTCTCTTCATGCTAGACTTCATAAGACAGAGTTTAAGGTTTAGGGTTATAGATACATGATTTGTATGGTTTAAATATGTATAGACCTTGTTTATCAACTTGAATGCTTACTATATGGCATAAGAAAACTATGTGCTTTGGTTTTTCATTTTTCTGATTTTTTTAAATTTTGATGCCCATCGAATCTTGGTCAAATCCTAGGTTTGACCAAGATTTAAACAAGTTTAAAACATGAAAATGACCAGGGAAGCATGTATCCTTCCTAGTCACTCTAAAATGAATTTTTTGGGAGGTTTTTGAAATTTCCATGTTTGAAACCCAAAACCAGTTCTCTTCATGCTTGACTTCATAAGACAGAGTTTAGGGGTTAGGGGGTAGATACATAATTTGTATGGTTTGAATATGTCTAGACCTTGTTTATCAACTTTAATGCTTACTATATGACATAAGAACACTATGTGCTTTGGTTTTTCATTTTTCTGATTTTTAAATTTTAATGCCCATTTGAATCTTGGTCAAATCCTAGGTTTGACCAAGATTTAAACAAGTTTAAAACATGAAAATGAAAAGGGAAGCATGTTCCTTCTTAGTCACTCTAAAATGAAGTTTTTGGGAGGTTTTTGAAATTTCCATGTTTGAAACCCAAAACCACTTCTCTTCATGCTTGACTTCATAAGACAGAGTTTAGGGGTTAGGGAGTATGTAGATACATGATTTGTATGGTTTGAATATGTGTAGACCTTGTTTATCACCTTTAATGCTTACTATATGACATAAGAAGACTATGTGCTTTGGTTTTTCATTTTTCTGATTTTTTTAATTTTCTGCCCATTTGAATCTTGGTCAAATCCTTGGTTTGACCAATATTTAGACAAGTTTCTAGACCTTGTTTATCAACTTTAATGCTTACTATATGACATAAGAAGACTATGTGCTTTGTTTTTTCATTTTTCTATATTTTTATTTTATGCCCATTTGAATCTTGGTCAAACCTATATTTGACCAGGATTTAAACAAGTTTAAAACATGGAAATGAAAAGGTAAGCCTTGATCCTTCTTAGTCACACTAAAATGAAGCTTTTGGGTGGTTTTTGAAATTTCCATGTTTGAAACCCAAAAGTACTTCTCTTCATGCTTGACTACATAAGACAGAGTTTAGGGTTAGGGGGTAGACACATGATTTTTCTTGTTTGAATATGTCTAGACCTTGTTTATCAACTTTAATGCTTACTATATGACATAAGAAGACTATGTGCTTTGGTTTTTCATTTTTCTGATTTTTTTTTATTTTCTGCCCATTTGAATCTTGGTCAAATCCTTGGTTTGACCAATATTTAGACAAGTTTAACACGTGAAAACGAACTGATAATCCCATTTGTTGACTCATTTAACTAGTTAATCCCATTTGTTGACTCTCTGTTGACCAGGCACTTGAGGTAAAACTGAGTATATTGCACTAGCCAGTATTAGTACTCAAGGGGAAAACCGAGCACACAAAAAATGCTACAGTATAAGACTCGAGAGTATATCTAAATTTCCAGGGTTAGACTCGAGTACGCGTGTTGCGGTGCAGAAGTGGAAGACGTGCAATTGTTGACGGGTACTGACGCGAGTCGCGGTGCAGAAGTCGAAGACGTGCAATTGTGGACGCGTGTCGCGTTGCAGAAGCCCAAGACGTGCAGACGTTAAATGGTGGACGCGTAGGACGCGGGTCGCATTAACCACCCCTCGCCTTTATAGACGCCTCCTCGCACTATCTCTGTCACTCTCACTCGCTCATGCAACGCCGCCTCTCACGTCCCATCATCTTCTCCAAAGCAAAAACCCTCTCCCTCTCTGCAGGCGAGATGGACATGGAGAATGCGAATCCCATCGTCCATGACGCCGTCGGCTCCAAGCGCGACGCCTCCCTCTTCGACGTCGTCCCCTCAAAGGCCGTCGCCGCCGCCGGTGGCGGTCGTATCCCGCCGGGATGGGACCCCTATGAGCCGGTGCCGTACATCTCGCCTCCGAACCCCTACGACACCTTCATGGACGACCCATGGAACGAGGTAACTATGGTTTGCTCCCTTTTTTCTTCGCCCATTCCTTTTTTAACCCTATTTTTGCTGGTTCCCTAGTAACTATTAGTGCCGATCTGTAGATGGTTGAGTATTGGGTTAATATTTGCGCCGATCGATTTTATTCCATTTTGCTTTGATCCCTTCTTGATTTCGTTTAAGATTTGGAGTTCGGCCGTTCGGTTAATTTATGCAAGTAATAATGGGATCTCAATCAGTTAATTTATGGGATCTCAGTCAGTTATTTTATGCAGGAATCAAAAGATATCAACCGTTTAATTTTGCAAATATTCTGGAATCTGTTCAAAATCAGATCTGGAATCTGTTTCTTTGCCTATGATGAATCGTTGGGCACAAATTTTTACAGAGTGGGTTCAGCGAACCATTGCTGTGTACAAATCTGTTGTGCATGAGCTATGGTTCGCTAACACCATCCCTGTAGACATATAATCGTGTCCACTCTAACTGAGGCTGGCTCTGTTTTTCCTTACTTTGTTATCATGCACGTTAGTCATCGTTGCATCTCATTCACTAATAGTTCCCGTTTGATATGGATCAGCTGTCTGGCAGCGACGTCGGCAGCGACGACGAGCACCATGACGTCAAGACTCGCCAGGTGCTGCGGAGGCTGCAGGTCGGCCAGTACGTCTCCTACTTCGCCAAGGGTGTCTACAGGTGCCCCTTCTGCACTAGGAGGCTCGGCCGCACTGACTTCAACTGCCTCCTCACGCATGCCGAGAACATCGGCAACACCAACCCCAAGGTCGGCGCGTCGGTGAACCCCCACTCCTTCCGCGCCAAGCACATGGCGCTCGGCATGCACCTCCGCAGCATCCAGCGGGTGGAGATCTCCGCCGGGCGCATGCCTCCGCTCAAGCCCAAGGCTCCCAAGGGGAGCAACAAGTGGAGGCAGATGGGGTAGGCGGAGTCCCGGACGTGTGCTGCTGCTGCTGCAAAGCAGCTTCTATTTTGTTGTTAGCTAGGGATCCCTTGTTGTTATGTTGTTAGTATGATGGTGTTGTGAAGAACCTCGAACCTGTTGGCTGCTGTGTATGCAGCTTATTATCTAGGGAGGGATCCCTATTATCTATCCCTATTCTACTGGAGTATATTTTGTTGGCCCTACTTTGTTTTCTCGATTTACTATTACTGCGAATTTGTCGTACGGAGTACATTACCCTGGAGATTTGCTTCTAGATTTAACTACATACATATGGACCAGAGGGAGTACTAGATTTGCTGCCATATTGGGCAAACAACGAGGGCCAAAAGGCACAAATAATTGAAGAAAGACAGAAATGCAAGCTTCTCTAGATTTGATACTTTTGGTTAATAAAGACAAAGAGACAGAGGGGGAAAAGGTGCTCTTAAAAATGCCAATTCGCGCCGAGAGAGACAGAACCCAGCTCCTGCTCACGTACAACCAAACGCGGTCTCGTCCTGTCCCACGCGGTCCCTTTCTACTAGCCCCACACGTCAGCACGGAACGGTCAACTAAACTGGAATCCTCCCGTCTGAGCTCCTTCTGCGGGTAACAAATAAGGGCTTGGCGAAAACTGAGGAAAAACATAAGGCAATCTTATTGACTAATATAGCTGTTTAATTAATAAAAGGATTAGCTACAACGTGCTCAGTTTGCCCATTTATTAAGGTATAAGACTGGCAGGAGAGAAAGTAATCGCTAGTTTCCTCATTTTGCCCCTGCATGCTCGCACGATTAAAGCTCCTTCCGCACGCGCTGGACTCCTCGTTTCCTTAAACCTCCTCGTTTCTCGGGATAGACCAACAGTTTTTCAGGATCTTGGGGTTTTTTTTTTGACAATCAATACCACATATATTCATAGCAAAAATAGTACATGGTAGAGGGCTACATGACGACTAGATATATCACCAAAAAGGGTGATGCATGTCTCCTTCACCAAAACAGCTGAAACAAGCAGTACACGGACGCAAGTACACCACCATAATAATACTACTACATTAACACAAGTACGAGTAATAAAGTAAGAGTACTACTCCCTCTAATCTAATTTAAACCAAAATAAAACTTAAACTTCATCCTAAATTTGAACTAGTGCCTCGTCCTCGTTCTTCGCTCATTTTCTGATCCAAGACGGCGCAGAGTGCCAGAGTGCATGGCACGGAACTCTTCATCGGTGGCATGCCATGGGCATGTCACCGGATGCATGATTTTTTTCGCAATGTTTTAAATTTGAATTTAGGCCGCATGTCACACGGTGACATGGAAAAGGTGCATGTCACCTGGTGGTGGTAGGCAACTACCCTTATTTACGGCGGCGTAGGCGACTGGACGCCGCGTGGCCAGCCGCTGCCTCGTGGCCGCCTCGGTTTCCACGCGGGAGACCATTAAACGCCGACGACCAACCTTCCCGCGTCACGGTTAGCGACTATGACTATAAGGGCAAAACGCTAAACTCTCTCGTTCCATTCACTTTCTTCCTCTCTCCACCTAACAAACATTTGTTCGTCGCTCTCTCCTCCAGCAATGTCTTCAAAATTCAGGTCGTCGGCGGTCAAGTACGCGGAGAAAAAACGCCGGCTCGAAATTTCGAGAGACGCTTCCAGAAACCAAGTGGGCTCGCCGTCGCCGCCGCCGCCGCCGAAACGCGTCCGTGCTGTGCTCACCGGGTTAGTTTCCTTCGCCATGTACTTTCGTTTCTTCTTGCCCGGGCTCAAGCTCTTTAAGAGTCTCTATGGTTATACATCTTAAAGGGTTGGAAGTTCCAACGACGCCCCTACTGCACCAACTTCCACGACCAAGGAATCATCGTCGTCCGATGATTTCAACCCGGCCCTACCCCGGCGAAATGAGGTAGCACCAACTTCTTCTTCTTCTTCTTCTTCTTCTTCTTCTTCTTCTTCTTCTGCGCTTACTTGCTACCGATGATTTCGCCCTGAAGGAAGCGGCGCCGACTATCGACACCACTGTCGCCATCTTGATGGAAAAAAACGAGGAGCTCAGCTTAGAGTGTGATCGCCTCCGAGACGATTTGGCTGCCAAGAAGAAGAATTCGAAAACTCTTGTGGAGCTCATTTGCAGCCTTCGAAATGAGCGCGATATGTTGAAGAACGAGCTGATTAAGCAGAAAGCATCAGCGGAGAAAGCCAGCAGCATACTCAAGACTGTGTGCCTCGACAGAGACAAGTCTGATATAGAGTACAAAATCCTTCTTCAGGATAAAGTACAGCTCCAAAAGTTGAACCTTGAATATGCTGACATCGCCATCCTTGCCCTTCTCGAGAGGCAGAAGGCACAAGATAAGTTGATGCACCTGATGTTGGAGAGCTGCAGTGAAAGAGAAGAGACATTGAAAGAAGTGAGCAGTTTGGTGGGATACATGAGTGACGTCGGGCGTACTTCGCAGAATCCGCCCCGGCTGAGCTCAAATTCCAGCGGAACCAGCTTTCAGCAATGCATGTTAGGCGCACCTACAACTTCTACTCATTGATTAGAGGTCGCACGACATGGCATTTTCCCTCGAAATAGTAGTACTGTACTAATAGTTGTACTACTTAATATCTACCTTTTTGTAAAATAATTTCTTACATGTATTAGAAACTACCCCTCTCGTTTCTGGATGCACCCGGGACATTGTCATCCGGCCCTCTTCTGGACAAACCCCCTCGGGAAGGGCGGTATATTTTGCACATTTCGCTACTAGTACTTCTAATTCCACCGCTTATTTTTCTAATCCGTTAAATCGTTAATTGGATGACCAACTGATGGAAGCTGCGATAGATTAGACCAACAAGTGGTGAATTGTGCAAAAGATATGTCCGTGTTTTATGCAAAAGAGTGATATGGGGATCTGGTGGAATCTTGAATTTCCTCTTCAGTGGTAGGCATGCTTCACTTATAGCTGGAGTACATTGCGGACCTGGTGCATTTCGTCAGTACCGATCAGCTATTTTTGCTTATCCGGGAAGAAAAGGTAGTACTAGCCTTTTCTGTGAGATGTCTTTTCAGTGCTACGGAGTTGTCTGTTCACTGCTTGCTTTGTCTGTCGGTGACTTTGCCAAGCTGACTTTGCCATGACTTTGGGTGACTGATATGTGGACCACAGTTGTAAGTGACTCAAAGTCACTGACTTTGGGGACTCGTGAATGCTTCGTATATTTCTGACGGTTTCTGAATTATGTACTCCGTACAAATTTTGTAATATTGGTCAAACTAGTTTTGACCAGGGTTTGTGTAGGGTGTTTTTTTTGGTTGGTCCAAATGGTGTTGTGTGGTCCAAATGTGATGTATCATCACACCACCATGTGCCCCCCTCCCCCCACCCCACCCCTAGGTTTTGGTAATGCCATTCTGATACATGCTTCTTAGAAGGAGTACATTTTTTCCGTTAGGGCATGACAATTTTGAAAAATTCAAAAAAAAATGGGAAGACAGAATGGTAACATCATTTTCCATGTGATGATGCACCCCTGTGCCAAATTTTGGTTCATTTTAAGAATGTAAGGTGACAAATTACTCGAGGAAGCTAGTTGGAGTAGACGGGCATGATCGGATTGGCATAGGCGATTTATTTTTTGAAGGATGTTATTTTTCATAGACAATATCTGACACAAAAAATAAAATGTTAAGGTCTCATATTATTCTGAATGATTTTGAATTACTTATGACGTTTGGAAGTATTGGTATACATGAGTCCCAGATGAAGTTAAATGGTCCAAAAAAAAGTTTCGTACACGTCTCCCAGAAAGTGGAAAGTCGAGTACATGCATGACTTCACGCGTCCACTACTGGATACAGGGGGTCGGAGGCTATAACATAATCGGCCTCATCATCTCTCGCGAGCTCGTCCTCTCCACTCCCCCAACTTGCCTCCCCCACACTGTGAAAACCCCCATCCACTCACCGCACCTCTGAGGCATCGACTTTCCCGTTTCCAACCACAACAGCATGAAGATAGGTATTGCATACGAGGCGGAGCAATAGGCGACCGCCCACGCAGAGGATGCCTCTACGGTAGTGGCCTTCGTGGTGGGTGAGGCTTCACCGGGCACCCAAGCCGCTCGTCTCCTCTGCTTGTCGGATTCTTCAACCTCGGTCGAAATGGGCATCCTAGCCGTCACGACGGGTGAGGCTTCACCGGGCACCCATGCCGCTCGTCTCCTCTGCTTGTCTGGTTCTTCGACCTCGGTCGAAACGGGCGTCCTGGCCGTCGAGCAGAAGGTGGATACCAACGTTGTTTATCCCGCCGAAGATGTGCACGGCGTTGCAGGCCACCACGGCGAGGTCTTCCTAGGCCCGATGCTGGACGCGAACCTCGACCCCTTCGATGATTTCGGCCCAAACGTTCAGTTCCAGGAGGATGTTGAGGGTGATGACGAGGAGGTACTTCTCTTTTACCGAAACTGTCCCAACCCTCTTTGTGTCATATTGCTGTTCACATGGTTTGCACGAGCCTGGTTCTTGATTGATTTGATATCCTACCTTGTTCTTGTAGATGTAATTGATTCTACGATTCGTAAGATCAGATTCTAGTTTAATTTCGACTAATCTGCCATGTAGTCATATAATCAATTTATGTGTTCATACTTAGTGGACTTGCAATTGTTGTGGCTAATGTTCATGGTTGTTCATAGGGTTTCTCATGATTTATTACGATTTCTTCTGCCATTTACTTGTTCTACACATTTAATTTTAGGGTTTCTAAGGTTTGATTATGTTAGTGGAGTATTTATTCGATCTGTCATAAAAACTTGATTATGTAGTACTTAATAATTCATAGGAGTATTCTGATGACATGGACAACAACAAGGTGCGCAGGGACCGGAAAAGCCGCTATGTTCTCAAGCGGCTGAAGGGTGGTGAAATTCGTTTCTGCATACGCGCGGGGAGCTATTTTGCCCATTATGTGGCAAATTTCTCTAGAAGGACATCCACAGCCTGATCCAACATGCGATGGGTGTAGGCCTAAGTACATAGGGGGAAACACCGCCCTGCAACCAAGGCCAAGTACGCATCATATGGCCTCTTCCTCCAGAATTACGTCTTGCCTAGCTTGCTCCACGTCAACGCCCCTGCTGCTGGCCCTCATGCTCCTGGTCATGTTTAAAGTTCATATGTGTAATCTTAATCCCTTTGGAAGTTCAGCATTAAACTCTACTAGTACAACCGTGGTGGTCTTGTGATGTAGTACTCTTTTGATGCATTTGTGATGTAGTAGTACTTTTTTTTGAAATGATATAGTACTATCTAAGAAAAGTACTCCCTCCGATTCACATTCATTTCACATCAAGAAATATGGATCAGAGCGAGGGAGTAAATTAAACATGGCATCTCGTGCATGAAGCTTGACATATCGATCAGGTTGGCTAGAATAGCAATACAATGTTGCTCATTAGGCAAATGCATGCCATGTACGATAGTATACATCCAGTAAAGAAGTCTATACTGACATAAAAAACTACTTTGGGGATGAGAGTCAATTGGGGCATCTACAATATAGAAAATCTTGCTCGTAGATGATTTTGGCTAAGAGGGTTTTACTCACATTACACGTGCCACTTTCCTTGTCTGCAAAACAAGTTCCAATAAAGGGAGAGGAAAGAAGAGGGTATTGTGGGCGAGATTGAACACCTTTTTTATGTGTTAATCTGAGGCCTCGTTTAGATGAGGATTTCGACTTATGCCTAACAGCTCAACACATCCACAAATAACTCTGCTTGCGCACACCACCGTTCATTAAAAATAACAATATTAGCTCGCAAGATTAAGAACAAAGTGAATTTAAGTAACTTGGTAAGCTTTTCAAGCAATATATTCAGAGAAAGAGCACACATGTTCGGCTCAAAATAATCATAAGAGAAGAACAATAAATCTAAGACACCACATGGATTCATACCTTGAGTCGACGCTGGCTCGTAGAAGGGCGGCCGCGCCTCGAGGATGCCGGGGACGTCTCCACCTCGGTCTCACTTGTGACTGCTTATCGGCGGGTGGTGCGCCGCGCCATGTAGAAGATCTATCAAGAGATGAGAGCCCGATGACGCTACCGACGCCTCAACCTTGATAGCACCGACTTGTTGCTCCGCACCGAGATGCGCCACGTGCAAGATTTAGCGGATGCACTAATTTTAGAGATATGTCATGATCATTGTAACAAATTTCAACGTGATGATGATTTGATCTTGTACTCGGCCTTGAACATAAGAACTAGTACAATCTCACCTTTTTTTTAATCATTATCCTTTGCGAGATTTAGCGGTTGCGCCAAATTCAGAGAAATATCATGATCATGGTAACACAATTTTCAATATAATGATGATTTGATGTTGCACTCGACCTTGAACATAAGTACTAGTACGGTCTCACAAATTTGTATCATTATACTTTGCAAGTTTTAGTGGATGCGCCCATTTTCAGAGGTAGATCATGATCATGGTAAGTTGGTAACAAATTTTCAACGTGATGATGATTTGATTTTGCACTCGGCCTTGAACAGAGGTACTAGTACGGTCTCATAATTTTTTATCATTATACTTGGACGGTGGCCAAATTCAAAATCTCATAGCGGCAAAACTTCCCGCCCACAAAATACAAAAATTTCACACGCTTCCAAATTCCCATTCTACCCCTGTGGAGATGGCAGCAAAGTCGGTTGGTGGGGGGGTCTGCCCGTCATTTTTTGGATCACCACCTCCCTAGCCCGGAAACCCTCCCAAAAAAATTCATTTCCCTCAGACCACCCACCGGAACTTCCCAAGTCCCTCTCTCCCACCTCCACGACCACCGCACCGGAACATCCCCGCCGGACTTCCCTGGCCTACCCGAGCCCTCGCGATCCTCGTCATCCGGCTGCCTGCCGGAGCCGCTTCATCGACGCCGTCATCAACCGGACCGGATCATCCCCGCCGAACCTCGAAACCATATGCTCATCCAGCAGTCTACCGCAGTCGCTTCAGCTGCGGTATCGTCCACCCGAGCCGCTTCGCCGGATCCGTCGTCCACCGCATCGGATCTTGCTCACCGACACCGCTGTGCATGAACCGGATCTGCTTCACCGGCGCAGTGCATGATCTAAACTCTTCTACTGTCGCTTTTCTATTGCTTGCCTGCAAGTTCTTGTTTAATCTTGGGGGAACCTGTTTGTGCTAACGACGCGCCGTTACGTCTTTGCAGATTAGATGAGTAACCATGAAGTGTAATGGCCGTCTCTCCAACCCCAAGTAGCACATGTAGCGTACTTCATCACCGGATCTATCAACCCCAGGAAGATCTGCTGTGACTCCCACAGAGTGCTTCTCCTAATGTAAGTCCCTTGTTTTAGCGCCATGTTCTGGGTTCAGATGCTTGTTTGTCTGAAGCTCTTTTAGTTCATTCCTAGCTATGACCGTAACACGTTGCTATTTTCTACTTCATTGCTAACTTTAAGCGATTGAACATTTTGGTTTGCATTCCCTGCTCTGTAGATGTAGCCATCATAACTTCTATCTTGCTCAGTCGTTGTTACAAAAATTATACTGTAGGTATTATAGTAACATCCTGCTATTATTTAGTTCATGGCCAATTTTAAGTAATTGCACATGTTGGTTCGCATTCCCTGCTCTATAGCTTTTGGCATCGTAACTTCTATATTTGGTTTACATTCCCTGCTCTGTAGATCTAGCCATCATAACTTTATCTTGCTCAGTCGTTGTTACAAAAATTATGGCCTGCTACTATGTTGTTTGTGCCAATTTTTTACTCCATGAACATGTTGGCTTGCATTCCCTGTACTACAGGTGATGCCATTGTTTTGTATCTAGTTCATTGTAAGCTAACAAAGTAAGGACTTAGTTTGGCATGCTATCACTCTGCTATCTAGCCTGTAGTACAAATAAACTTGTCATACTACTAGATAATAATTTTGCGTGCCATCTTGTTCTTCAAAAGCTGCATTATTGACTTGTTTCTCTGACTTGGCATGACGCTCACATATGGAAAGCTGAACATATTGGTTTGCATTCCCTCTTATACAAGTTCACAGGTGATCCCACTATATTCTGTATCTGGTCCATCCTAAGCTCCAGCATTAACTATCCTCCATGTGTTGCTCATTACAAGTTTATATCCCGAAACATCTTGATTTGCATCCCCTTCACTATAAGTTCAGGAGTATTATTTAGTTCACGGCCAAAATGAAGTAATTGCACTTGGCACATGTTGGTTCACATTCCCTCCTCTTTAGCTTTTGCCATCGTAACTTCTATTTTTGGTTTACATTCCCTGCTCTGTAGATGTAGCCATCATAACTTCATCTTGCTCAGTCGTTGTTACAAAATTTATAGCCTGCTACTATGTTGTTCATGCCAATTTTGTACTCCCTGAACATGTTGGTTTGCATGGGACTCGACAGTAGTAAGTCTGCTGTTTCATTCTAACATGCTCTGTTATATTGGCTGTTGGTATGCGGCATGCACTCTTTGTTTGCTTATTGTGCGCATTACAATGATCTTGTTATAACGACGAAATGATGAGTTCCAAATTCTTTGCCAAACAATATTGTAGTGTCTTTGCCTTTCCATTGTTGCTGTCTTAACTTGTAATGTCTTTGTTTCAGATATAGGTGCTGCATGGACAACTTAAAAGATTGCCGGATCGCTTCATTGTATTGCTAGGTTTAATTACCATTCAATTTCTCTGGGTTCTGTAATATTTTTTTCAATGCCTTGCAGCTGATGTAATATTTAGTTAGTTTTTATAGTTCTTTCGCGCATTTTTTCTTTGGTCCTTGTGGTAAGTGAGGCTATCCGACAGAAATCAATGCTGCGTAAATATTCTCAGTATCTAAATCACGAATTCCCATCCCTTAAACGGCCCAATTAAGCGAAATCACATATGTGCCTGCCCGCAAAATCCTAAAGCGCATATTATGCCGGCATATAAACAGCAACTAAACGGGCTGGCCCACTTACTTCTTGGGCCAGCCCATTTGATTTACGGTGGACCCCACACACTAATTGGGCTGGCCCACTTGCTTTAAGGTGGACCCCACCAACTACTGGGCCGGCCCACTAATTAGTTGGGCCAGCCCATTTGCTTTTTTGTGGACCCCACATAATAAATGGGCCGGCCCTTTAAGAGGAAAGTGGGACCCACCTGTGTTTTGGCCCGGCCCACTATCTTGTTGGGCCGGCCCACTTGCTATATGGTGGACCCCACATACTAGTTGGGCCGGCCCTTTAACAGAAAGTGGGACCCACATGTGTTTTTGGCCGGCCCACTATCTTGTTGGCCGGCCCACTTGCTATATGGTGGTCCCACATACTAAATGGGCCGGCCCTTTAAGAGGGAAGTGGGACCCACCAGACTTTTTTGGCCCGGCCCACTATCTTGTTGGGCCGGCCCACTCTATATGGTGGACCCCACATACTAATTGGCCGGCCTTTACCGGAAAGTGGGACCCACGTGTTTTTGGCCGCCCACTATCTTGCTGGGCCACCCACTTGCTATATGGTGGACCCCACATACTAAATGGGCTGGCCCTTTAACAGAAAGTGGGACCCACCTTTTTGCCCGCCCACTATTTTGTTGGGCCGGCCCACTTGCGTATGGTGGACCCCACAAACGAAATGGGCCGACCCTTTAATGGAAAGTGGGACCCACTGTGTTTTTGGCCCGGCCCACTAGCTTGTTGGGCCGCCCACTTGCGGTGGACCCCACACACTAAATGGGCCGGCCCTTAACAGAAAGTGGGACCCACCTGTGTTTTTGGCCGGTCCACTTGCTTCTTGGGCCGGCCCAGTCGTAAGGTGGACCCCACATGTTAAATGGGCCGGCCCATTTAAGTTTTGACCAGTCAACCTTAGAGGTTAGGCCCGGCCCACGTAACTAATGGACCAGCCCAGCTATATAGTTGACCGGTCAAACTATGTCATCTGGCCCGGCCCGCTTAAGACGTGGCAGGCCTCGTGTGGGCCTACCATCTACCACGGGGTTTCAGCTGTTAACGCCGTTAATCGCGTTAACGGCGTCGCCGTGTCGTTTGCATGACGTCAGCAGTCAACGGGCTCCCGAAAACACTTCCGCAACGGTCCGATTTTCCGTGGCGGAAGGGCGCCCAAGCGCGACGGACCGAAAAAATCGTCGTTGGACTTTGCCTGACGCAGTTTCGACAACGGAACCCATATCGTCGGGTTAGGCCCATAGGCGACGAAAAATACCCCTTAGCGGACGATTTTGAGACGTTGTCTATCAGAACTTTTCTTGTAGTGAAAGTATTATTCATGAAAAGTCTTTGTTATATGATTCATTGGTTTACTCATTATCTTCATCATTGCTTCGAATCTCTGCATTCATCTCATGTGCTTTACAATAGTATGATCAAGGTTATGATGGCATGTCACTTAAGAAATTATCTTTGTTATCGTTTTACCTGCTCGGGACGAGCAGAACTAAGCTTGGGGATGCTTGATACGTCTCAAACGTATCTATAATTTCTTATGTTCCATGCCACTTTATTGATGATATCTACATGTTTTATGCACATTATATGTCGTATTTACGCATTTTCTGGAACTAACCTATTAACAAGATGCCAGTGCTGTTTTCGCTGTTTTTGGTTTCAGAAATCCTAGTAACGAAATATTCTCGAATTGGACGAAATCAACGCCGAGTTCCTATTTTGCCGGAAGCATCCGGAACACCCGAGAGCCGCCGAGGGGCCTGTGGGCCCCAGATGATAGGGTGGCGCGGCCAGGGCTGGGCCCGCGCCACCCTATGGTGTGGTCGCCCCTTGCCCCTCCGACGCTGCCCTTTCGCCTATATAAAGCCCCTGCATCGAAAACCCTTAGGAAGAAGCCACGATACGAGAAAAGTTCCGAGCCGCCGCCTCGCGAAGCCAAGATCTGGGGACAGGAGTCTGTTCGGCACCGCCGGAGCGGGGAAGTGCCCCGGAAGGCTTCTCCATCGACACCGCTGCCATCCCCACCGCCATCTTCATCACCGCTTGCTCCCATGAGGAGGGAGTAGTTCTCCATCGAGGCTCGGGTAGCCTATGTGGTTAATCTCTCTCTATGTACTTCAATACAATGATCTCATGAGCTGCTTTACATGATTGAGATCCATATGATGAGCTTTGTATCGCTACTAGTTGTGTGCTACTCATGTGATGTTATTAAAGTAGTTCTATTCCTCCTACTTGGTGTAAAGGTGATTAGTGTGTGCACCCTGTGGTTCTTGTCGTAGGCTATGATCACGATCTCTTGTAGATTGTGGAGTTAATTATCATTATGATAGTATTGATGTGATCTATTCCTCCTTCATAGTGTAATATGGATAGCGTGTGCACTATGTTAGTTCTTGGTTTATTTTGCAATGATCTATTATGCTCTAAGGTTACTTAAATATGAACATGGAATTGTGGAGCTTGTTAACTCCGGCATTGAGGGTTCGTGTAATCCTACGCAATGTGTTCATTATCAAACAAGAGTGTATGTAGCACATATGAGAAGAAGTATTTATTATGCGATCAATGTTGAGAGTGTCCACTAGTGAAAGTATGATCCCTAGGCCTTGTTTCCAATACTGAAAACACCGTTTACTTACTGTTCTGTTGCATGTTTACTCGCTGCCATATTTTATTCAGATTGCCATTACCACTCATATACATCCATATTACTTGTATTTCACTATCTCTTCGCCGAACTAGTGCACCTATACACCTGACAAGTGTATTTGGTGTGTTGGGGACACAAGAGACTTCTTGCTTTGTGATTACAGGGTTGCTTGAGAGGGATATCTTTGACCTCTTCCTCCCTGAGTTCGATAAACCTTGGGTAATCCACTTAAGGGAAACTTGCTGCTGTTCTACAAACCTCTGCACTTGGAGGCCCAACACTGTCTACAAGAATAGAAGCACCCGTAGACATCAAGTACTCCTTCATTTTAGCAGGGAAAGGAGTTTTCAATATAAGCTTCAGGAATAACATTATCAACAGTTTCAATCACTACACATTTGTTTACAGATGAATCAACTTTATCTTTATACGGTTCATGATACTTATCAAAATTCTTCTTAGGCAATTCATAATGAGAGGCAAAAGCTTTATAAAGATTTGCAACAACTTGGGAATCAAGACCATATGTAGCACTCATATTACGAAATTTATCAGTATCCATAAAAGTTTCAATGCATTTATAATCATAAATTATACCTGATTCTCTATCTTTGTCGTTCTCCCATCCTTCAGTATTTTCTTGGATCCGATCAAGAAGGTCTCTTTTAAACTCTTCTTTGTTGCGTGTAAATGATCCAGAACAAGAAGTATCCAGCAAGGTCTTGTCTTGAAAAGAAAGTCTTGCATAGAAATTATCAATAATAATATTACCAGGAAGCTCATGAATGGGGCATTTGAGCATTAAAGACTTCAATCTCCCCCAAGCTTGGGCAATACTCTCTCCATCATGAGGCCAGAAATTATATATGCTGTTCCGATCTTTGTGAATTTCACTTGGAGGATAAAATTTGGAATAAAATAAAGGCACAATGTCCTCCCAATCAATAGAATCACCATTCTTCAGCAATTTATACCAGTGCGCCGCTTTACCAGACAACGATATAGTGAATAGTTTCTTTCTAACTTCATTCATAGAAATACCTGCACATTTGAATAACCCGCATAATTCATGCAAAAACAGTAAATGATCACCAGGATGGACAGTTCCATCCCCTTCATAGCGGTTATCCATAACACGTTCAATAATTTTCATAGGTATTTTATATGGTACTACTTCCTCACCTGGCGCCTCATCCACTACCGTTGCAGTAGTAGTAGATTTCCCAAATAGAAATTGAAGAGAAGATCTCTCCATAATGATTTATAGCAGCAGGCAGAAATAAAATCAGCACAAACAGTAAAGGTTTTCCTTACCAATTCCGCTTACCAATAGCGCTTCACTCCCCGGCAACGGCGCCAGAAAATAGTCTTGATGACCCACAATTATAGGGGGTGTATCGTAGTATCTTCGATAAGTAAGAATGTCGATCCCAACGAGGAGCAGAAGGTTTCGATGAAGGATTCACGTAAATGCTCACAAACAAGTATTCAAGGGGTTTTGATGTAACAGATGAATAAAGTACGAGTAAGTAAAATGCGAGAGAAATAATTGCAGCGAGTGGCCCAATCCTTTTTAGCACAAAGGACAAGCCGGTTTGTTTACTTATAATGACCAAACGTTCTTGAGGACACACGGGGATTTTAGTCTAGTACTTTCGCTTCATGTGGCTTAATAATTTTCATTGTTTTGATAAGTGTTGTGTGGGTGAACCTATGCTAATGCACCGCCCTTCCTAGGACTAATACATACTTGTGATTATACCCCTTGCAAGCATCCGCAACTACAAGAAAGTAATTAAGATAAATCTAACCACAGCCTTAAACTCTGAGATCCTGCGATCCCTCTTGCATCGATATACTAACGGGGGCTCAGGTTTCTGTCACTCCGGCAACCCCGCAATTAGCAACCGAATACAAGATGCACTCCCCTAGGCCCATAAATGGTGAAGTGTCGTGTAGTCGACGTTCACACGACACCACTAGAAGAATGACACCACAACTTAAATATCATAACATTGAATATTACTCAACCATAATTCACTACTAGCATTTAGACTTCACCCATGTCCTCAAGAACTAAACGAACTACTCACGAGACATCATATGGAATACAATCAGAGGTGATATGATGATGAATAACAATCTGAACATAAACCTTGGTTCAATGGTTTCACTCAATAGCATCTATAACAAGTAGAGAATAATGCCGGGAGAGTTTCCCCTATCATACAATCAAGATTTAACCCAAATTGTTACAGCGGTGATGAGGTGCAGCGGTGGTGATGGCGGTGTAGATGGTGGAGATGATGATGATGATGATGGAGATGATGTCCCGCTCGATGACGATGGCGATGGCGTCGATTTCCCCCTCCGGGAGGGAATTTCCCCGGCGGATTCCTGCCCGCCGGAGAGCTCTTTTCTCTCTGGTGTTCTCCGCCCCGCAGAGGCGGCTGTAACTCTTCGTGAGGTCCTCCCTCTGGCTTAGGTTTTCGGGACGAAGGAGTACGCGAAGAAAAGGAGGCGAAAGGGGCTGTGGGGCCCCCACACCACAGGGTGGCGCGGCCAGGCCATGGGCCGCGCCGGCCTGTGGTCTGGGCCCACCTTGGCTCCTCTCTTCTTCCCCTTCTGGCTCCCTCCATCTGGAAAAATAGGAATTTTCGTGAAATTTCCTTCCACAGTTGATCTTCCGAAATATTGCGTTCTGACGGTGCTTTTTCCAGCAGAATCCTGGCTCCGGTGCTTGATCCTCCAATAATGATGAAACATGCAAAATAGATGGAATAACATAAGTATTGTGTCCCAATATGAAATATATCAATGAATAACAGCAAATTATGATACAAAATAGTGATGCAAATTGGACGTATCAAGATGCTTGTCCGAATGCTGGAGGACGAGCAAGCCTTCGACGACGACATCCGGGAGCATTTGTTGATCATCGTGTCCCTCCATGACATGATTGACGTCGAGGCGGAGAAGCGGAAGAGGCCGCGCCGCGGAGGATCAAGGCCGGGGAGAAAGAAGTCGAAGCCCCGGCAGAGGATGGAGGGGCATACCATGCTGCACAACGACTACTTCGCAGATGAGGCAACACATGCCGACAATTTTCGGCGCCGGTATAGGATGAGCAAGGGTTTGTTCATGAATATCCTCCACGGCGTTCGAGAGTTCGACCCCTACTTCAAGCTCAAGCACGACGCTGTAGGCGTTGCTTTCTCTCGATTCAGAAGTGCACCGCCGCCATGAGGATGCTTGCATACGGAGCACCTGCCGATACACATGACGACTACCTTCGCATGAGTGAGTCTACTGCCATTGAGTGCATGTACAAGTTTTGTCGAGCTGTGGTGGGAAAGTTTGGCAAATACTACTTGAGAGGGCCAACTGAGGAAGAGACTGCAAGGATCATGGCACAAAATGCTGCCAGAGGATTCCCTGGAATGCTTGGAAGCATCGATTGCATGCACTGGTCATGGAAGAACTGCCCGTTTGCTTGGCAAGGTATATACAAAGGGCGTCATGGATATTGCAGTGTGGTGCTTGAAGCTGTGGCAGATTATGACCTGTGGATTTGGCATTCTTTCTTTGGCATGGCGGGATCACACAATGACATCAACGTGTTGCAGCAGTCTCCGGTGTTCAGCAAACTAGTGGAAGGGCATGCTCCACCATGCAACTACGAGATCAATTGCCACCAATATACCAACGGGTACGTGGTGCCACCATTGCATGCCCTCATCACGGCCAGGTTGTAGTTGCTGCCAGCGCAGCAAAGCAACCCGGCATGG